>VXBQ01008266.1:209883-271004 GCA_013400175.1 Phainopepla nitens | reverse complement strand
GAGCTGAGGGGTTGAGGGGCTCAGGTCTGAAGGACTGAGGGCTTAAGGGTGCAGGGCTGAGGGGCTGAGGTACCACTGGCCCCATTAAAAACCAGTGATGGGGTTTGTGATTTACAGCCATGCGATTTCCAGGTTGGCATAACCAAGGGCTATAATATTTGCTAGTTTTAAGTTCCAAGGTGAGGACCTAAGTGAAACAAGAGTCCCCAGTTGTTGCTCCATCCCTGGAAGTGCTCAAGACCAGGCTGGAAGGGGTTCTGAGCAGCCTGGCCTAGTGGAAGGTGGCCCTGCCCATGGCAGGGACTTTAAACTGGATGATCTTAAGTCCTCTTCTGACCCAAACCATTCTGTGATTTTTTCCTCACCTCGTTTCACTGTCTCACCGGGACAGCCCCTGGGAAAGGCACCTCCCGACTCAAGGTCGAGTTAATTTTTCTCCACGGGCTGTTTTCTTCGTGGGGCTGTCGGCCACAGGGGATGAGGTGCCTCAGGGTTGCCTGTCAGCCGTGGGTGATGCCACGGTCTGGCGCCTTGCTAAGCACAGCCATTCCCTGCTGTTTGCTGCAGGTGACTCAGCAGGGCTGTGTCACTGCCACTACACGGGAGTTTTCTCTCTGCGTTACCACGGGTGACAGTTTCAGTGGACGGTCAGCACAGAGCTGGTGCACGGTGTTTCCCCTGTGGAGCAGCAGAGGCACAGCACAGGCAACTCCGAGGTTTCTTCTTGAGCTGCTTAATCTAAATACACCATGAGTCACTCCGTGTGTATTGGCTCCGTGCAGATCTGCACTGAGAGAATGTAATGCCTCCGGGACCGGAGCATGAAGTACCCGAAACTAGAGATCGGTTTCTCTGAAACTGGAGGTACGAGATAAAGTTTCATCACAACCACAAACATTTTTTTCGTGGACTGGTGTTCAGGTATTTTAAATGCAAAAACATTCCCAGTCTAAGTGGTTCCAGGATTTCATGAACTTCTTGTCAGTTCAGGGGTCAACAGAGGTTTCCTCAAAAAGTATAAAGAACGAGGTGATTTTATTATTTCATGAGAGTTTTATTACCTGGATTTTTGTGGTGTTAAAGCTCGGGATTATACAGCCTCTGGATGTCACATTCTGAGGAAGACA
Organism: Phainopepla nitens; assembly: GCA_013400175.1. NCBI lineage: Eukaryota > Metazoa > Chordata > Aves > Passeriformes > Bombycillidae > Phainopepla > Phainopepla nitens. Next base: position 269,877 of record VXBQ01008266.1, on the reverse strand, counting down.
CACATCCAGGATATAGGAAACTGTTCATAGAGTGACTAAAATAAGAAAATTCTTGAAAATCTGGAAGTTTCAGGGATCACTTCTCCAAAGTGGTAGATTTATACTCATGAACTTTGAGGTCATAAGGGGTTGTTAAAATGATCTTGTTTAGCCTGTAGCCCAGGTCACAGAATCAGAGTGAGTCCTGCATTAATGCTATAATTTCTGGCTGAGGCCATGCAATAGGAATTGCTAACAGTCATTGTTAAATGTTGGGCATCCCATTTTTAGTTTCACTTTTTAGCTTAGCTCTATGTCACTGGCTCATGTTACATTGGCTGTTGCTTGAACAGACTTTTTATTATGGAAAGACTTCTCTCTGCAGAGTTCAAGGTCATTAATTTCTATTTCTAAAAGATTATACAACTCATATTTTTGAAACTCCTTTCCTGATCACTTGTGTGCATCTTTTCTCAAAAATTTCAAAATTTTCCAGTATTATTTTTGAATTAGGAACACCAAAACCAAAGCTGTATTATTGCTGAATGCTCAGTGGTAAATTTCTATTTCTGACTGATATTCCCACCTAATTAAAACAGAGACAGACAGATACATGAATCATTCAGAAAGGGTGTAGTGTTTAATTAGTTATCCACTGCAACAAGATATAGTTTTCTTAGGGTTATTACTTCCAACAGGACAATCCTACATCTTACATTGCTTGACCTATGGCTATGACCAAGCATTTGACCATATTACAAGAAAATTACAAATGAACCAAGGCTATTAAGCAATTCAGGTCACCCATAGTTAATTAATCTGTATCGTGATCATCTTCTGATTTCTCTGCTCTCTGCAATGATAAATACTGAATGATTTTTGTTCATAATTAATGCAGCCCTCAAAGCAAAGATACAGTGAAGTTTTTTTATCAAAACAGAGCTCTGAGATGAAAGGTACTAATGTTAATCTGGTAAAATCTCAAGACCCCTGGAATCAGGCAACCTGCTTTATGGGCTCACTGGTAAGAGGCAAAATCATTCACACAGAGAAGAATTCCTCTGTGCTAGAAGAGATTCATGTAGTTGAGTCATTTTCTTCCTAAGAAAATTTGTCAACTGAGGAAGAAATGCCGGCTTTTAATATGTTTTTCTTTTTGTAAGATCACAAATACAGTAAATGTTTGTTTGTTTGTTTGTTTGTTTGTTAACTCGCTGAGGTGGTACTGGGCTGCTGAATGCAGAAAAAAAAACTGCTGTGCTTGATATGTCTTCAGCATGGGAAAGGCTTTATCAGACCTACAGGCCCATATCTGAATAATTAAAGATTCTCTTGGCATAGAATCTAATTTACCTTCCAAATACAGTGTTTCTGTTGTAGCCAGGCTGTCTGTGTTAAGGGGAGAAAATAATTTCACCAGTTGTTTTTTCTTTGATGTGATCTTGCTTATAAAATAAGTGAGTGACTTGTTGAGCTGTAGATGCCTACACTGCAAACACCTCAGTCCTGAGGGATGTGGGCCACGTGAAGAGTCAGGACTCTAAATTCCAGGAGAGCAAATTTTCACCTCTGTAAGGAATTAGTGAATGGCACCCCCTGATAAACTGCTCTCAAGGAACTAAGAGAGCTGGCAGCTCTCTGAGGACTAAATTCTTTGAGTGCAAGAGCATTTAATTCCCATGTGTAAGAAATGAAGCAAGGAAGGCAGGAGAATGGCATGGGGCAGTCAGGACCTCCTGGTGCACCTCAAGTGTAAGAAGGAAATGCACAAGCAGTAGAACAAGAGACAGGTGTCCTGGGAAGAATACAGGGACACTGCCCAGATTGTAGAGATGGGATCAGGAAAACCAAAGGCACGACTGAAACTGAATTTGTCAAGGGATTTTACAGGTATGTGGGTCAAAACTGGAAGATTAAAGAAAGAGTCCACACTCCCCTCGATACACAGAGATAAATGAGACAGAAGAACTGCAGAAAACCAACATGGTCAAGTCTGATTTTCACTCATGCTTGTGCCCCTTTCTAAACAGTGCTGAAAACAACACATTGACTAATTGTGCTTCCTGCTGAGTTTCACCATGATGGGTGTAAGGCCTGCAGGAGTTTTCATTTTGAAACTGAATACAGACATCACTCACGTTCTGCAGGTTCATTGATAGTTAAATCCCTTTCTTGAGCTTATGATCAAGCTTGTGGCACAGCAGTACTGTAGGTGAGAGCTGAAACTCAAACCACTGCTACCTTCCACTGCCTGGCTCACAGGAGGATGCATTGTCCAGAGAGCTGATGGGTGCCCCATCCACGGAAACATCCAGGTCAGGCTGGACAGGGCTCTGAGCAACCTGCCCAGGTTGAAGATGTCCCTGATCATTGCAGGGGGATTTGACTTGTTCACCTTTAAAGGTCACTTCCAACCCAGACTATTCCACGATTCTGATTTCTGTGTCTACGCTAAACACGACTGCATGAATAAGAAATCTTTATTCTGTCCAGTGAGAACTGTGTGTTCTAGCCAAAGAGAAGACAGGACACACAGCTTGACCTGTGCTGCTCTAATGCATATCAGCCAACTCTTTGCAGTCTGGAAGTCCATTTAAAAACACCACCTCTCAGGATTTTAAACTCCTTATCTCTAAATACAGTTCTTACATTCTTATCGTCAAGGTCATTCATAGAGTGAGGGTTTTACTTTGAACAAAACTCAGGGAGTCAGGTAGACATATTCTCTTCAACGTTAGCATTTCTCATTTTATATTCCTTCTTCCAGAATAATGAAGCAGGAGACTTCTGGGAATCTGCACTGAAAGATCTTTACTGACAGACCTAACATTTCTTTCATTCAGGACAGTTCACTTTCTAAATTTACACTGAAATTAGCAACCAAGCAACTACTGACTATGCAAATCAAACCAGGATTTTCAAATTAGGGCCCTACACAGATTTAAAATTCGTCTCTCAGTGCCTCAGAGATGTATTGCCATTCTTAATAATGCTATAAAAATCTACTATGAGAATTCTTTATTGTTGCAGGTGTTGTCCAACTGAGTGCAATGACTTTGACCTCAAAATTATTCTGTAAGGGATCACCAAGTTCAGCATAAACATGTCAGAGGGGAAAGAGGACAGTTCAAAGATCTCTGCATCTATTAACAGTTTCATTTGCATCTTCTTTCTTTTTTTACTTGGCTTGTCTGGTTTGTGCTGTCACCATTTATGGTATTACAGGATACAAATTTTCTGCCACATTGGCTGTCATTTGGCATGCATCTCTTTAAAAACACATGAATGTGTTTCACTGGCATTACAGAAAAATGCCAGCATGGAGCAGGTTTTACAATGTGTCAACATGTGGGATTTGTGTTCTCAGCTTGAACCTGCCCATGTGCTGGAGAAGTCATCTGCTGCCTCCTATTTCCTCAGCTCTTGACCTACACAAATGTAACCCCAGTTCAACCTTTGGTAGGGAAACGCCCCTTAAAGCTCAGATCCCTGTGATTTATCCACGGGTGCCAAAGGATTTTGTTGTGTTTCTCTGTCACCTCTGGGAAAGGCAGAGCATGTACTAAAGTCAGGCAGCAGAGGCCTGGAGCTGTGCTGTCTCCATGCTCAGAGGTTTTTAAGAAGAGACCGAAGAAAGCTGTCAGCAAACTGGGCTGACTTGACAGCTGACCCTGCTTCGTGCAGGAGGCTGGGCTACAGATCTCCTGAGGTTCTCTCTGACATGGGTGAATCTGCCATTCTCGGGGCCTCTGTGTACTGACACAGCAGCAGGGTTTAAAATTTGTATGTGAAGGAAACAAGATGTTAGAATTATAGCAAACAAAATAGGGAAAATCCTCCGCCAGTTGTACAGTCAGTGGTCTTTCAAATGAACACAATTTGTGATGGGATAACTGAGTCTCGAGAAAATAGCTTTGGGTGTCAATGCAGCACTTATTTCTCATCACCTCTATATTTCTGATAAGGAGGCTGGCTGCAATTTTATTTTTTAGAGAAAAAAAAATGATGAAAGTCCTAGGAGAGGAAAAAAAGGAGATTAGCTTTATCACAGCCCCCGCATCTAGAGAGATGTAGCAACACAGAGCTGTCAGGCCTTGGCAAAGAACCAGACTAATGTGAGTGCTCTGAATATTAGAAACACTTTGCATTGTAGATACTGTGAGATATTCCCGAGGCTACAGAAGAGCTTATTCCTGAATCTCGTCACTCCAGGGGCAGTTTTAGCAGTGTTTTATTTATGTGGGATGCATAACGTGTCCCTCCAATCTGACTGCCTTAATATGACATTTATTATACCTCCAGTTCTTTACCGTCTGGCACAATCTCGGGCAGCCAAGGAGATTTTGCAGCTGCTTTTTATAGTAGCATTAAGATTTCATAACATTTGTTCTTTTACAGCATTGCTGCAAGAGAAATGCAGACTCAGAATTCCTGAAGTGGTGGGACGAGAGCAAAGAGGTCAATTAATGCACAGAGACTGTCAGTCAGATACAGAAAATAAAATTTCAGATAGACCAGGTTTTGTATAATAGCTCTTGTATACATCACTGTAAGAAACCTGAAAATACATCAGCAGAGATATCATCATTCATAGCTATGAACTGCTTTTTGCTTTTTTTCAATTTAATAAAGTATGCTTGCTTTTTCTTCCTGGAATCTGGGGAATCTCTTGGGATACTCCACTGTGTTGAGAAAAGATCTATCAGCAGTTTCATAGCTCAACAAAAGCACCATCTAGTAAACTTCACCCTTAATTAATTTTAGCTTAGTTCAATGCATATTAAAAGCCACTTTCCCTCTTGATTTCTTTTGTAGCAGCCCTTACATCACTCTCATTATGAAAAAACAGCGTATGTAAACAAAATGACCTTTGTTATATAAGAAACAATCTTCTCTAAGCTGGTGAACTGTTTATATATGAAAAGGTTTTTCATTTTTAAATATTCACATAACAAGACTGTTGAAGAAGATTAATCCAGGCTTGGATCCAACCAGAACAGCCATCTTATTTTCCATGTAAAACAACCACCTTCCAAGTGACCTCTGCTTATCTCCAGATAAAAAAATGCTTTAAGAAAAACCACAAAAAGGCAGCACAGACCAAGTATCCTTTAGAGCAGCCTAATAGAATTCACAGGTATTAGCCAGTGTGGCTGTGGGTGATGTGGGACCATCCTAACTTGTCAGCATTCCTCGCTGCCACTCCTCATTCCTGGCAGACAGTGCGACGTTGTGGAGCAAAAGCTCATGAAAATCTTTTGTAAGCACGAAGGGACAGGACAATCTCACATCATTGTATGCAAGGCTGGGAAGATGTGGACTGGACAGATGGACCACGAGGTGGTTGAAAACTGGTTGGACCATCAGTTCAAAGGGTTGGGATGAACAGCTTGAAATCTGACAGCTGAGTGAGTGGCATTCCTCAGTGTTTGATAGAGGGCTAAAAATACTTGGCATCTTCACCACGGATGTGGACCATGGGGTGAAAGATGTCCTCAGCAAGCTGTGGATGCCACCATGGGTGGAGGCTGAAGGGCAGAGAGGCCAAAAGAGAAAGCTAAGGAGAATCTGAGTGCCTTTCTCCTGAAGAGGGGTCGTGAAGAAGAGCAACACAAACTCAGAGACACACAGTGGGAGCACAAGAGACAACAGTTGAAAGCTGCAGCAAGGGATTTTTGATTGAATACAAGGAAAAATGTTTTCACCGTGAGAATGATTAAGTACTTCAGCAGGTTCTCCAAGGAGCCAATGTGACCTCCTTCTATAGAGATTTTTGAAACTTGGCTGGATGAGAAGCAGAGCAACTTGACCTAACTTTGAAGTTGTTGCTGCTTTGAGCAAAGAGCTGGACTCAAGACCTCCGAAGGTCCCTTCTAAAGAACATTTGTCTTTGATTCTATAATTAAGCCCATATTGCTTTTTTTGCATCCAAGGTTCCTTAGAGATTTATCAGTGCAGCAGAGAACAAAGTTCAACTATTTGCATGGCTAAACATATCATCTACTTTAGGTGTACTGAAATAGCACTAAAAAAGGAGTGTATTTAAATATTGCCTGACATATCAAATATAGTAATTAGGCACATGTTGCTGTGTCACGTATGACTGAAACTGGGCAGAACATAACCTCATAAATAATTAACTCCTAGTTAATCATGTGTCAACTTCTACAGTGAGAGCAAGGAGGATTCTGCACAACTCACTTTATAGAGGAAAGGGCATTTGTACAAACACTACCCAATAGTCTGTGCTTGTTTTCCATGTTGCATTTATAGTTTTAAATTAAAAAGCCCAGATTTTGGGTTGAAAACCTTAACTGACAGTGTGTCCTCACTGTCTTGTTTTCTGTGGTTCTTGTTTATTCCTCCATAATGCCTCTTTCAGTTTTCCGTAGGGCATCCAGTTAGCTGAAGAGCAGAGAGGATATCTCACCTACCAGGGTGAATTATTCATCAAAAATATTTTAAGAAACCATATTTAGAGCAATTTAAGCTTCCTTTTGAGGCACAGTTGAATCTAATGTTATTTTCCTTGTTTCAATTTATTGGTCTCTGGTGGTTGGAGAATTTTTCAGAGTTGATTCACCTGTAATCTTCTATAAAAGAAACCCACCAAAATATAACATTTTACATGAGGAAGTAACATAACCTGACATAAATGGAAATGACTGAAAATTACAAAAGTGGGTTCATATTCCACAAAGATTAACCTTATGTCCAATTTTCAAGTGTCAGAAAGAGCAAACCATTAATAACATCTGCCCTTCCTAGTGCAGGATGATTCTCCTGAAGGGTGGCTCTTAGTTTGCTGTGTTTGCAGAGCACACACAACACCAGGAGCCCAGCTTGGTTGCCTGCCAAGTTATAATATGTTACAGGACTGTTCATGGTGACTGTGGAAAAAGAAAAAAAAAAAGGAGAGTTCTTTTCTTTGATTAAGAGTTGTTGTGAGGGCAAAGACAGTTACTGGAGTGGAAATGGACTTTGTCATATGATTTGGGAAAGCTTCCTCCTAAGAGCAGCAGTGACTCAGAAAACACTGCTCATAGCTCCTGTAATATTGTCATCACTGCTGTTCACCTACTGAGAGTAAAAGTGATGTAATAAAAAAACATGTAGAATTGTAGTTTGTGTTAAGTAAGTTCATATGAAAAATTAAAACTAGATATAGCCAAAGCTAGAGTTAGAAATAAATTTATTAGTACTTTTATAGAGAATGGTAGTTATTTTTATGTCCTGGCTAAAAAAAACAGATTGAGTTTTCACATTGTTCAGACTGAAGGCTTAAACAACAACGTTTTCTTATTCATTCTGTTCCCAGCTACATTTTTTTGTATCGGCAAGTTCACTTGCTGCATCTTTCCTAAAATTAAGGCTTCAGCCCCATTTTTTTTTTTTTTTTCTCTTCAGGATCAATCCCACACAACTCATTATCGCATTGCAACCTGAGCCTGGAAATGCCTGAGGGCGGGAGGCGTTTCGCCGAGTGGAGCTCCGTCATCCTGCAGAGCAGGGCACCGGTCCAAGGCTGCGGGAACTGCACAACAATAACCAACTGCTTTCTGGTATCTCTGTTAAAGTTCTCCATTGTTTTAAAGGAAAGCTGGTTTGCATCTTTCAGCAGATTGCGTTTTGGCCCCTTCACCGAACATGGCTGGAAGGGACATTAATATAAATTGTGAAATATATCCTTCTGCATCGTGCCTGTTGCACCAAAGGAGAGGTGATTTGTAGAGCATGTTGGAAATGTGCAGCTTGGCACAGCCATGTGAGGCATTCTCTTTCAGACCTTCCTTCAGGCACTGCAAGTTGCTCATAGGTCAAAAAGCCAATCACACACTGATGGAATCCATGTGTCTTTGATGACCATAGTACACGCTGCTCATAAAAGCTGCTTCAACAAAATTTCTGGTGTCTTTCCTGTCTTTCCATGGCTATAATTACAAGAAAGCAGCATTGTTTAATTGAGAATGCACATTAGTGGAGTTCATAAATAAATCTACAAACAGATTTTCCTGAAAAGTCTCTTCTTTAATTCATATTTCCCTGGGTTTTCTCCAACATTTAACAAGATTTTTCATGGAAGCTTTCTCACAGAGATTTGCTGCCAGTATATTGCAGCACCACTAGAGAGCTGACTGACTTGAACAAGATACAATCACTTCTTCATAATGACATGCATGATTACCCCTGCAAATCATGCAATTATGATAAAGATTTCAAAGGAAAGAAGGTAATTTATTTATGCACTATCCAGAAACATTCAGTCTCTTGTGGAGCAAAACCTGAATATGGAAGTCTTTAGAGTAACTCTAACAAGACCAATCAGCTAACCAGGAAGGAATCAAAGACGTTACTATTAAAGCAGTTCCAAGAAAAGTGCTACAGGACACTGTGGTGCAGTATAGAGTTACAATATGCCATAAAGGCTGCATTTATTTCAATATTAACATCTTTAAAAAGCAGCAAAATTTGTCTGGAAGACTGCAACCCTCGAGTTTCCAAGTGATCTGGACCTTCCTGTTTCTTGTCAAATAACAACAGCCAAGCCTTCTGTTTTTCAGCACAGCCAAAAAGCAAGCCTTAAACATAAACAGCATTAAAGCTTTGGCACTGAGCAGAATTTGTAATTTATTGAATTTATTTTTCCTAGCACCTAAATACCCCATGGGGCTTTTAACACCACTGATGCTCAGTGCCCCACAGCCCCATGGCTCAGTCTCTTCTCTGAAGAGCATACAGAACCCACAGCCAAGCAACATGGGCTTGTTTTGTCTTTATTCTCTGAGTACAGATGGCATTCAGTTCTGCTAAGTTAAAATAAATATCAGAATTTAAATATAACAGCCACATCCTCCAGACAAGTGATTGCATAAATATGCAAAGTCTGTGGCCTTGCTTTCATATTCATTTTAACTGCATCTCACTTGCATCATCAGGCAAGGTTTTCTCCTTATTATCTTTCACTACTTGTCTCATTTCAGACAGAAAAGCCAACTCCAACACATTCCAACTCTATGATAACAGAACATCCATGGCTACCTCTGTAGTCAATAGCAGAGCTATGAAATGCTGTGCTTACCCCTCCAGTTGGCAGCAAGGAAAAGGAGAAGGTGCATGAGATGAAGATTCAAAGGTTGCCAAGGCATAAGCAACAGCTACTGATTTCTGCTTTCCCATTCTGTTCAAGGTAGAAGGAGCATGCCCAGCTCATCACAGCTTTCCCATGAGATTTCTAGCTCAGGTCATCTCATTCATCCTGTTTCCAGTGCCAGGGAGTGCTTAGTCTCAGCCAAACATCTGCTCTCACTCCCTAGGATGACAGAGGTCAAATTGCCTGTGATCACAGTAACCCTGAACTCTGCACACTTGAAAAATAGGGTATCTTAAACATCCTCTGGTTTCAGCACTCAAAGTTTGTTAATGTTGTTTTCACCCTGTAGCTAAAGCACCACTGAACAGCATCATGGAAATGCCCAGTGAATAATTTTGTCCTTTGTCATGTACAAGACCTTTTCAGATTTGCCACAGGGGAACATGCAAGGTTTCTGTGAAAGCAAAGGGTCAGGATGGAGGCTGAGGTCATCAGGTTTTTCAGTTGACAGAGTTTACAGACCAGCTGACCTTTACCTTTGGAAATGGAGCTCTCAGTGGTTCCTACAGAAGTCATTACAACTTGTATTCCAGTGGTGCCTAAAGCCATCAGGATCCAGATTTTGTTAAATGCAGTATAAACTCAAAGTCTTTCCCCTAGGGAACATTTTCTCTCCATCTTTCCTCACCCTCATTTCATATTCTGCCCCAAGGCAGAATAGAAGTTAGTGGTAGCTGTAACATGACTGCTGTCATGTGAACACATGTCACTCCAAACTGTAGGGATGCCAATACTGATTTTCTTCACATTTGCAATTTTGTGACACTCAGCCACCCTCAGTAATGGTTAAGTCTAAATTGCAAATTAGTCTCTAGTCTCCCCTCCTGCAAATCATCTACCCATCCAGTTTTAATTCCTTCTAATTGATAAAGAGAGGTGAAATTCCCATTCCTGGGCACCCTGTCTAATTTCCTTGTTAGCCTTGCTTTAAGCAGGGGATTAGGTTAGACTACTCCAGAGTTCCCTTCCAGCTTGAGTTTTCCTTTGATCCTACATTTTAGAAGAAATGGTGTATTGAGTGACCATGTCCAGGTGTTGTCACTGGAGGAGCTGCAGGGGTGGTCTCTGTGAGAAGAGGCCAAGGACACCCCTGTGTCAGAGCCAGCTCCAGCCAGCTCCAAAATGGACCCACCACAAGACACAGCTGGGGCAATCAGCTACACTGGTGGAACCTCTGGGAAAACAGGACAAAAGAAAGGACAAAAAATCTGCACAGCAGCTGAGAGGAGTGAGAAGAATGTGACAGAAGCAATGCTGTAGACACCAAGGTCAGTGAAGAAGGAGGGGAGGAGGTGTTCCAGGCACCAGAGCAGACTCCCTTGTAGCTCACGGAGAAGACTGGGCAGTGTCCCTGGAGCTCCTGGAAGACCTGTCTGGAGCAGGTGGATGTACCCTGAAGGAAGGTGCAACCTGTGGAGAGTCCACACCAGAGAACTCTGCAGCCAGTGGAGAGGAGCCCATTCAGGAGCAGTTTTCTGGCAGGACCTGTGGCCCGTGGGGGGACCTGTGTTGGAACAATCTGTTCCTTAGGGTTTGTATCCCATGAGAAGGACACACACTGGAGCAGTTCTTGAAGAGCTACAGCCCATGGAAAGGACCCACCCTGGAGAAGTACATGAAGGACTCCACACTGCAGCAGGGGAAGAGTGTGAGGAGGAAGGAGCAGCAGAGGGGAAGTGTCATGGGCTGACCACAACCCCTATTCCACATCCCCCTGCACTGAACAGAGAGGTGCAGGGGTGTAGAAGAGCTCAGAGGAAAGAAGTGAAGTTTCTTATAGGAGAGAGTGGGGGCAAGGTGTTTTCAGCTGTATCTTTTCTTCTCACTACCCTGCTTTATTTTCAATCGGCAATAAATTAAAATAGTTTTCCCCAAGTCTGTTTTGCCCATGATGGTAACTGGTAAGGGATCTGTCTTGTCTTTATCTTAACCTGAGGGCCTTTCCATCTCATTCCTGCCCCCATCCTGTTGAGGAGGTAGAGGGAGAGCAACTGGGTGCCATTTGTCAGCCAGCCAAGGTCAAATCCACCACTGCAGAGACTGAAACAATAAAACTTTCAGTTTTCAATTTAAATTCTTTCAATTGTCAGTGTAAGTTCTTTGCTTTCGTTGCTGGTTTTTTGGGGTGAATAAATACAAGCTTGATACATGTAACACAGATGATTTCTCAACATGTTAAGAAAAACAAGAACCCAGTAGCAAGGCAGTACTAAAGGCTGGCAAACCAGAGTTACTGCAAACTGAAGGACTGATTGGTTTCACATCCAAAGGTGAGCAGGAGTCCTTGCTATCTACCTTCCTCCACTGCAGCTATTTTCTTTTTAAGTTTTAATCCTCTGCTCTCACTAGTGTCCACTTTTTATCTAAAAGCAGGAAAAAAATTACTTCTGGTAGCACTGAAAGGAATAAGGAAAGTGCAAGCTTGGAAAAAGTCTACACACATTTACTGGTGAGCACTGTGCAGTGTGTATCTTGCATGTGTTGATGAAAACTGCTATGAACATTTCAAACTGGGTTCTTGCAGATCAAACAGAAACAAAGGTCCCAAACCTCAGCAGCTGCAGAACAGTTACAGGCCCAATGACAGCTAAGGAATTAGCAATGCCAAGTGAAGAATGTCACAGTGGGTTTGCAATTACATATTAGGAAGGAATTCTTCCCTGTGAGGGTGGTGAGGCCCTGGCACAGGTTGCCCAGAGAAGCTGTGGCTGCCCCATCCCTGGAAGGGTTCAAGGCCACATTGGATGGACTCTGAGCAGCCTGGTCTAGTGGAAGGCAGGGGTTGGAACGAGATGATCTTTACAGTCCCTTTCAACCCAAACTCTTCTGTGATTCCATGATAATGATTTTCTTGGGAAAGAGAGGTGAAATGCTGTATGCTATTGATGCATTTATATTACAGATATGACAGCTGTTTGTGGCACCCTGTAAACATGCAGACTCTTCCTGAAGGGAGCCTGCCTTTGTAAGGGTGTGCAAACATCCTGGATGCAGATCACGGAACTGTAAACAAAGGTCCACTTTTGACTGGTGGTGTGGGCCAATGTGGTGTAAGAAAACAGTTGTTACTCTGTAACCAGCTAATACCTATCTCCCAAGACTACCCACAAGTAACCAACTATGCAAAAGCTGGTGACAGGTAAGGGTGTTCCACAGCATTTTCATTTCTGAGCTTCACTGCCAAGTAGTTTTTTATGTTAGCAGGCCAAAGCAAACGTGTCATGCTTCAGCCCTGTAGATACTGCTTACACTCAGCATGATATAAAGATGATTGCTAAGTTTTGAAAATGTACTTCCTGCTTGTAACAACTGTGGAGCAACTTAGACCAGGATTCAAACTAACACTGAGATATGACCACTGAGAACAAAAGGAGCTTAGACTGGATTTCAGCTTGGATACTTCAGGTGGTACTGAAAGATCGATGTCATAAATCTCAGATTAGTTGCTCTAATAAGGTTACAGAGACACAAGAATAAATAATACATACATATGGAAAAATTGCAAGTTTCTCAAGAAACATTTGCATGTCTTCATCCTTCCAGCTACAACTGATGAGGAAAAAATCCCATGCTTGAAGTCATCTGTGGATTCAGTGCTTAGTCTGTCATTGGAATGACGAAGCAGATGACTATGGAGGGGTTTTTCACCTTTTTGTTTTGACTGCTAACAGTTACTAAACTGGCAAATGACTCTGCTTGAGAGGTTAGGTAAAAGTTTATAGTTCAGAAGAACAAAAACTAACAAGCTGGATTTTTCTCGCCTGCCAGCTCGCTCTTATTGAGTAGCACCAGCAGCATTTTCTGTATGATGCACAGTAATGCTGTGATTTGGTTCCTCTGGTTTAGAAATAAAATAATTCTATCTGCACCTCTCTTCACCATGCCTCATGCCTGTAATATCACAAGGGAAAAATCAGTGTGCAGCTTTCTTCTCTGTTAGGCAAACAGTGTTGGTTGCCATCATGCCTTAACACTCAGAACCCGAGCTGCCTTCTTTTTGTTTCACATCTCTGCAGATAAAGCAGGTACAGTAGCTCCACAGGATTTATTTTATCCAGCTTATTTCCCTTACTCCATCTGTTCAAAGCAAACAAACACTGTGAACAGAGCAGGTAAACGGCTGAACTAGATGTACAGAGGTAATTACCCCTGTCATGTTTTATTCAGCTGGTACTCTTCAAATTTAATAAATAAGGAGATCTTTCAGGCACAGATGAAGTGTGTAGTTTCTTCTTTTATTCTTTCTTTGGAGTGCAAGCACATCCTAAATGGAGGCAAGGAATTTCAAAAGTATCTACTGGTTTTATACTTTTATATATTGAGTTTGAAGTAGCTTAATAGAATTTTCAGAAAGGCTGCCTCTGTGACTGTGGTTTCAGCCAATATAAATCAGACATGTACGCCCATCATGGCTTCTTGTCAACTGAGGACATCTCTGAGGAAACTTTAGGGAAAATTACTTACCCTTTCTCTAAAAAACAGAAATCAGATAAAATGCAGTTGAACTGTGGACTTTCTATCCCTTCTCTTCTGCTGCTGATAACAGAGGAGAAAAAGCTACAATTATTCGTTCCTGCCAGTGTGTGAAATCAAAGTCCTGTTTTCTCCGAAGGATCTACTTGGAAGGAACTGTTTCCTATAACTGAGCTCTGGGGTTTCCCCCACCACAAAGTACTCCTTTTATCTTCCTTTTTTATGTGCAGTGTCTTCCAGCTGAGAAAATCCCAGGTCCTTTTGTCTACAGCGCTTAACTTTTGGTAGGCCTAGTCTCAGATTCCCCTGGAAATCAGCCTATTTGATTTTCATTGAGACTCAGCAATCCTGCTTCAGGCTTCACAGAGACTTAAAAAAAAATTTGACTTGACAATATACCCCAGCATATGTGTCCACAGCCACAGAGTGAGCTCCTGTCTGAGCTTGCCTGAAACTAGAGCTTAGGACTTGTTAAATTAATTTAACATCAGCCTACATGGATCATCTAACCCACCACCTCCTTTCAAGGACAAGGAAATACTTCCCATGTCATAAACTTCCATTTTGGTGTAGGGTGATCAGACACACAACTGTCTGGAAGAGGAAGAATGCTGTTCTATGGGCTTCAGCTCTGAAGGTCATGAGAAGAAGGCAGGAGTCATTTCAATTGGTAATGACAGAAAATATTCATTCAAATACATTTAGTGTGTCAAGTGGCACTTTAATAATCCTTTGAGGGCAAGATGGACACAGCTGCAGGCAACTCTTTCTGTCTAGGCAGAAACAGGGCACAGAGGGGTCACATTTGCTCAGGCCTGAATTATCTTGCACAAATCACATTAGAAAGATTTTTCTAAAGGCTTTTTGAAAGAGATCAGATTTGACAACCTCAAATTCAACTCTTTAAACTAGGACAGAGAAAATCTCATAGGTTTAAGAAATAGTAATAGTCAAACCTTTGCAGTAATTCAGAAGGATACAAAACCTGGAGGGTCTGTTTTCTGGGAGATGTATTCAAGCTGCTGTTACATGTCACAAATAACTGTAACTTCATACAAAGCCTTTTTGAGAGTGGTTCTCCCAGTTGTCTTCACTACAGACAGCAGATGAAGAGTGTTCAGGGTCAGTGGATTGTCAGGAATTGCCTCTGAGGAGTTTTATGAGATTAAAAGTCGGAGTTCTTCAACAGCTATTTTCTGTTCCAAATAATAGTTTCAAAACCAAATTTTATGTGGGTTTAGCTATGATGCTTCCTTCATTACAGTTCCTCACTTGTGCTGAGATGGGCTTACTGCTTTGACAGGAACGTGCTGGATCTAAGTCTTGCTGTGTATTTTTGTTCTTCCATGCCAACACAAATAGTTCTCTCAACCCCAGTGAGATCTCTTTTACTTCCTGAAATCAACACACACTGTACTGAAGTCAGAGCAGCCACCAGTATTTTAGCCACTGAAAATGAAAATAAAACCCAATCTGATACAGCAGAGGCTGCAATTGCTAAAAAATCCCTTTGGCAATTTTCATCTTAATGATTTCCTTTGCTGATATCAAAAGGTTATAGCCTAGCAGCTTCCAATTTCTGCAGTCATTGCCTGGCTAAAATCATGCTGCCTTTTTGAAAAATTATTCTAAGACTTTTCCCTGGCCTGATTCATTTAACAGTACTCTTCAATGGTATTTAAACAACTTAGACATGGTCATGAATTAACCTTCATAACCTCCATTACAAATTCATGAGTATCATACTTACTACACAAATTAGTTACTGTTAGATGTTCAAACAATCAATTTCACACTACCTCTCATGCTTTGGGCTTACAAAAATATTTACAGAGCTCTCTCATTAGCTTTTCTCAAATCCTTCATTAAAATTTCTTTTGCAACAATAGAGAAGCCTTGGCAACAGCTCATACCCTGTGCTGGATGCCTATCACACTCATCAGGATTGCTTCACCATTGCCTAAAATTCCCCTCCATGACTGTACCCATCTATTGTTTCATGTCTTACACCTCAAAAGCTATTTGGGGTAGGCTTAGCTTTTCATTTCAGATTTTTATTGCTTCAGTCACAATGGGATCATTTTCTGTGACAGAAATTCCAACATGCAACATGCACAGCAGTGAACAAATGGGGAAGACAGATAGGGAAAGGCAAAATGAGTTGCCCAAAATATCCTGTGAAAGCTGGGAGTGAGGGCATTATTCATCTTTCTGTGTTTGCATCCTTTTTCTCACAGCTGTCATCCTTCTCATTACAGAGGAATCCAGGCATTCTAGAAAGGATGCAAAATCAAATTAAAAAAAAAAAAAAGAAAAAAAAAAGAAAAAAAAAGAAAGAGGAAGATTACAATGGATAATTCTAGGGAAAGGGAAGAGTTACTCATCCAATTTCCCAAGAGCTCATAAATGTGAGCCAAGCTCATATAAAACGTGTCATGGGTGTCTTTAACCACTAGGAGCCGTATTCAGACCATCTCCTGCCTGTAATATATCTGGCAAATTTTAGCATTTAGATCAGGGGAATAGAATCATAGAATCAGAGAATCGTTTAGATTGGAAAAGACCTCCAAGATTACCGAGCACATCCAGTTAAGATCTAACACCATCCAGGGCTGCCAGATTCTGTAATCACCTACACCTCCTTCATCCTTGTGTTTGGGATTGCCCGGGAAGGCTCAACATGTCCCAGGCTGACCCGAGACTAGAGCTTATGCTCTCTTCCAGTCTGGCTTTCCTGGCGGTCCCAGAGCAATGCCATCACACCCAGCACCCAGCCAGCCAGTAGTGGAAGAGCAGGAGGGAGGGGAAATGGTTCTGCTGAATCTTACACAAAAACTTGAGGCAATATTTTTAAAGAAGGTTGTAGGCATTTCTGGTTCTGGAGGGGTTTGTAGCCACAACTCTTTTCAGGATGTCACTTCAGCTAAAGAGCCAGTTTCATTTTCACCCATCCTCTTTTCCCAATACTGGAGTGGTGGCAAACATGGCTTGGCTGGGATTGTTAATTGTTGTGGATTAATATACAAGATTTTCCTTCTGTTTGCCTGAAAAGCTGGTGACATTTGGCATTTGATTGTTTTCAATATCTGTTCTTGCAAAGCTTGGAATGTTCCCCTTGGGGGATTTTGTACTCCTGTGATATTCACTGTTTCAAAGCTCAGATATCCCAAATGACTTTTGAAAATTATGCCAGGTCACCTGCAGAATGACTGGAATCTCTCTATCCACTGCCTGGTTACCAAACAGGCTTGAAAATATGAGAAGTTTATTGAAAAATATCCTGATCTCTGCCACTTTCCTCAATCAAGTTCTGTCCAGTGTGACCAATTCACACCCACACAAGTCTGCAGGACAATTCACAAGCTGGTACAGAATTCAAAATCTCAGAAAATTATTTAGAAGCCAAAACTTTTGTTGGATCTTTTGCTATCCGAGGAAGTAAATAATATACGAATTTATAGATATTATGGGCATGATTTATCACAGCAACTTCCACAGCCTCAGCTACACTGGCCACCTCCCTGGAAGCTGAAACCCATCATCTCTTATTTCCCAGAGTACTACAAATGTGAACAGGGAAGATTAATGAATTGACGCTTCAAGAGAGATTTAATTTCTGTGTGATGCAACAGAATTGCAGAGCTGTGCAGTCCTCACATAAAGAAGCAGCACTCAGTGAGTATCTGAGTAACCAACAGATGAAACTTGGTCTCATGAGGTTTAGAGTTCAACAGGTATGAGCCAAACACCACTTGCTTACAATCACAAATATGAGAAACAGCAGCACTGCAGGCACCTTTGGTGAAGGGTGTGGATTTGTGTGCTGTTTGAATGTGGGTTTGAATCGAAGCGCTTTGCAAACCTCTTATTAGAGGGGTAAATTTGCATGTTTTATTAAGTAGTACATGAATTATGTCAAAGATCAGACTGCATTTGCAGCGTGGGGTGTGGACACACTGATGGCCTTTTCTAAAAGGAGGCAGTGCCATAGCTGTGCGCCAGGTTTTTCTAAACCAGCTACAAAGAGAAGTCTTGGTAGCAACCTGCAAAACCTGTAATGTTAATGCACAAGAAATTTTTGAGCACCAGCACCAGTAAATCCTGGTTTCCAGAAGATTTGTGGCCTGATTGACTGACTTCCAAGCAAAATCACCAAGTGAAGGTTTTCCCATAATAGCAGCACCTACAAGATGTACTTCCCTCCTGGATTCTCTAATGATGCATGAGTTTTCAGCCTTTACTTTACTAGCCATGCTTACAGGTGCATTGTTTTTCTACCTATTTGCCTGTATCACAAAGGTGGCATGAATTTCTGTTCAGTATTTTGCCCTTTTGTCTTATTTGACTGAAAACAGATGCAGATATTATTAGCAAGAAGAGGAGGGATGGGAAAATCCATCAGGTGCCATGGTTCTGCAAATCTCCACAGAAAATCAATTAGAAAATAAGGAGTTTAGCTCCAGCCAGCATTGGAGAAAGACAGGAAGACACAGCTGTCATTAGAATGAAAATGCTCTGACAGTACAAAATACCAACTGTTTCATTCTCTGTGCAGGTTTCTTTCTGGGTAGCACAGAATATCCAAACCTTTACCTCTGGAATCCAGCACTGAATGGATTTTTTGCTCAGCTTGCATATACTGTTTCTGTACTCGGGAAGCACCCATGTCTTTCTCTGATCTTCTTGTCAAAAAGAAAGGATAGGTAGGTAAATTTGCAAAATCTGGATTTTATTTCCCTGTTTAGAGAAAATAAGTTCTGTTGGGGGAGGGGGGGGGCATGGAGAGACGAGCTGACAACTTTGTGGAGACACAAAAGCCCCCTTTGGCTGCATTCCCAGTAGAAAAACATTCACTGTCGTGACGTTAATTGAGTCACACACGTCCACACCTTTTGTGCTTTTGCAGGAGTTAATACTGGGTGTTGCAGATCCAGCTCTGGTGGAATAAGCCTCCCTCCTCTGAGGGTTAATGTCTGCAGACAAATGCACAATCATTTGTTTCTGCTCAGCTGCAGGGACAATGCAGACACAGTTATGTGCAAACAACTCCTCGCCTTGTAGGCAGCAAGTCACGTGCCTGGCTTTAAGTGTAAATCATGTGCAATCTCATCTCTGGTCCTTGTCCAAATCCCTGCCTACCCTCCCATATCTGAATGTACAGCATTAGGTGGCACAGAACACCTCGACTGAAACTCTCCTTGGTTTTATTGGAGTAACAGACCACAGTTCCTTTGGTCTTTATAGGCCCACTGGTGGGAACAGCCATGTGGATCCCAAACACACAGAAGGAAGTGCACTTCAACATTTTACTACACATCATTACTACACCATCTTTACTTCTAACAACAATTCAGAGACTTCCTACCCAGCCTTGGCAGAGCCTGGCCCCCATGGCCTGGTGGTTGTGGGTAGCAGGTGGCCTGAATTGCTCCCCTGAACTCAGGGTGCCCTGGTATTCTGTCTCTCACTGCCACCATAAGGTATGTCTGTGCCATATATTACACCTGCCATGCAGGGGGAGCTGCTCAGCTGGGGCCAGTGCCTGCCTGTGGGCTCCTCCAGCCCTCTCTTCTCTGCCCACTGGATCCCTGAGCAGAGCTGAGCACAGGGCTCAGCTGAACCAAAGGAAGCAGCAGCTGAACAGCAATCAGGAACAGTTCAGTGCCATCCCAGCCCACCCCACTCCACCAACTTCTCACCCCAGGGTCTCTTAAAGCCTTTGACCCTTGGCTAAAAGGCTCTCTGGCCTGGGAATAGAGGTTTTATGGTGTGATCAACAGGGCCAGGTTTAATCTGTGACATGAACACAGCCAGAGCAAGCAGGTGGGTGAAGTCTTTGAAGTTATATATTATAATAAAGTTTAAATTAAATAGACACAATTATAGCTATTTAGACCCATTCTAGGAAGTTGCAGAGATTCAGCTTTGATATATTCTGTGCTTGACAGTCCAAGTGCTGTTTGTGCACAGCCCACATAGTGCCCAGGGGCCAGCACAGCATTTCACCTGGGAAGAATTCCCTACAGGCTCCTGTGGGAGCAGAGGTTGCTTGTACTCATGGCTCAGCAGAGCATGAGGGCAGCTGAGTGCCATCCCCTCACTTGACAGGCTCTGAGATGTGGATACTGACTAATTTAAATATTCTGGCTAGAGGTTGTAGCACTTCAGATATGCTTTTTAACTTCAAAAAAGGCACACCTGACAGCACAAATTAGTCACAGCTAAGGAAAACCTAAGAAAATGCATTAAAATTAGAGCAAAGACTTGGCTCCCAGGAGAGACTAGTGTTTTCATTAGCTGCAAAGTACAGATAAGATTTTGTGACTGTTTCCTATTTACATTTTGAAAGCCAGAGTTGCTGGATATTCCCTTCAACTAGGAGCTCTTGAGTGGTTTTCCATGATTTCTGCACTAATCATTTCTCTTCTGGAAAATTCACTTCAAAGCCATCTACCTCTAATGCAGGGAATCTTCAAGGATACAAAGGAATTCTTTTTGCATCTGTCTATTTTTGTATCACTAAAACATTTTCCTGCTGTGGGGGCCTGCAACAAAGTCCTTGCTGTGAAATTCTTACCATCCAAGGTACTATAGAGAAGGAAAACTGGAGGGAAATATCCCTTTTGCAGGTTGTGGGGAGCCCTTGTGAGCCAAGCCACACCACAGATGCACAAATGCCAGACGTGACCACCTCTCACCACTCACACTGCCCTGCTGCAGCTGGAGCAGGATATTTTGCCAGGAAGGAAATCACCTCCTCACCCCTGGTGGGATTTCACCTGGTATGCAGATGGCTCTGGTGTGATGAGAAAGCCCCACCACTTCCTAAGCAATTCCTCATCCCCCTCCTGTACCAACAGCAGCTGCTACCTCACTGCTGAGGCTGCTCATGGTTTACAGGGAGCAAAAGGCTGCTGGGCAACTCTCTCAGCCCTGGCCAGCCAGCAGGATCTGTGGGATGAGCAAGGATCTGGCTACAATAAGGACATCACAGGGCCTTTGGTTTATGGTCCAGCTCTAGCATTCTGCTGAGAAAGGATTTTACTGAGTTATGTTCAGGACCACTAATTAGACTGTTTCCAGATGTTGCCCAGAGAGGGACGGTGGAAGAAAGGAGGTAGTGGATTTGGTATTTTTATACAAAGGAGAAGTTTGTTTTCTGACAGCTGGATTGCATTTCAGCAGCTTGGCAAAACCTTACCTTAGCTTCAAAAACACACTTTACTACAAAGTGGTTTCTGCTACAAAAAAAAAACCCACTGAGGAAATAGGTTGGGTTTTATACAAATATTTCAAATTACTATTCTAGCAGAGGAAGTGAGAAAAAAGGCCAGTTCAAAATTTCACATTGTTTTTCCCATGAATAATCCATCACTCTCTATCACATGCTGTGCAGGTGGATTGGAAGGGAGGAGATGAGCTCCTGCTGGACCAGGACATCAGAGTTCAGACTCAGAAGGAAGTTCTTTGGTGTTATGGTACGGTGTTTGGAGGCAATACTTAGCCAGCAGTGAGGTCCCAAGAGCACAGAAAACCACAAGATTTTCATAAGAAAGACAGAATTGTAGCCATGAAGGAACAACTGGTTTAAAGGACAGATAAATTAAAGTTTGGCCATTTACCTGAAGCCTCATATCAACACATTAATCAGGTGGGGAGAAAGGAATGGATCCCAGTGTGAAGGAAGCAGACAGTGCCAAACCCAGGTCTATGAAGATAAATCATCACAGAGGCAGAACATGAATATTAATTTAGTAATGAATATTAATTTGTGTACATGTGCTTTTTAGGGGCTTGAGATAAATCCCGTTTGAGATGCATTTATCAGAGCCATGAGCAGTGCTGGGGAATTTGCTCCTGAAATTCAGGGCTGAAATCAGAAACACTGTGTTCATACATATGAGAACCTTCAGAGACAGACAGTTAGATCATTTTGTACTTTGGAGAGATGGCAAGCATAGTCTGTAATAGCTTTAAATTGCTTAAATTTTATAGTGGACTGAAAATATGAGGTGAGGGAAATGGGCTGGTCAAGGATGAATGACTCTGGACAAAAGGGTTTGAGTAAGGTAACTGAAAGTAAGGATTTGAGTGAGAGTTCCTGAGAAGACACTCAATCAGGATAAGAGCTTGGGGCCTGGGAGATTCTGACCATGGCTGTCCTTTCCATTGCAGTCTCTTACTCAAGCTGTTGCTGTAAGCATGGGAGCCCATTCCTGGTGACAAATGTGTTCCTTTCTGCCACCATGAACAATTCCCTGGTGGCAGCAGCCTGCATCACCGCTCACGTGGCTTTCAGACAAGATGCAGCACTTGATGCCTCTGGTTGTGAACTGCCACATGACTGCAGGAGCCACCTTGTATGGACTGTCTTGAGGCACCTGCCAGGTCACCTGTCCCACCTCCATCCTTGTCCAGGCAGCACCAGACCTTGCCTTTTGTGTGTGGGCCCTTTGGCACGTGCCCTCTCCCTGCTTCCTGCACTAGAGGGAGGTGATTTTCTCCTCTCCTTGGGTCCCTTCTCTCCCTCCCTCTGCATGGGCGTTGCTGCCCTTTCGCAGCAGCAGTGCTGGATACCAGCGCCGTGAGTAAAAGCTGGGAGGCTACCAGCAGAGGAAATGCTTTGAAAATGAGATCTCCTACTTCTGTGCAGAGGACTAGGCTATTTTAGGAGCAGATTGTGTTGGAGATATGGGCTAGGATGGGATTAGTGCAGCTGCTGAGGGAAGTGCTGCTGTATCCAGAGCTTCCCAGTAAGCAAGGCGATAGACATCACATAAAGAATCCAGTTCATCAGTTCATCTCCTCTCTCCTTGGCTGGGCCTCTGGACTCAGAGATGGGGTTTTCCCAGCCACAGAGACCGTTTCTGGTGTACAGCAATGTAAGAGACCAAGCCCACTATTTGCACCTTCCCAAAAGAACAGAATTTACACACAGGTTCCAAATTACAGCAGAAGGAAAGTGTTGTCTGGCTGTCAGTCTGAGGTCAGCACGAAGGAGCATGGTAACGCAAAATTCCAGCAGTCCTTGGCACATTTAACAACATTATTAAGAAAAATTCAGTCCTGAGCAGCTCTGGGGGAAATAACACCCCATTGTCTGCTTGAGATTCACTGATTCCCCCTCTAACTGCAGCTCCCCAGCCATTTAAATTACATCTGATAATTAAACTTGCTGTGAAAGCAGCTTCAGTACTTGTCAAAGCTCTGTTGAGTTTCAGCAGAGATGCTTCAGCTGAAGCCTTCAGTTCTTAAATTTCTGGTAAGGGGTCTGTGGGGACTGGCAGGGCACATGTGTTTGCCATCGCCTGTATCTTCAGTACACAGGTCATGCCTGCTGAGACAGTGGTCTCCAGCCTGCAGTACCCAAAAGCAATTCCAGTAGCCTGACCTGGTGTGTGATTCTCCAAGCTAAACCTGTGAGAAGGAGCTGCAAGCCAGGCTGCAGAGCCCTGCAGACCTTTGTCCATCATTGTGCTGAACGGTCGCTCTGAGAATTACCTGCAGATTTATCGCCCTTCACTGTAACTTGAGAAGAACGTTACTGTCTCTATTCTCAGAGAGATTTACAGCTCATTCTGCCTAGAAAAGGGGCTTTTTTTCTTTTTTAATTGAGTGATCTGTCTTTTGGGGAAATATTTTATTTTGTGCTGCATGTTTTGCTACATTTCACTGTGTCACTTTGTCACTTCCACTTTATTTAGCCACCCTGTCACACCAGCCTTGCGCACTCTCTGCTCCACTATCCATGGCAACATTCATGTCTCGTACATTTATTTTGCCTTCACGCAGCTCTGTGATTCTTCCCAAACCGACTCAAGAGACTGGAATGTGACCCTCAATTAGGACTTATCTACATGGGAGACCATTCCAGAGATTTTGGGATAACTCCTCTCTGTGGAAAGCCTTGCTGTGGCATACATGTGCACAGCTGGGAATTATACCATGGAGCTGTCACAGTTCAGTGTGCCTTTGTGCCACGATAAATTAGGATAAGCACTGACTGAGGAAAAGTCCTTGGCTATTACTGGAGAAAGGTCAGTTGAGAATTGTGTTCGCTATGTGGCCACATCCAAAAAGCAAACATAGATGAGGCTATATAAAGGATGGGATGGAGGGTTATATAATTCAGTTACACAATGTATGTGATTGCTGTCATCAGAAGACGGTCTTCAGTGCTTGTTAGTCTGTTTCAAAAATAAATAATGGGATTGGGGAGTTCAGGGACAAGCAGCATTCTCACAGCAATGAACAAAAAACCTAAAAGATTGGAACCATTTATCTGGGAAGGAAGGATAAGATGTAATAAATCAAACTATGAACAGTCTTGGACACATGGATTAAGAGTGTCTGTTTTCCCTTTCGTAAAATAAAAGAGCAAAGTGTCATTCAAAGAGATGAGAAATAGCAAATTACGATTTTACAGCAGGACTTGCTTGACATAGTTACAAATGAGAGAGCACTGGAATTTACTGAAAACCCAGAACATGAGAAATCTTGATGTGGTAACAGGAACATATACAGTTACAACACTGAAAACTAAAAATTTAACCCCCAAAACCCAGAAGGGAGACAAATGCTTTGGTATCTATTTTATATCAGGAACTATATTACACCATCAGGAAAAAAAGAGATATCAGGGCTTGTTTCCACCCTCTACTGATGTCTCCATTACTAAACACTCTCAGAAACAAGTGATCCCACCAAATGGCCACAGATCCAACAGTACAGTGATGTCTGTGTTCTCAAGGAACAATAACAGTACTGAGGGCAAAGGAGCTGCCTCTTATTCCAGAAATGTGTAACGTCTGCCTATTGTGCCCTTGCTGATGCTTGACATGGCCATGCACACTAGAGCCACTGTTCAGAAACAGCTTCCAAAGATGCCAGTTCAGCCGGTGAGAAATATTATGTCTGAAAAAGCTCAGATTTGGTGAACTTTCAGCAGGACTGAATTCCAGCTCAGATTTGGTGAACTTTCAGCAGGACTGAATTCCAGCTCTGGTCTCTCTGGAAACACTGGGATGCTGAAGACACCTCATCTCAGGGCAGCTTTGTCCAGGGGGTTTGCTCAGCACTGAGGCTTCTCCTCAGCCCGTGCAGCACTTTCCGGGACATCGACTTCAGTTTGACTCAGCAACTGCAGGGTGGGTCAGATTGCCCCTCTCTGGAATTAATACTGGTTTAGATCCAGCCCAGACTTTTTGAGCTGAGTTTTCTTAGTTCCAATGAACATCTGTCCCATTTGGCAGCTGTACCTGACTTTGGATTCCTCACTCCCCAAGGTGGATGTCTCTTATTTGCCCTGACAAAGCGGCAGAGGGAGCTCAGGCAGTTCAAACCCATCCCAAAAGAAAGTGAACAGTGAATATAGTTCTGGCCACTGTATCACAGTCTGCTACCAAATACACAGATGTTCTCCAGTTGCATTGTGAGATGGAGCCAGATTGACTCTGCTCAGCTCCATTACCAGTTTCCCCCTGATCTTCCCAGCCCCCTGACCTCTGTGCTACATGAGGCTGAGAAACTGCAGCATTCATAGATTTCATTAGGAGTTATATGTGCTCGGTGCCTCTTGGACCAGGACTCTCCTTTATCCTGCTCTAGAAGATATTTTGTGGCCAAATTTCTTCCTCAGTCCCAAAATTCTAATGACAAATTTATGCAGCCAGAATCTATATCCTTAGCTTATGGGACATTATTGGAGTTAATCACAGAACCACTTAGGTAAAAAAAGATCCTTAAGATAATTGAGTTTAACCATTAACCCAGCACTGCCAAGTCCACCACCAAACCATGTCTCCAGTACCATGGCTACATGTCTTCTAAATACCTCCAGGGATGGTGACTCCACCACTCCCTTGAACAGCCTGTTTAAATGCTTGACAACCCTTTTGGTGAGGAAATTTTTCTTAATATTGAATTGAAACCTTCCCTGGTGCAACGTGAAGCCACTTGCTCTTGTCCTGTCACTTGTTATTTGGGAAAAGAGGCTGACCTCCACCTGGTTACAACCTCCTTTCAGGTCATTTTAGAGAGCAATAAGGTCTTCCCTGAGCCTCCTTTTCCCCAGGCTGAGGTCCCCCAGCTCTCTCAGCTGCTTCTCATCAGACTTCTACTCCAGAACCTTCCCCAGATCTGTTGCCTTTCTCTGGACATGTTCTAGCACCTCAATGCCTTTTTGTAGAAAGCATCAAGTACCTCAGCCTTTTCCTCATCCTTTGTCACTTATGTGAACCTCAGCATTCAATAAAGGATGGAGATTATTCTTAGGCATCCTTTTGTTATAAAACGTTTTTATTGTCTTTTACAGAAGTAGCCAGATTAAGTTCTAGCTGGCCTTTGGCCCAAATTAGAAATTTTCTCCCTGCATAACCTCACACCATCCTTGTGGTCTTCTGGAGTTGCCTGCTCCTTCTTCCAAAGGTCATAAACTTTTTTTTTTTTTCCCCTGAGTTCAAGCCAAATCTCTCTGTCCAGACAGGCTCATCTTTCACTTTCTGTCTTGTCTTTTAGCACATGGGGACAGCCTGCTCCTGTGCCTTTCAGATTTCCTTCTTGAAGAATGTCCAGCCTTCCTGGATTCCTTTGCTCTTCAGAACTGCCTCCCAAGAGACTGTGTCCACCAGGCTCCTCATTTTGGGCCTTCTGTTCCCCTCAGAAGGGAGTCTCCTATGACAATGACCCATCTTTATTTCCTTATGGAAACAGCTTTGATGCACAGCACAGGGTAACTTAACCTTGGCAACACTTCCAACCTGGAGAAACCATTAACCTCAGCAACACCTCCCACCCAGAGGAACCATCATGCTGGCCACTGTTCAGTTCCACATACAGAGCCTTGTACCTGTTATGCTGGGGCACCTGGGGAGGTGGGGCACTCACAGAGGAGACTCCCCTGCTGTGCTAGGCAGGGCTTAGTGCCACTGCTTCCCTTCCCTTAAGTCACTCAGTTCAGCTAGGCAGAGAGAGGACAAGTAATCCTCTGTGTCACCTGTCCTGTCTGCCTCTGGGCCTGTCCCAAGGAGGGCAGAGTGTGATTCCAGCAGTCTGTTTCTCTCTCGGATTCCCTGATAATCCTCAAGCTCCTCCCCTCCTCCTGGAGCTCTGTCACTCTGTCACTGGGGTGTCCTTCTACCCAGGCACACTCCCACAGGGATGTTCACTGGTCAAGCTGGCAAAGTCTCAGCACCCTGCCACATGACCACCTGAATTGATCATGATAGTTACTGTTCTCTCTGGAAGGCCCTCTACTCCAGAATTTCCAAAAGGTTTTTCTGCTGGTTTGATGGCCTTGCTCTGTGAGGTACTTGGTATCTGTGACCATGGTGAATCACTTTAACTTCCACATTGATGGTATGAGGTTAATAAGAACATCCTCTTTCACTGGCAGGAGGATTCAAGATTTTGGGATGTTCAGCTTAGAAGAAGCTGTAGACAATATCAGTATTTAATTAAAGAGAATCATGGAAGAAATAGAGGTAGAGGAAAGCACCAGAGTGAGAAGCTTCTCTGTCCTCCTCATTTGCTGCCAGGCCACCCTGGTGGCACACCAGCCTGAGGCCACCCAGAGGCAAAGTGGGATTGGAGACTGTCTGTGGGCAAGGTCCCCACAGAGCTGTTTCTGGCAAATGCATTCAGACCAAGTAGTCATTAGGACTAAACACAAGCTTTGGTTTAGATTTTTGCCTTCTCAACCTATCCAGCCCAACATGGGCTTCCCAGTTCTTCCCTTAGTAACCAGTCTGTAAATCAGGATAGTTAGGATTATTATGTATGAGGGAAAAAACTGGAGATTTAAAGAGTAGCCCGTATCTACCTCATTTAGTCAAGAAAGTCACAGAATTTTCTCCATTTCTATTAATTCTTTTACATACATGGGAGGAAGTATCTGTGGACTAAAAATCATGAAACTGTCATCTCTGCTGTGGATTTATTGTCTGGGTAGAGAAATAGGCAATTATATTTAAGGGAATGGTATGAAAACTAACTGCTTCTGAATATTTCTTTCCAATTTTAATCAATGTTAGATATAATAGCTTGAAAAGTCAGTGTTTATATTGAATGTCTAAGTTCATAACTCTGCAAACTATAGTTATTTTCAGGTAAAAGCATTGATAGGGAGCACATTCCACGTTCAGGATGAATGGCTAAGATCAGATAGATATTCATGCTTGATCTTTCATGCCCTTGAATATGCAGGGAATGAAAACAGCATCACACTACTGCTCCAACTAGGTGGAAATAACACAGCCCTAATGTTGAATCAATTCACAGAATAAACCCTGTGAATAGCTGCTGAGGAAATCAATATGAGGAAACAGTGAACTGAACATCTATGCTGCAAATGGTCAGAAAAAGAAAAAATATATTATGGCTGTCCTGGTTTTGGTACCCCTGGAAAATCTGGGCCTAAAACCCTCATCTACATTAACAAACTAAGAGCCAAGTGGGAAGATGGTGAAGAAAAAAAGAAACAAAGGAAAAAATTTAAAATAAAATAAATGAAAATGGAAAGAAAATAAATTGAAATAAAAGAAGAAGGGTGATAGAGGAAAGGTGAGTAGTTACAGATAAGCAGTAGCAGTAGAGATGAGGGAAGGAAGAAGAGGGTTCAAGGCAGCAGGTGAAGAATAAGTTCAACATTTTTCTTTCTAATACAGTATGGGAGTGCTGGCAGGAAGTACCCTGCAAGAGAAAAAGCTGTGAGATGAAGAGGACGAGACCTCTGAGAAGGTGGAGGGAGAAAAGTGCCAGAAATAGAGCCAAATGTGACAGCCCGCTAGATTTTATGTCCTATATAGCACAACCTTTAAATTTCACCTGCTGCCCTCTCCCTTTTTGACAAATGGCAGATTTCCCTGAGGTGATGCAGTCTTAAAGACCTAAAGAGCTGGAAAAATACCTTGGATAGCTGTGATCTTGTCTGTCATAGAGGAAGGATTCCAGGGACAGCATGACCAAAAGAGGAGGATAGGATGAAGATGGTTGAAAGGAGTGAGAGTATTCAGAGGTAATGGAAGGGGAGGGTCAGAAAAGAGAGAAATGGCACAGATGAATCAAAAAACCAGAGTGTAAATAAAGGTTTTTGCTGGTGAGAGGAGGAATGAGGCTGAGAAGGAGAGAAGGAATAGATGACTGTTCCAATGTGAATTAAGATGACGTCAGAAAGACTGTCTGTGCATTGATGCTTACACAGCAACCGGTTTGTCCAGGCTTGAAGCAGATAATTGATACCATCCTTTGGGAGCTGCCGTTCATCAAAGCCCTTTAGTGTAACCCCAGAAACCACCAATCTCTCCTTGCCCTTAATTTGTTTTAATGGAACACTTTTCCTGCCTCTTCCTGTGTTTTTTAGCAGCTCCGTGCAACCTTTCTTTATGCTCAGCACTTGAAGCAACTGATAAGCTGCTGTAACCTTGTTTGTAATTTGCAGTTCATTAGAAGTTCAGCCTGCAAGGGCAGCATTTGTGTGCAGGGTGAATTGTTGAGCAGATTTTTTGGTCTGAGCTTTGTCTCTGCCAGCCACTTTAAGGTGCCATAATCATGATCAGTCAGCACTCACTGGGGTTTCCTGCTCTGCAGCTCTGGTGTCAGTGGTGATAACCATTTAAATGGAGAAAACCCCAAGTACTACCTGCCCAAAAAGCACAAAGTTCAACACAACATCAAAAACAAGGGGCAGCATAAGATGAGCAATAAGGTTTAGAGATTTATATATGAAAACACAGTGAAGCTCATCTCCACTGAGTACAGTGCCCTAATCATACATATTTTATCATATATACAGTGGCTTAATTGTATCCAGGCAGAAACCTAACACCCTCCTCAGCCATTCTGGTTTCCACTGTTGCTCCCCAAACATTTTTAAGCACTGAAAAAAAGTGCCAGAAGGAACAGAGGCAGCTCCCTCACACCCTGAAAGAGATGCAGGATTTGAGCCTGTCGCATGGGAAATGTGTCCTCCAACACAGAATTTCTAGAAAAGCCGTGGCTCAGCAGGACAACTCCTTATCCATAATCTGTGCAACAGATGCACCAAGCAAAGCATCTCCTATATTGTCAGCTGTTGCTTTAGAGCCTTGTATCTCCACAGTTTGCTCTTTTTTCTTTAATCTGCTGGATGGAGGTAATGAAGATTTAAGTAGTCGGTGTAAACCCGTCTGTCCTGGCAGAGTGGCTGGAGCTGTGCGGCGCTGCAGAGCTGAGGATCACTGTAATCTGCTCGATGGGTGGTTCTGCCTGGGGCTAAATGGATTCCATATGTGAGATCATCTGTCATGCAGAAGGCACCGTCATTAGCTCCCTCTCTAGGAAGTCCTTCTGCTCTCCTAGGTGAAATACAATGTCACTGACCCCAACATGTTGATTTGCTATGATGGTGCCATTATGGAAGGAGCTCTTTGGTGACTTTTAAAATTCAAGTGCTCCTAGTCATTTTTCTGGACTTCAGGTAGAGAATGTTGCTGTTTTATTGATGTTTGATGAAATTTTAAGCCTCTGCATGGAGATCATTGCAGTGTCCAGATATCTTTGAAAAACATCATCTTGGGTTAGGAGAGCAGGTTGGATTAAAGATATGCCATACCAGTGCTTTTCATTTTAGGCTTACATCATTACCAAAGAGCAAGAAGCTCATATTCTGCAGGTCTGTGTAACACCGTGGACAGTATATAGAAGCCAACATTTTCATCCTCATTTCTCTTTCTATAAGGAAGACAAGTTCTCCTGCCCAGAGCTGCTCAGAGAATTGTGTATGAGAGTGAGCAAGGTGGCTGTGGAAAGGGAGGGTGTAAACTGCTCTTCATGTTCCCTGGGAGTGGGTCAGGTGTAATGAGTTTAAACTGAAACTGAAGGGTTAAATTAGAGATGGCAGAACCTTGTTTGCTAGAGAGGACAGTGGATATGTGTCTGGGAAGACTGAAACCTCTGGCACTGGCAGTTTGTCCAATTTGTCTGTCATCTCCCAGGTATTAATTGGGGACTACTTTGCCTGGATCTTTTAACAGCCAGGTTTTCAACTCTGCTTTCTACTGTTATTTAGCAGCAGATGTTCAGATTCTGATTTTCCAAAGCTACCCTAATAACCAGTTGTTATTAGGTATAATTAACACCAACATACTTAATCCATAAGCCTCTTTTAGGTTGGACTCAGTCCTGTTCTGTTTACAAAATAAAACCTTCATGTGAAGATCACCTCTTCAAAAAGCAATTAGCAATCCCAGCTCTTAGGCTCTCCCTGTGAGGAAGAAATTCCATATTGTAGAATATGGAAAGCAAGGAATACTACTAGGTCATGCAGCTGTTTGTCTAACAGCAGCACAACCTAGCTCTTACATGCTCTCCAAATTTATTGTGCTGAATTAATCAATTACTTAGCCATGTATCTAAACTCAAAGTGTTCAGGAAAGTGATTAATATTGCTCAGAACGAGCAGTTTATGTAATCAGGTTGTGGTAGTTGAACAAGATCCCCATTTCCTGTGGTTGACAATGGATTATTCACATAGGATATGCAGCATAACTCAGTTAAGGTTATGGGAGCAAACACACCTTCTGGAATTTGTCCAAGCTGAGTCACATAATTTGGTAAAGACAAAATTGCATCATTTAGGGGTATTTTTAAGCCCTTGCACTAAACAAACACCATGGTCATGCATTCTGAAGAACAACGTGTGATAGGAGTAGTTGATTCACACTAGGATCTGGTTAAATAATTGGAAGTGCATTGCAGTGTTTGGGAGGTTTCAGTTCTAAAGCTATTTCAAGAAACCCATGAGGATTTTGCTAAAAATCTGCAGCTGCAGTATGTGCAGGCAAACAGGATGCTGTTCTATCACCAAAGGAATAACAAACAATTCCAAAAGAGGGGATAATTTAGTTAAATATAGCACTGGAAATAATATACCAAGAATTCATATCTTTTGTGATCATTGTACCTTTTTTATGCAGTAGATAGGAGGAAAATCCTCAATCTTCTAATGACTGGAAATGGTGTTCCCATAAGAAAAATGAAAATTTGGAAATAATTTCAAAGGCCAAAGGATGGAATGGTGAGCACAGGCTGATGGAAATGAGCTGAAAGGAAAATAGCATCCGAATGTCTGAGATCATTGCTCTGTCTGCTTCCCAGGCCAGGTCCTTGAGGTCTGTGCTGGTTTTACCTGGGGAAATTTTCTTCACAATAGTAATTATGGAGCTGTGGTTTGGATTTGTGATGAAAACAGTTGACACTTCAGGGGTGTTTTCATTATTGCTGAACAGAGCTTATGCAGAGTCAAGGCCTTTTCTGCTCCTTACCTCACCCCACCCCCACTGAGAGCCAGGAGGGGACACAGGTGGGACAGCGGAGCCTGAGTGACCCAAGGGACATCCCATACCACAGGACATCATTCTCAGCAAGCTGTGAGAAGAAGGAACAGGGGAACATTCAGAGCAGCAGTGCCTAATTTCCCAAGTCACTGTTACATGGGCTGGAGCCCAGCTTTCCTGGGCATGGCCAAATACCTGCCCGTGAGAAGTGGAGAATTAATTCCTTTTTTTTTTTTCTCTCTTTCCTTGCATGCACACCTTTTGCTTCCCCTATTAAACTCTCTGTCTCAACACACAAGTTTTCTCACTTTTCCAATTCTCTCCCCCATCCCACCAGGGAGGAGTGAGTGAGAGGCTGTGTAGGGCTGTGAAGAGGCTGGGATTAAACCATGACAAGGTTTTAAATGCACAGCAACACTGAGAAAAATGTGCAACACTCTGACCACTGTGAAGGTGCTGATGGTCAGTGCATTCCCTGATTTCATACAGCCCAAGAAGCAGTTGTTGTCTCTAAGCTTCCTTCTCTGATATCAGCCAAAGCAGATGCTTCGGGAAGAGAGTAAAAAGCAGACTCACATTTTGCAATCATGTGCAGTCCAGGGACTTCCTGGAAAGGTAGATTTGGTATAATAACAACCCTCAATCTCTCTCTTCCTCGAAGAGCCTGCTTGAAGGGGTGTTTTAAAGCCACACCAGTTTCTAGTTCCCACAACACACTGTGGCAGGAAGTTCCAAAGTTTAACAACAGGCAGGAAGAGTTATTTCCTTCTGTTTCCTTTGAGCTTGTCCTCTCCCACTGTAAAATCACTGCCTTCTCCATGATGTTTGTGATGTTATAGATTTATCCTGTTCATCTCTTAAATTGAAGAGATAACTTATTTAGCTCTCCCTTACGTTGAGTAGTTATGTACTTCTTATCAGCCTTTTAGTCCTCTGAATAATTTTTCATCTATGGTTTCCTTTTCAAGCAAGAGGACCAGAGCTAAACACAAGATTCAAGATAGAAGAGGGATATATTTACTACTACTACTACTATTATTATTATTATTATTATTAATAATAATAATAATAATAATATAATAATAATAATAATAATATAATAATAATAATAATAATATAATAATAATAATAATAATATAATAATAATAATAATAATAGTAATAATAATAATAATAATAATTCTATTTATTTATTTAGCAATATTCTCTGTTTTGAGCTTTGTCACATTTCCTGGCAATTCCCAACATTTTATTTGCTTTATTGACTGCTACAATATGCTTAGCTGGTATTTTCATGGAACTATCTGTTACAGCCCCAGCTTTTCCCTCTTGGCCAGCTCAGAGCCACGTGTGAGCTGAGCGCTGCTTTTCCCCTTGGGCATCATTTCTCTGTCCAGTCACTGAGATTCTGCAATTCTTCCCAAGTTTTAATCATCTTTAATACCCAGAGGACTTTTGTATCTTCACTAAACCTTGTCACTTCCCTGTTTATTCCTTTCCAGTTCATGAATGAGTTTGTAAGCAAAGAGCACGTACCTCCAGGGGACACCACTGCTGATCAGCCTCTACCACAAGACCTGACCATGAGCTTCCACTCTCTGTTTCCTGTTTTTTAAATTCATTCCTTTTTTATTCATCCAGGGACCTTTCCATTTATGCCTTGACTTTCCTTAAAAGCCTTTGGTGAGAGATGCTGTCTGCAGCTCTCAGGAAATACAAGCTGGTTATATCAACAGGATATCCTTTATCCAAAGGCTTGTTGACACCTTCAGAGAACTCCAGGGACTATGGCAGGACTTCCTTTTATAAAAGCCATTCCAACTTCCACCTTACCTCTGCATCCAATAATTCCTTTTTTTTTTTGCTTCTTCCTACAAAGCAGCAGCAAGCTGCTCTTCAGCTTCTTACCCTGTTGAAGAGCTGACAGCTCTTATTAAGCTGAAGGGCTGGGATTAAGGTACTCCCACTGCATCTGTATTTTCCAGACTGCGACTTTCAGGTGCCGGAAGCGCAAGAGTTGAGATATTTTTTCCAGAGTTTCCTCTTAGTGTTCATTGTTGGTTTTGGTCAGGTATAGTAGTGAGTGCACGACACTCAAAGAGCAGCATGGTTTCCCCATCTCAGGAGTCCTCTGCCTACCTCTTACATGCAAAATCTAACATGCAAAATTCCCTGCTGCAGTCGGTCCTTTCCACATTGTCAGAACTGAAAGATGAGCACTCGCTTCCCTTTGTTTGCACCTCCAAGGAGCAGGAAATGCCTCTTTCTCACCATGTCCCCTAAAAACCTGGGGGTGGGGAGTCCTGCCAGCAAGGGGAGGAAACACCAGACAAGTTGGTTGCTGGCAGCTGCTGGCTGCAGTCAGGTCCCCAGGGAATGAGGTTATTTAGAGTGTGCTGGAATGAGTCTGTGCAGTGAATCAGGAGCAGGGTCACAGCTTCCAGACAGACAAACCTCTCCCTCCGTTTTCAGAGGGAATTTCATGCAGGTGACTCTCTGGTTTCATCAAATAAGCTGACATGAATTATTTCCTGATCATATCTGGGATGATTTTTGGTTTTGAGGGTGTATATTCATCAATCAGTTTATGTGCACTGATTGTCTGGCTAAACCATCTTAGCAGTCTCATACTGTCCTTCTTGTTGGGTGGTGTGGTTATGATTTCTTTAAATTTTGGAAAATATTGAAAGCAAAATAAATGATGGAGAAAGAGCAGCTGCTAAACAGCTCAGAAAGGTCATTTCCTCAAAAATAAACCAGAGAAAGGCAAACAAGCATGCTCCCTTCCCATGAGGAGTACATCTCATCCCTCTTTAGGTCTGAACAATTTTTGAATGAAGGGAAATACCAGCACTTTTGAGATTTGCACTGACTGCAGAGTTCTTTCTGGACCCCTGAGCTACCCAAGGAATGTATTGCTTTGAGTCTTTTCCCAAACCCCATTCCCATATATTGCACTGAGCTCCCATCACAAAGCTGACCTGCCTGGGAAACTTGAAGAGGTGTAAAGATTTTAGCAGACACCAGCAGGAACCAGCTGCCACCCTGCAGAGTGACTCACGCTGGGGAGCTCTGCTGGCAGGGACACAGATGTGCAGGAAGCACACCTTTGTCAGGCTGAGTAATCCAGGTGAGCACAATGCAGCACCTGAAGGCAGTACGTGCTGGGTGTGATGCACAGGGCTGTGCAACCCCTGTGTCCTTGGAGAGATGGCCTCAGGGCTCTGTGTTATGGCTGCTCAGTCCTGTGACTGAGAACCACTGTCTGCTGTCATGGAGAAGAGCTTCCACCTGCCTGCACCAAGGGAGTCACATCCTCTTTGCCTGCCATTCCTTGTATTTTTCTCCCAGCCCAGGGATGCTCTGATTACCGATTCAAAAATCCTCTTGTTTGTCCCAGAGGTTCCTGAGATCAGGGCAGGCATGGGAGGCTGAGGGGGAGATGGGATATGAAGGCTGGCAGACCTCAGGACTCCCTTTACTGCTTTTCTTATTCTTTTAAGAGGGGCAGAGGTAGCCTGAATACCATCTGATTCACCATCTCCTGAAGAAGAAAGATACTGCATTTGTTGAAACAAATTATTTTTGAAACAAATTTGAATACCTCACTTCTCACACTGGAACTGAAGGGCAGCTGCTACAGGATACACAGCTCCATAGGGGTCTGGGTAACTGTGATCTTATTAAACACTGGAGCCAACCTACTTTTATGTACTGCCAAGAAGGATGTCCGGCTCCCTGATGCTGTCCCTGACCCCAACATGCATCCCACAGCTTCCCTTTCACCTCACTGCTGTGTCCCTGACCCACACTGTGCCAGTCCAGGGAGCTGAATCAGCACAGAGCCCTCCAGGTCTTGTGCCACAGAAGGTTTTTTGCTGGTGCAGTTCCCAGCACCAGCATGCAGCAGGATCACGACATAGGACTTAGTGGAAATATGCAGCCTGGTGAGCCTGACCATCCTTTCCAACAACACCTACCTGCTAATTAGGATCACAAATGTGATTAAATCTCACTCTCAGCCTCCTAATACCACTGTGCCATGCAGAGAACAGCAGTGGATGCCAGGGAAGAAGCAAAGGGCTGTAGGGGGAAGGAACATGCCCTCATGAATGACTGTGAGAATTAATTTCCACCATAAAATATGGCTCATAATATGAAATGTCTGTGAGCCATCTCACAACCTTGTCCTCTAGCAGTTAATTTTAAAAGTATTAGTTATGGTTTGACATCACCTGAAAGCAGGCAAGTGCTTCACTGCACAGCCTGACAGGCAGGGCTGCAGCCAGGGGAACCTGCAATCCCATTAAGGCATGGGAGCACGAGAACTGCCACAGAGAAAAGAGAAAATGAAGGGCACCAGGTGAAGCTCCTGATGGCAACAGGTACCAGTGTGTGGCTTAGTCACGGGCACAGTGTAGTAGTTTGCTAGATAGGAAGGAGGGAGAACCTGCCATGTCTGGGAGTGAAGGGACAAGGGGAATATCTGCTTGAAAGTTTTCTGGAAGCTTTTCCTGGTGCTTCAGCCCGTGGAGACAAGAGGAGAAAGGGCAGTTGTTAGGGAGGAGTCTGAAGGAGAAGGGTCTGCAGTGCTCTCCTGGCTCCCAGCAACGCCTTGTGCTGCTGCAGGCGCTGATGCAGAAAGCAAAGCGTGCCGAATCAGCGTGCAAACTAGGGGGTGACAGGGACACATCTGCTGCCTGAAAAACTGACCTGGAGGGACAGGGAGGGATGTGAGCAGCTGGATGTGTGAGCACGTATCATATCGATTAGTGAACGGGCTCCTGGAACCGTCACAGCTGCAGCACAAATCGCTGAGAGGCACTTCAATGAAGAGAAAACCCAGTAACAAAAAGCCCTTTGGAAATGCCATCAGAAGATGGTTATTTCTAAATCGCTGCCAAAACCAAGTCATATTGTTTGCATAAATTACCTTGGCCTGAAGCAGAAAGTTCAGAAGCTGTCAAGAGCAAAGCCAGACACAGGTGTGAGCTCACAAGAGCTTGCCAGTCCCATGCAGTTAAGCTGATCCCATCATGGACAGGAAAAATCTAAAGAAAAGCCAAGGTGTGGGAAGAAGGTGCACCAGGTGACCTGGTTCCCTTGGGCATGGTGCTGAACCAGGGCCTCTGTGTGGTGACAAGAAATACCTTCAGGGGAGCGACATGGCCTAATCCAGTGTGTAACAGACATTGTGCATCCTTTACATGCAGCCCAATGGATCAATGGTGTTATTCTGCTCCAAGCAGTACAGCAGGAGACCACTCAATGCAGAAACACTTTGACATTCAAATCATCCCACAACATAGGAGGCTTGCTGTCGTTTTCAGACATGCCACTAAAATTCTACTCAACCCCCTAACCTGTGTTTAAAGAGAAATGATTCAGGTATCTACTATCTACCATTAGATTTAGGAATAATCTCTGCTGCACACTGGCATCATCCTCAAGGTGTATGTGCTTTTCATAGTCACCCAGTTCTGGCTCTTAAATAAGCTGTTACGTACTGACATCCTCTAAACTGAACCCAGAAGTGTTTACTGGACTGAAAAAGACATCACCAGATGGCTCCAATATCAGCCTAGAAGGATTTCTGTTCTTCAACAGGCGCTAAATGTGTCTGAAAAACCAGCAGGCTGCAGAACGTCTGCATAGTCAAATCACCTCTAAGAGGCTTTGTAATTGCATTCAGTTCTGCTGTGCTGGAAAATGAGGATAATAAGCTCAATGTATTACACATACACTGGGGCTAGACTCCATATAGAGTGGTAATAAGAAACACAAGCTGAGGTTTTAACTGCAGTTGGTGGGGCTCAGCACTTTGCTTAGTGCAAAAGGAGATGCCAAGTTACCTTAGCTCCCTTGAGAGTTACAACCATGAGCTCCTAGGTTCCCAAAAGTCCCCAGAGACGGAGGATCACCTATTTCAGATAGAATCATAGGCTCATAAAATGGTTTGGGTTAATACTCAGTTTTTTCAAATCATTAATGTTTTTGTCTTGATTTGCCTCACTTTCATTTCTAGCTTTCATTTTCCAGCTCTGTGCTGATGAGTTGCACTGAGGAGTTTACTAAGAGTTTTCCATACTATCCAGCAAGAAGTCTTGAACCCATTTTCATGAACATCTCTGTGCATCAAGTTCTTTTCAACAAAATCTAAAAAAAGACCTGGTCTTCTACTATTTTTAGTCTGTTTTTACTGCACTGGGGATGGAGATCTGGATGGATAAGTCAGTAGGAGATAAGTGAGTGAGTAGATAGGTGAGTGAATAGATAAGTCACTCCAGTGAGTTCCATTTTAAAGGAGTCCTTTCCCTTCATGCCATAGGCTGGCAAACACTTTCTCTTGCTGCTATGTCAATTTGAGCAATCCCAGCATCTCCTCCTGCTGCCCACTCAGTTGTGTCAGTTCAACATTCCATGGGCTGTCCAATAAATCCTGCAAGGATCGATCTGGGATAATAATAACCTGACCAAACATGACTCTCTTTTTTTTCTTAAGCCCTTTTAACCCTCATTGACTCTACTTAGCTCTGTGCTGCCACTGAAAAATTGCACACCAGGCTGCACCAAGAGCAGAGGGGAATAAATCTGAAAGTTGGTTTCAAATTACCTTAGTGAGTCAAACAGTCACACGGTGGTATGGAAATTCAGTTCAGTCTCCTGTTTTCTTTTACTACCAATCCAGGGTCAGAGAATCTGCAGCCCCACAAACTTTCACTCTGGTTGTAGCTCTATTCCAGGCACAGCCTATTTTTATGTGCCACAAAACCATCAGCAAAACTGGTCCCATCATGGAAGCAAAAGCCCAGTGAGAGATGCTGAAATCCTTCTGCAGCCTCTGGGGAGAGCGAGGCATTTTGTACAGACAGCACGACACCACAAACACCAGCCCAGGGGTTGTGTGGAATGAACCAACAGGAAACACAAAACCCATGGCTGCACCAGTGATGTCCCTTCCAACCCAACCCATTTATGATTCTAAGACCTCACCTCTGGGCAGCACATGGGCTACAAAATGTAGCCTAGCTTTCAAAGCTGCCTTCTGGGCCTCAGCACTGTGAGGAGGAGTGTGGTGTTCACCAAAGCCATCCTCAGCTGGTTTGTCACCCTAAGTGCCCTCTCTGCTTTTGATTAGGTACATTCATAGGAATTTTACAGAAGACTTTTCAGATCAGGCAATGGCGCTCGGAATATGATTCATTTTACCTCACTTTAGCAGCTCATGAAATGCAGGGCTGGGATACAAGCGGCCATCTGGCTACCAGACACCCAGTGCCATATGGGCTGCTCTGTGTCACCCCAAACCTCTATCCAGGGTTGGCAGGTGTGACACTGAACACACAGGAGACCTGCATGGCCTGCAGTTGCAACCAGCAGAGCTTTTGTCATCTTTGCTGAGGCACTTAATGTCATTCAAGACATCCACATCTAAACTAACCTAATGGTCTGGGTGCTTGTCAAAGATAGAAGTGGTCCAGTCATTGGCATTAAGTATAGGGTGTTGTTCACCCAAACCATACAGGTGTGTTCTTCAGGACACTAATTACACCCTGTGTTCAACTGACAGGTGCCTCTCACCCTACTGATTGCAAAAGTGACCAGGATGAGATCTCAGGACCTACCCTGTAGATCCACATTTAGTCAGATGGATCCTGGCACTGGAACAGGCCCTTCAGGGCAGTGGCCACAGCACCAATTCTGCCAGAGCCAGAGCTCAGGCAGTGTTTGGACAATGCTCTCAGACACAAGGTGTGATTTTTGGCGCTGTTCTGTGCAGAGACGGGACTTGGAGTTTAATGACCCTTGCAGACCTCTTCCAGTCCAGGACATTGTACAATTCCATGATTTTATGATCTTATGTCCAGGAGTTTTCAGGATGTGGTAGCTGCTTAAGCAGGGTTGGCTGGACTGCAACTCCACCAGGATCATTGCCTTGACCAAGAAGAATTTGCTGACTTGATCCTTTGAACCTCTCAGGACACACAGACTGTCACCAGCTGTGATGGCAATAAAAATGGACGTGTCTTCTAAGGGTCTTCAAAGCACTTGGCAAAGTTCACTGCAAAGACAGTGCCTTGTTGATTGAACTGGTTTGCAAGTTACTGGTTCCAGTGCAGGGCCCTATGAGGTCTTTGCTCCTTGGATGTCAGAGAAGGTCTTGTCTGTTGGTGGCTGCTACCTGACCACTGACAGTCCAGTGCTCCCAAAATTGTTAGGATGTGGGCCGCAAGAGATCAGGGTTCCTTCACAAAGCCTTGGCTGGGAGCTCCAGGAAAGCCGGCAGAGAAAGCCAGCCTGTGGTGCAGGAGGCACTTCTGACTCAAAACTCACAGTTCTCTCCCAGTTTGGCAGTTGTGCTCTCTGGGGTTTTCACCTCTTCACATCTCCTTCTATGCTCATTTTCTCATCTGCACGGTGTAAAGCACCATGGGATCTCCCAACACTCAGAACTGGGATGATCTTTCCATCACAGTAACCTGGAGTTGTGTTCCAGCCACCAGCTTGTCACTGGAAAGTTTCATGCCCTGCTGCTCTCTGATGCCCCACGTTTCCTTCAAGCTTGTGGGATGTTTCTGTACAACCCAGGCTGTAAGTCTCTGCCCAGCACAGACTATTATTACATTGCCTGCATCACTCATTTGTGTGGCTCATTTGAGACAAATCAAATAACCGAGTACTGCCTCATGCTGCAGCTTAAATTAGAAAGAATAGACCACAAAAACAACTGCAGCGGTAGCAGAAGTGGCTATAAATAAAGCAAAATTTTCTTCTTAGAAACCTTTGTGCCACAGAAGGAAATTGTAAAAGTGGTCTGGGATATTTTTGTTGCTGCTTTTTAATTTGAAATTTCATCGTTGGAAGCGCTTGCAGACGTAGAGGGTTGTGCAATGTTTTCACTGCAGTACGGCGATTGCTAAGATTAGCACGGTAACAGGTCTTTTCAGAGTAAATTGCATATAATTAATAGGAAGCAG
This sequence comes from Phainopepla nitens, assembly GCA_013400175.1. NCBI lineage: Eukaryota > Metazoa > Chordata > Aves > Passeriformes > Bombycillidae > Phainopepla > Phainopepla nitens. Next base: position 228,986 of record VXBQ01008266.1, on the reverse strand, counting down.
GAGGAAAAAAGGAATAATTGTGTTTAATCCAAATGCAAGTTCAGTTCTCCCAGAAGGTGGAATCAGCACTAAGGCCATGCTGAAGACAGGTCTGTTCCTTTCCATTCTGTTCAGCTGTGTAGTGGGCAACAATTATGTGCCCCTATTGCAAATTCTCTTTTCCAATTTGTTTCAGCAAAGTGCAGGGATGTTCAAGCTGGAATTTCTTTTAGGCCTTTCCTAGCAACAGTGAAGATTATTGGTTTATGCTTCTGGCTTGTCTCCCATCCAACGTCAAAACAAGTTAAAGCATTAAAACAACATTTCCCTGTGAAAGAGCTATAAAATATCCGTGCAACACAACTTACATTTTGGCCAAATCCTTTTGGAGTTCATGGTTAATAGGGGACCTAGGTGTCCAGCAGATTAAGGGAGGTGATCCTTTCCCTCTCCTCTGCCCTTGTGAGACCCCACCTGGAGCACTGCATCCAGCTCTGGGGTCTCCAACAAAGGAAATATTGACCTGCCAGACTGAGTCCAGAGGGAGCCACAAAAATGATCAGAGGGCTGGAGCCTCTCTGTTCTGGAGACAGGCTGAGAGAAAGGGGATTGTTCAGCCTGGACAGAGATGGTTCTGGGGAGACCTTAGAGCCCTTCCAGTACCTAAAGAGGACTTACAAAAGAGAGGGGGAGAGACTTTTTTTACACAGGCAGATAGTGATAGGACAATGGGGAAGGCCTTTAAATGAAAAGTGGAGATATTTAGATTAGATGTTGGGAATAAGTTCTTTACTGGCACTGCACAGGTTGCCCAGAGAAGGTTTGGATGCACCATCCCTGGAAGTGTTCAAGGCCAGGTTGGACAGGGCTTGGAGCAACCTGGGACAGTGGAAGCTGTCCCTGCCCATGGCAGGGGGGGTTGGAACAAGATGATCTATGAATTCCCTTCCAACCCAAAGCATTTGGTGATCCTATGACCTGTGCTGAAGCTTCACAACACATTGCATGATGTGCTGCCTTCTTCCCTCCCTCTGAAGCACCCAAATTTTCCAGTGGCTCATTGTGTGCAGCAATATGGAGGCACAAGTCCACATACCTGCTTCACTCACCACATTTCTCAGCTCTTCATATCCCCACACTGACATTCTTCCCTGAAGCTGCTGCAGCATCCCAATATTGCCAGATGCACAGCTCAATAAAAGTACTAAAATAAATCATTGCAGCCAAGGTTTCACTTAGCTGCTGTAATTAATCATTAGCAATAGCTATTGCTAATTAATGTCATTACACATCATGACTATTAATCACAATCTGCTGATGCAAGACATATTGTCTCTCATAGATAAGCAAGAGGAAGAAAGCAAGTGAGCAATAACGAAATTTGAAAATGATGATGGGCAGCATTGGCAAATTCACATTGCACACTTCATGCTAAAAGACATGAGACAATGTCTCTGCCCTGGTTCCTGCCTCTCAGCTGTGCTTGGGCAATGCCATGTGCCACGAATCCATGAAAACTGGGCATACAGATTTAATATATTATTTAGTATATGACATTTTTTGATGGTACAAGCTCTTAAACCATGGGAGAATGAGACTTCAATTAAACTGTCTCATCCATGACATTACAGTGCTTCCCACTTCCTCCCTAAGAACACCCCAATGTTGTCTTTACATCAGAGTCTTTCAGAAAGGGTTAAACTTTTCAGTTCCAATACAAGCTGTTGGACTGTATGCAAAAATCACTTAGGAAGTGCCCATGACCTTTGCCAGGTAGAAGGTGTGATTAGCTGACCCTACAGATTGTTTGATCCATGAAGTCTACAAAATGTTATGGTGCAGCAAATCATAAAGTGCTGGGTCATTAGGATGTGTTTGTCATTAGGATTTAAACACTCATTAATCATTTTTTTCATTATGAGGAAGGAAAGGGAGATTTCCTTCATTTTATAGTTTAATCTCAAGTGAAAATTTAAATGCAAGAGTGGAATCAATTCTGTAGCTCACTAGATTGATTTGTCCCAGACCTGAATTTGCAATATTCCCCCTTAAGCAGGCAGTCAGAGCTCCAAGCACTCCTGGTTTCCCTGCAGCTCGGGAGAAACGTCACACAGAGCCTTCAGCTTCCTGCCTTCACTCTGATGGACATGGACATTGCCTGCTCAGCAATGAAATCTCTGAGCAGGAAGTGCTTGGCAGTGTTTACACAGCAATTCCCTGCAGTAGCATCCTCACAAAGGCACAGGGCAAAGCACAGGACGTATCTGCTGGCTTTGGGTGCACAGACTCCGGGGTAATGGGGTGCTGAGGACGGAGGAGAGGAGGAGGAGTCAGCCCTCTGAAACGAGGTATTTCTGCTGCATGTTCTGGTGGCCACGTCTCCATCTGCTACAGGAGAAAGGGCTGTTGGTCACAGTGGTGAGCTCATTAAAATGAGATCAATAGAGATTTAATCTAATGCTGAGGATTACTCGAAGTGGAATGCTCAATTAAGTGTGGAGAAAAAAATAATGTAACGCATCAAATGAATTGCCAGCTGATTTACCTGCTTTATTTGGAATTTAGCCCAATATCGAGGAGGGCTGATAAGCTAAAGCAGAGCTGTGAAAAAACAGCTGATGCTGGGGGTAGCGGTCACCAAACACCAGTTAAATGTGCCACTTCATTACTCACACATTTTGCAGTGAACTCCACAGGTACATAGAGTTTTGCTGGGATTATATATTTCCAATTTCCACTTCTGTTCACACCAGTGGCTCTAAAAATATTTGAAAGCTGCTAAGGTGAGGATTTGCATAAACAGGATTTGCCACGGCTTTTGGAAAATTGGAAGAGTTAAGTGCGGTGAGTGCTACAAAACTTGTCTTTTCTTTGCAGTTCTTCTGTAATCCAGCCCATTTCTCCCTCTCTGCTTCTCCATCCCAAAACTGAAACTGCTGCCACCTCCCCAGCTCCTTCACCTCTCTGAGCAGCAGCCACACAGGGACAAAGAGGATCCTGTTTTGAATGAAACATTTTATTCTCAAGGCATGAAAACGTGGGACCAGGCAGAAAGCCAAGAAGCAAGAAAAGAGAAACATATTCATTAATTAAAACAAGCATTGCTTGCTTTGAACTACGAAAATCATGTTACAAAAAAATGGAGCAATGAGTTCCTGGCTTCTGGAAGAGAAGAACATGCTCCAGCCCCACCAAGCTGCATTGCTGCAGAGCAGGGAGGAGCAGGGGATGCATTCCCCAAACTCTGCAATTGGCAGGCACGGGGCCCCCGTGCCGCTCTCAGAGAGAATTCTTCCCGACACAAACAGCTCTGTAGCCCGTTGGCACAATATCACAGCAGTTTTTTCTTCCAGCAAGTCACATTTAATCTTTGCCCAGACATTTCAAGGCAGAGCTGTCTTATTTCTCCCATTAGGGCAGGACACCTTGCCACGCCATTCCCTGGAGTCATCGATTTTGGGAGCATAGCAGGATGAGGTTCAGCCAGTCACAACCTCCCTTGTGAGTCTTCTCTTCCTTTAAGAGCCTCACCATCCTTAAGGCTTTTGACTGCCTCTAAGAAGCTCAGTAATTTGCCATCCTGAATATTCTGCCCAAGCTCCCACCCTCTGCCCCCCTCTTCCTGACCAGGGAGGTTGACAACACCCCGAGGCTGCCCATTGTGAGCAGCAGATGAAGCAATGCTGCCTCTGAGGTTCTTCATGTTCCTTTGTGTCCTGGGTGGGAAAGGCCAAGCACAGAGCTGTCTTCTGCTGCTGGTTGCCACATCCCATGGCCCCATTTCTTTTCTATTTATCATGGTTGTTATCACTATTATTATCATCTCTATTTATCTGAGGTCTGGGGTGTGCAGCAGGAGTTTTCCTTCTGTTCCCCCCATGCTGTCCCACATACTAAAGAGGGAGTTTGTTTTCTAGAGTGGATCATGGGTGGGATGGGCTCAAGGGTGGGAAAGCCCAAGCAGCACCTGTGGCTATAGATTCCTCAAAACAGCTGACTTTGGTATGTTTTGTTGCAATTCCTCACCAGCTGGGAACAATAGTTTTGCAGACCCCCAGCAGCAATCCCTCCACTGTCTGTTCTGCTTCTGCAAAGTTTTTCTACAACTTTTGACAAAGCTTTTTTGAACTCAGAGGGACAAGAGCCATACTTGGCTCTCTTTCTTGGCACTGGGGGGTTGCATTACCCCATCTGTCCCCAAACTGGTCAAAATGACTGTAGTATTTGTAGGCTCTCCTGACATTGCCCACAGGAGCCTCTCAGCAGATCCTGCAGAGAAGAAACTGTATTCATCTAGCAGAACAGCACAAAAAAAAAAACCAAACAAAAAAAACCCAACAACCCAGCTCTTCTAGGGTGAAACAAAGACATTTGATAGAATTTCCTCCAAAGTCTTCTCATGTTTATATGGAGGAAGAGCATTCTGTACCTGTTGGGTACAGCATCCTGCCTTGTCCTGGAACTGCTGATGTCACGGGATCTGCTGAGCCTTGAGAGGAGCCAGCAGGGACAGTGGACCTGCCACAAGAGTTTCAGTAACAAAAATACCCCCACCAATGTTTCTGGTGTCAGCTCATTGTCAACAGCTTGTAAAGTCTGGGCTAAAAGCTCCAAATAAGAGTGACATTTGAAAGAAAAAAAATCCTACATTTCTTGACTCTAAGCTCCTTCACCTCATGATGAACACATGCCACATGCCAGCAGGTGTGATACTTTCTGTGGCATGAATAGACATGCAAATGGAATTTAGCAGGACCTACTACAGGGTGCAAGGCAGAAAAACTTGATGGACTCACTAGTTGAGTGATGGTGACTACAAAACAGAGAAGGCTTTAACTTTGAACAAATAAAACAGATAAATTCAAAGCAAGTGGTACTCCCTGGAAAAATGGGTGAGTTATAGGGAAAAAAATCACAGTGTGATTTATATATAGCATAGATCTGTATGCTTGGGTTTTTTACAGTCATAAATTCAAGACTTGTCCCAGGCTTATTTTGAGGCCGTTAGGGACAGGGAGTGCCCAGTTTTGATGAAGTGGAGGGTTGCTGGTGCAATTCCACCCTGACCACGCTGTCACCTTACAGTGGCCAAAGTGAACCAGCCCCAGTACCTGTGTGATGTCTGTCAAGTGCCAGGATCAGTATCTTCCTACAGAAATACCACTGTGGCTCAACGCTCCTTTGGGCACTGAGCAGTAGCTGTTGCTTCCATTCTAGTCCTAGCTAGAGCCAGCAGCACGGGAAGCTTTGGGAGGTGAAGAAAAGTGCCCAGGCCAGGGTGTTTTCAAGGAGAAGAATAATCCAGAACTGCTGCAGAATCTGGCAGGTCTGCACAGCCCCAAGCACCCTGCGTTGTCCCTGGTCATGCAACTCTTTAAAAACAAGCAACTTTTTGCAATTATTTGCTGGCACTCCATGAAAAGCGATGCCTCCTCCAATTCTTTCTTTTTTGTTTTTTTATTGAAACCAGGCACTCAAAAAAATTCCATTTCTTTTGGAAACAGGACATGGGGAGAGTTTTTGCCTGTGTGGCAATTTTCTTCTTGCGATTTGCTCCTGGGGACAGCCTATTCTTCTCCAGGACTTGAACAATGAAGGTCTCAAACAAAGGCAGCTCACACAGCTGGGGAAAGGATGCTCAAGGTCAGTGCTCCTCCCTTTACCCCTGGTGAGGTCAGTGGGATCAGCTGTGCTGGTCCTGCTGTCCTGGGTGAGACTTCACAGGCAGCTGCTTCACCAAGCCCCAGGGTGGGAATTCCAAGGAAGAAATTCCAAGGTCTCCTGCAAAATGGGGTTCATGGTGCTCTCAAACCCGTGGGGTTCAGCCTCTTGTGCTGCAGAGAGGTCACTTACACCAAGGTCAGCCCTGGGCTGAGGGACTCCCTCCATTGCTCTAATTTGACTCCTCTGTAAAGCCACAGCTTAGACTTCCTGGTTCTGTTGGGATTTTTTTAATATTTTCTAAGCCAAATACACCCATTTAGGAAAACACACACATACAGAAATGCACAAATATATGTTTTGTGTGCAGCTCTGGAACACTTAATGACACTTTCCCCCCTTTGGACTCCATGACCCTCTTTAACATGGAAAACCCATTTGCCTACCTCACTGGATACTGAGTGGATAAATACATTAACTACTTAGAAGCATGTTGGCCTCTTTTTTTCCCAGTCAGAGCATCAGCACATCTGCACCTCAGCCAGACTCCAGAAAAATCAGTGAACCATGTAAACCACAACACTGTGGAGAGACAGAAGTGAGAGAACTGATGCTCAGTTCATACAAACCATGTGGTTATTGAAACTCAGGATGAAAAAGAAATTTATGACGGAGCCAGGTAAAATTGGCACATTTCAGTGTATTTGTGTAGTTAAACTCCTATTTTCCCTGGCAAGGCAAGACACAAATGGCAGAGACTGTCATTGCTCTCTCTATTTTTATTTCCTCCCTGTCACTCAGGGCTGAAATGCCTTTTTTTGTTGAAAACTTTGTCTCTTCCACCAGGCACCAGTTGTGCCTGGTGCCTCCTCTTGCTGCTCTGGACCCTTCCTGCCTCAGTTTCACAGATGCAGACATTTTCATAAAATACTAGTGAGCAAAATCCTCAAAACAGCCACCACAAGCAGACACATTTCCCTCTGCCATGTAACTTGGGAGGGACCTTACGCTTTCAGGACAATCATTTCAGTCTCTGGAATCTTCCATAGTGGGAATTGAGCAGGAGCTAAAGACTGTTCTGTCCTTTTTGAAGATCAAGGGATTCAGGTATGCAACAGAGCAGATTCTTGTGGCTTCAGATGGCATCAGCTGACTCTGAAATCTGGATGTTGATGCCCTACAGAGGAGTTTTTGACTAAAGGAATGGCCCAACATTAGGCATCACTTAGCTGAGGGTGGCTGTGCCATTATTTGTAGATAAAACCCTGCATGTTTTCAGCTTGTGCTCAAAGGGCTTCATGACAGATAACAGAAGTGCAAAATGGTAGAAAAATTAAAGATTTAAGCCTTTAATGTGAGAAGAATTTTTACCCCAGTCTTCAAGTGTACACGCCTGCAGGTATGCATTTATGCTATTGAAGTTGAGGGGAAAATTCCCCAGTGATGGTAGAAATAGAGACTCCTTCAAGCTCATACACCAACAAACTTCAGTGCTCTTGACTTTAAAAGAGCATGTCTGGAGCATGATCCTGCAGTTCAGGATGGAGGGATATGGAGATGCCCTGTCTTTGCCCCTGGAAAAGAGGTTGAGCTTTTCACCTGCAGCGCTATTTGAGGTTAATATCCATTTTGTGGCAGCAGAAGTAACCTACAAGCACTGGAGTGGCTCCGTCCCAGCCTGAGACTCCCTCCTCACCTCTTACATTTGTGTACAGCTGGAGGCCATACTGGGAGTATCCTGTTCCCAGTGAGCTGCTCTCACAAAACCATGATTATTTTTCATCCACTGTGTTTGCAAGTGGGACATTTTGGTTTTTTTCTTCAGTATATTTAATATATTTTTACTGCTGTAGCAGAAAGGAGTTTGCTATCACCAATGCAGCAAAAATCAAGTCAGCACTGACGGGTTTGTTACCTTCTGGTAATGTCTGTGTGAAGAATGCGAGAGAAATAACTGACTCCCCGAGCAAAAAAAAAAGCCCACTCCTGTCTGCAAGGACAGCTCCTCTAGTGCCTCTTCCTGATGGTGACAGCCCCAAAGCAGGTGACAGCTGAGCAGACAAGCACAGGGCTTCATTTCTCTCTTGAGAACAGAATGTGAAATGCAGTCACTTCTGCTGGTTGGGGGCCGCCTGTTACTCCTAAACTTTTTAATAACCTTCTCAACTGGAGCCAGCTTCCCCTTTGATGTGGTGCTGCTTTCATTAGTACTCGTTCAAGGTGAATACCTGATTAGCCATGGGGAGCTGGAGGGGTTTATTCTTCCCCTTTTTCTTTCAACTTTCATAGCACTTACTACAGACAAAGAGCCCCCATGCCCTTCCCATGCTAGAAATAAAATAAGTGGTGTTAGGCCAGAGTAAGTGAGTTTGTCCGTGTCTGGCAGTTAAAATGAATTAAATCTCCCAGACACAGCTGAACTTTTTGTGGAAGTTTTTTCCATGCTGGACTTTGTGATGTTTCCAGTCTTTTGGGGCTCTTCTCCCTCTCAAATCCAGAGCAGAATGGCTGGGAACAATCAATTCAGTGTCCCTCAGTGCAGTGACTCTTCTGCATGAGGATCATGAGGGATTTGTGAGCACACAAGGTCTCACTGCAGGTCTCAATTCTACACCTGTAGGAACTGAGCTCTGCAGATGGATGAGTTTCAGCAAGGTCAAGGCTCTTCCAGTTTTCTGAAACAGACCTATTGACCCACTGGGAAATAGCTCTTCTGAAAAGCCAGAGAGATCCTAAATGTCTTTTTATCCCTCCTTTCCCTGGGAAGGTACTGCAATAAGAGATAGATTATCCAGTATTTTTATGTGAGTTCAAGAAAAGGTCTGTAATTCGGGGAAAAAAGATAAGAAAGCTTTGTTTACCAGAGAACTCCTAAGAAATAAAGTCATCTGACACCGTGCAAAAACTTCACAGATTTCTCTCTTTGATTTCCTTCATGATTTTAAGACAGAAGACACAGTAACAAGTACTCTGAGGCTCATGGAGATGCTACAAGCTGTTGACTGAATTTCAGGCTAGTTTACACATCATTCCTTCTGCCTTTCCAGAGTCCATCAATGTCTCATTCTAAATAAAGTCAATTATTGGTGCAAAGGAAAAGAAACTTTCTCCTGCTTTGGAATCATAATGTAAGCACAACAGCAAGCACTTAAAGAGCTATTCTGCAGAGGAAATGCCAATTTGCTCTTTAAAATACTGTGTTACAGCAAGGCAATGGACACATGGGAAGGTAGTGACTTGGCTGTTGCCATTCAGCAGAGCTGAGATGAGGATACCAGTCCCCTGAGGGGGATGTAGTGGCATGGCTAAAGGCAGCTTTGCATAAAACCTCCAGCCTTTTCCACAATATTTGCCATTTCACAGTATTTCTCATTTTGAACTTATTTTACCCCCTCTCCTAGTAACATGCCAGGACTCCAGGACCCCAAATTGCCATCTACTGGCTCTAACATGGGGTTTGACAGCTCATGAGGCTCCATACAAAGGCAGAGAGAGCCTGTTACTCAAGTGTATCTTGCTGGAACCAGCCTCACCCAGCAGCCTGCTGAGTCTGCTCCCTGTGGAAGCCAATGCTGCATCATTCCAGGAAACAGCATGGAACACTGAATAAACTTTCTGCAATCAAATATCACCAGTGTCCTTACCAGCATCTCACAGATTCAGAGATTTCTTAAAGGCAGGAAGAACCACCAGGTCAATTCCAAGGGTGCACAGCAAAATCTCCTCCTCTAGTTCCCGACCCAGTTACCTGGTGCTTCCCCACAAAGCACACAGGCACTGATGGGATCTCACCCCTTGGCTTCTTTTGGATAAACTAGCCACACAAAGCTCCTGCATCTGGCTACAAAGCATTTCTGGTGGTCCTTGGGGTTGTCTCCAGCTTCTCCTTTCCACCAACACCAGCTCATCCCAGTCTTCAACCTTTTCTAAACCTGAACATACAAATGGGATGCAGCATTTCAGCCATCAAAGGCCAAAATTCCCCCTGAACTGCCCCCCAGCTTTCCCTGGCAGTGTTGTGATAGCGTAGCTTTGCCCCAGCCCGCTTTAATGTAGATTTTATTTGTCCCAATCAGTTTATTAAGTCACTTATCTCACACTGAGTGACATCCTGCCTTTTTAGCAGGATGGGATTTTAATCAAAATTGCCCCACTCACATCACTGTGAAATCAAGGTGGCTGGTCAGCTGGTAAAATCCTCTTATAGAAAGCCCAACTTTCATTCTTTTTATGCTGCTTCAATCCTAGGAAATTATCCCTTTGCAGCTACCCAATATATTCATTACTGTGCCGGTCCATCCTCTGCCTCTATTGAAATGGAGTCCCAGCCATATGTTCCTCAGATACCGTCAGCTTCCAACCAATCTGTCAGAATGGAATCTGAAATACTGTTATCTTGTGTTGGGTGCAATATCTCCTGGGCTAGAAAATGATCACACATCATTTGAGGAACTTCAAAGAGATTTATTTCTGGTTATATGAGACTCCCAGCATACATCTTTATGATTGAAATCCCCCATTACCTGGTATTTCTTTCTATTTATTAGGGATAAAAGCTCCGGGAGCAGCTCACCTCTTAATGTGAACCCATGGTCTGTAATCCCCTTTACAGGCACCACACACTCACCTCTCACCATACCTCCCCCACCACTTTGATAGTTACAGATTTAATATCTCTGCATTTAACACTAAACAGGTCATGGTGTCTTTTCCTTTCTCTTTCCACCTTTTCTCTTGGGCACACACTGCTGTTCACACACAGGTTGTAGTCAGCAGTTTTAATGCATACAAATCAGCCTCCTCTCACTCCATTTTGGCAATTATCTCCAATTTTTTTTAATTAACAAACATTTGCAATTCCTGTCATTGTCAGAAACAAGAAGAATGAAGGAGCAAAGTGTTCATACAGCCACCAGAAATTAAACAATTTGCTTGGGCATGTGAATTGCCTCGATGGATATAACAAATCTGCCAGTGGCATTTTGGAAGCTGTTTTTAGGCAAACCACTGCCTCTGCCCTGCTGCACCAGGCAGCGTGGTTGAGGAGTGCTATTAAACATTGTCAGTCAGACATCTGGGGAGTACTAAATAAAATTCATAGAAGAAATAGGATAAAAGTAGAGAGCTGCAGGGGACTCCACAGTATCTGCAGAAGACATTCAGAGCCAACCTTCTAAGCATCCTGCTCAGAGGAAAACCCTTTGCCTTTGTTTGGGCCTGGGCAGGAAAGGATGTTTATAGGCTGGGTCTTTTAAAGTACACCGCGACTGAGTCAGAGCGCGTGTTTACATTTGGTTGTTGGGTGTTTTAAATATCAGCACAAAGTCCAATGAATAAATTACTACAATGGGAAAATAAGGCAATGCAACTTGTCACTGATGTGACAAATTTTAGAGCTGCAAAGCTGATGGGCAGCAGGACAAGTCTGTGCTTGGTGATACACCTGGTGCAATACATCTGCGGTGGTTTTGCTCACAAAGCTGAGCCCTGGCAGGTCCATGGGATTTAGGGGCAGAAAAACACACATGGTGGTATCAAACACCACCTTATCAATGGCAGCTGTTTGGTCCAGGGAGATTGTAAACAGGCCAGAGAAGAGATGTAGCAGTAATTGCTCCAGGCATAGGAGGCAGCCATTCCTGAAATAACTAGAAGTTCCTCAAAGTCTCTGAAAACACTCTTCATAACTACAGCAAGAAGGGAATGGGACCAGTTCAAACAAGCACTACACCAGATACTGGTATCCCTCTCTTAGGTGAGGAGTAGTTCTCTCTTGGCAGAGCAAAGCATCTTTGAAATCCTCAACCAGGCCAGGAGGAGTTAGACATCAGGAGAAAATTCTTCACTGAAAGAGTGATTGGGCACTGGAATCATCTGCCCAGGGAGGTGGTGGAGTCACCATCTCTGGATATGTTTAAAGAAAGACTGTATGTGGCACTCGGTGCCATGGTTTAGTTGATGAGGAGGTGTCCAGTCTTGGACTTGATGATCTCAAAGGTCTTTTTCAACCTAGCTCATTCTGTGATTCTGTAAAATCTTACCGCAATTCATGGAATCGTAAGACAGTTTGGGTTGGAAGGGACTTTTAAAGTTCATCCAGTCCAACCCACCTGCAATGAGCAGGGACATCAACTAGATCAGGTTCCTCAGAGCCCTGATCAACCCAGCCCTGAATGTTTCCATGGGTGAGGGATTCACCACCTCTCTGGGAAACATTTCCCTGTCTTTCATCTCCCTCTGAGTAAAAAATTTCTTCCTCATAACTAATATCTCCATTTTTCCAACCAGCTTCCAAGAGCCTAGGCTCATCTCAAAAGAAATTGGTCTCAACTTAGTGGAGAGGCATGGACATTATGAAACTGAAATGAATGGGCTGCAGAAACAGGTAAGAGGGTTGGAGGTGAAATCTTTAAATAAGCTGGCCCAGTGTTTTCATCAGGAGGGCCTTATGTGCTGTTCACAATTACTTCCTTCTGTTATGTTTGTTTTATTATGTATTTTTATACACCGCTGATATGGTGGAGCCCTGCCAAAAATGGATGTTAAAATGCCAAAAAGAGGAAAGGCTCTGCTGGAACCTTTCTAAATCAGTAGGAGCCAGGAAGCAGGGAAGCCACAGGCACTTCTGTTCATGCACAAGTTCCAGCCCCAAAGTGCTGGCTCCGGAAGCTGCATTTTAGCTAATCATGGAATTAAACCCATAATGGTTCATCACAACTTTAAGCAGGTGCACTTTTAGCAAGGCTACTAATTGCCTTGAGAGAGCTGCAGCCCAAAAAACCTAAGAGAGTCCAAATCCCTCTGTGAGGCACTAACACTCAGTACTAATTCACACAGAAGACCTTTTTCTGTTTGTTTTTAACGTGAATACTGTCCTTGGCATCCTATAAGACATGCTACATTCCCGTGGGGATAAATGGAGGTTTGTTGTGGCTTTGACTGGTCTCTTGTCAGACACACAACATCTAATTCACTGCAGTATTTCTACTTGTCCTGCTCTGGTTGGATGTACATACCCCCACCATTACACTGCTCCTTCTAGCTGGGAGGGTTCAGATCTTCTTTGATTGCTTTATCTCCTGTAAAGCAAATGAAAGGAGGATGGAGCTGGAGATTGGCGTGTGGCTCAGCCCCAAAGCTGAGTCAACATATCTTAAGGGACCCTTCTGTTTATACAGAATGGTACTGTGGGGTTTCCCCACAGGGAGCACCCAGTCTCTCTCCGTGGGTGCTCCTCTCATCCCAGCCTGCAACTCTCCCATAAGTGTCTACATCTGGATTTGGTTAATGATTTAATAACAGAAGAGAAAGAGGTTCAGGAAGGATGTGGTTCATCTCAGCTTAAATTTGGAACTGAACCTGCTTGGGTGAACTGCCCCTGGGATGAATCTTTGCCATCAGCAGTGAAAAGGAGAATCCAACTGCTCAGATGGGCCTGTTCTCAGTGTAGGCCTCACTTTTAGGTTAGGTCTGAGGAAAAAGGTGGAGACCTGGCCTCTGATTGTCCTTGCTGAGCTGGGAAAGAAAGACTCTCAGACACAGCACATAAAACATTTCCCTTCCCACAGCCTTCTTCTCTCTTGTCAGTGAGAAGATGACATTTATATTCACACAGCATTCAGCATAAGGCACCCTCACCCCATTTCATCCTTGGGCACTGCTCTAGTAAAAATAATAAACAGTTGAATGTGGTGGTGGGGCTTGGGAATGATTCCAGCTCACAGTTAAAGGACAGACCCAGTTATTCCTTGATCAATAACAGCATTTACAGAAGGCCTTTCATCTTGAGGTGCTTCACAAATTATAAATATACATCGCCACATCACAGAATGGGTGAACCACAGCATCATCTTTCTTCTCTCTGGAAATTATCTGTATGCTCTTTAAATGCCTGTGTTTAAACAACGTCACTGCCTCAGTGCCAAAGTTGAAACCATCTGTGTTTTATTGTGTTTCAACATGTCTGTAAGGTCCATGTGATTGTTCACCTTTATTTCCTCTCCAAACAAATGTTCCTCTCCATTTCCCTCACACGTGCTTGTGCCAGCCACAAATGACTGCTGGTTGCTGCAACTCTACATGAGTGCAAAGACCCAAAGAAGAAACTAAAAACATGCATAAAAGATGTATAAAAATGACAGCTAAAGGAATCTTTAAAAAGATGAATCAGGAGTTTTAGCTGAGAGTGTGTCAGGCAAATTCAGCTGCCACAACTTCCTGTTACACGTTGGAAAACCGCAGAGAGTAAAAGAGCCTGAACCTGAACGTGGAAGTGAAGAGTTCACCCCAAGGGTGGGTAAAGGAAGGTCTCCAGGCTGCCTGTGTCCTGAGGATCCAGCACCTTCCCTCTGACAGCAAATGTAGGACTGAAATGTGCACATTTTTCAGCATCACTGACCATCACTGGCTACTTGTGTGTTTATCCATCTGTCTTCAGGAGCCTGGAAAGAGACCAGCAAATGGAACCTCATGCTCCTATTAAGCAACATTTTTACAGAGGAATCACAGGATAGAAAGTTTGTAAAAAGCCCATGATCCAGAAAAAATTTCAGCATCCAACTGGTATCCTTTAGTTTGCATCCACCAGTTTATATTGGGACTTTCTGCTTTCTATACAGCTCCTTGCCTGTCCCAGTGAAGATCAAGAGGCTTCAGAGCTGGTGGTGAGCACAAAGGCTTTGCAACTGGGATTTTCCCCCTGTTTTAGGTAGCACAACGCAGGTTCATCCATTCTCAACTGAAGCAGACTGAATCAGTAGATAGATGAGAGAGTAGCAGGACACCATTATTTATTTATTTATTATTCCCCACTCAGAAGTGAATGAGGAATAATAAATTTAAGTATTTGGATGTAATTGTCCAAAGAAAAATGCAGGTCATGCAAAAATAAATGCTTCTCAAGAGTGTATTCATGAGATTACAAAATAATCACAGAAATGAAATTTGGGAACCCCCAAATCTGAGACATCTAGAAACCATGTAACCACTTTCTTCTCCCTCCTAGTTTTCCCAGTGCTCTGACTGTACAGTTAGTTCTGCAAGGCCAGGTTTGGTTTTAGAGTGATTAATGATTACCAGCAGCAACATTTTTTTCAATCCCTTGTGGAGGTCAGGGAAGGAGAAAAAAAGGCAGCTCTGCCTCATGATTCCTGCTCTCAGCAGGGCTGGACTCTTGGAGCACCACTGGGAGATCCAGGTGTAGCAAGATCATCAGGAGAGGATTTGCTCCATCTTCCAGTTGACCCACCTGCTCATCCCTTCTGAGCTGACCTTCCTTTTCTTTTCTTTTCTGTTATTTATATGAATGAACTCCTCCCCAAAGAGTTTACTGAGCGATAAGAACTCAGATTATCCATTATCTACCTTGAGTTGGGTGGCTGCTGTGGTTGGAATGAGATTTGCATGTGGTCAGACACATGGTCCTGCAATCACAGCCTCCCCTAACTGCATATTAACATGAATCAAAGCCTGGCTGCAGAGATGTTGCCTTCCTATTTCATCCCTATAATGGTTTCTGTTCTGGCTGCTGCTGCTGAAAAATCCCTGCTTTGGAATCAAACTGAACCTGAAAGTGTTATTGGGCTTTACCACAAACGAGTCAGTTTTAGGCAGCAGATCCAGCTCCCAGTGGAACAGCCTTGCCCTTGCTGAGTTAAGCTCAGCTAGTGTTTCCTGTTTTCTCATGGTCTTTGGGAGTTTATATTTAAGTATATATACAAGCATGAAATCAGAATTTAGGTACACTAAGAAACACTGAAATTATAAATTATCTAATCCTAATAAATATATAGAAATAAAAAGGTATGGAATATTGTCTCTAGAATCTGTCCTCAGTGTAGTATAGACAGTGTAGAAGACATGATCACGCATTCTTGTGCCAAGAAGTGAGACCATGGGATGCCTAGACATTATCTCATTAGCATCCTGTTCATTCTCAAATCTAAATCCAGATATCAATTGTTTAATTTTAATTTTGTGTGTATATATAATTTGTTCATTGTCTACCTTTATGTGAAGTCAAGATATTCAAGGCTGCTGCAAACACATGAATTTCATTCCTGTAGAAGATGAGCAAATTCTACAGGACCTTTCTCTGGATTCAAAAGGTGTCTTTAAAAAGGACAACTGTTTAAATTACTCTCTTTGCACCCAAGGAAATGAATGAATTTATGCTGACCACACCACTTACAGGTCACTAAAATATGTACTATGACCTAAACTCTATTCCTTCCTTCTCTATCAGGGCAAATACGTTGGAAGCATATCATGTGAGATGCTGCTATAATTGGAGAAAGTAAAGACAATCTGATTAATCTAATTCCCTGATAAAAATCACACCAAACACCCTGGGGGAAGAGGACAAACATCCTGCCTTAAAGTTTCATTCCACCCACCATTCCACTTGCCCACCAAGTGCTGGAGAAGTCACTGAGGTGCTGCACTTTGTTGCTGTCTGAGTAGAAGGCTGAGATCACCTCCAACACATCAGAATTTTTTTTTTAACACCTTCAGTTTATAAGTCCTTTATGGAATTGCAAACAAGAGGTTCTCTGGTTACAAAGGGTGGCATTAGCCCCAGAAAATCAGAGTGTCTCCCAGGACATTGCTCAGTGGATCCTGTACCTGGCTTCCGAGGGGGGAGCCTGAAACAACAGCACCGTCTGTAGCAGCTTTTCACCTTGCCAAGAGCAAGGCTGTGGGGGCAAAGATAACTTTTATAACACTGTGCTGGTGTTTCCACCTTGCTGCTGATACCCAAATGTGGCATTTTAACACTGTATCTTCCATTACCCCAGTTTTAATGCAGCTCAGGGGAGTTTTGTGTTAGATTTTAAGTCTGACTGATGAGAGAATTGATGTTGGGCTTCTGTAAGAAATTTGTCTTGTAACAGTACAAAATGTTGATGAAGTAACTAAAACAATACAAAACCACTGTGAAACACATTAAATGGATTAAGAATTGGCTAACTTCAGGTCTTTAATATTATTACAACCAGAGAAATTTTCTTAGAGTGGGTGTGTGTTTGGACAGATCCCGTAGGGACTACTTCTTGGCTCTACACTATTGCATTTTATCAACAACTTAGGAAAAAACCCTTTAAATCATTATCAACAAATTTTTCAGATGTAAAAGGCTGGGAAAATGGTCAAAAGAAGTAACCCAGGTCATTGATACCAACGGTAATTGGCAATTTGAAGGTAAGCAAGTACAACCAACCAAGTTAAGTCACAACACTGGATAAAGAAGATATTTCCCTGGTGGGGGCTGCAGAGGTTCTACCCTGGAAAGTCATGACCAAAAAAGGGTTGCAAGTCATGGTGAGTAATCAGCTGTCCATGAACTGACCTAATCTTTGTATGTATAAGCAGAGGAAATCCAGGGAGAAGAGGGTGATAGTGTTGTCTGGGTATTCCCCATCTCCTGAAACTGCTGCCAACCCATTGTGCCCTGCTCCTGCATCCACAAAGCAAGTAGGAGGCTGAAAAGCTGGAGACAATTCAAGAAAGAGGCACAAGAATGCACACATGTCTGCGAAGGATGACTTGCAGGGAGAGATTCAAGGAGCTTGGTCCATTTAGCTCACCAAAAGAAAACTAAAGAGTGGCTGGACGCTGATCCAAGAACCTCCAGGGAGAAATTCAGTATCAGTTGTCTTTAATCTCACTAACAGGAATGTTCCATGCCACCAGCTTTTCTCTGAGCTCCTGCACCAGGTGCACACCTTGGCCATGTCTTGCCACCTGAGCAGGGGGACACACTGACCTTTCTCTCAAAGAGGAGTCCAGGTGCCTGCTCCAACCAGAGCTACGGCACATTCTGACAGATCCCCCAGCTGGTCCAGCCAGGGACCAGGAGCCTGTTGCACACCAGATTTTCAGCATGAATATGTCCAAAGAATTTGGGGCTGGGATCTTCCAGCTCTGTTTTCATTCTGTGGTTTTTGTCTCTGTTCTGATCCTGGTGCCAAAGAAATGTTGCATTGTTTGAGAAATGTGAATCTGGTGGCATAGCCCGTCTCAGGACAAGCACTCCCAAAGCTCTCATCTGATCTCTCAAGAGAGAGGCTAAACCAGAATACAGAGATTGCAGGCTCAGGCAGAGAACTGCTGTGCCTTCTCCCCCCAAATCCAGTCAGGATTATGCATTGACTGTTTTGAGCAAGAGAAAAGGGAAGAGGCTGCAAAGCAGCAACACTTCGGAACACAGTACATGAGAAAGACATTAAAAATAAGTTATTTACTGAGCGCATATCTCAGCAGCATTTATTTCCCTCGTCCCACCTGCCCCTTTTGGAGACCCCTTATCCCATCACTTCAAAGGCCAGTAGCCAAACACGACAGTTACACAAAGGTCAGACGGGTGGTTCACATCAGGATGACTCCATCTGGCTGCAGATCCTGCCTGCAGTGCAGTCCCTCCCTTTGTGTGGGGGTTTTCTTCTCAACTCTACTGGGAGATGGCTGGAAGCACAATGAGGGGGAAAAAAACCAAAAACGGTGAATATGTAACAGGAACGATTTGTTCTTGGATTTAGGACTGTCCTCAGACAATATGTAAGGCAGTGTTTAAGTGAAATATTTGACTAATGAACCCTACAAGGACTGGCGTAATTAATTAATGCCTGGAAGTGAAATACAGGGTTATGGAAAAGTTGGAAGTGGGTGTAACAGAGTGGGATTACGACAGTAGCTGAGAAAAGCCCACACCGTTGGAGGTAGCTTTTCATAGGAGAACAAACTGTGAAGAAAGCATATACTGAAGAACAAG
This sequence comes from Phainopepla nitens, assembly GCA_013400175.1. Taxonomy (NCBI): domain Eukaryota; kingdom Metazoa; phylum Chordata; class Aves; order Passeriformes; family Bombycillidae; genus Phainopepla; species Phainopepla nitens. The sequence continues at coordinate 210,577 of VXBQ01008266.1, read as the reverse complement.
CTGGATGCTGTAGTGCACTTTAAAGTCTCTTTAACACATTATAAGAATGTGCTAAAAACAATGTTCCTGTATTTTGCAAGCTGCATATTTTTAATTGCAGCAAATTACTGACTTGCACAAGCCTTAGGCAGCTCTGCTGAAACTCAGGCTGTTATACCTAAGAATAATTTCATGAACTACTTAAATATTCAAACACTGGTGAATAAACAAGTATTGTTCTGTAGTAACTTCTCAAGAAAATGTTGCTTCTTCTAGTTGAACCTTATGCTGACTGTAAAGACAACTTTCTTATGGCACTGCTAAAATCTTCTGTGCAAGTGCAAGATATAATTTGAGGACTTTTTCCTTACTTGCATGCTCAGCTGAATCCTACACAACTGCTCCATTCCAAAAGGGAAAAATTGGAGCTGTTTTGTTTATTTTCTCTTCAGTGGGAAAACGAAGCTTTCCAGGGAGGAGCGACTGCAGCTGAAATGAATTCAGCATCACAATGGCAAAACAAGAAGTGCATTCATGTAGCAGCACGTTCGAGTGTGTGCACTCGAGCCCCTCCGCAGTGTGGTTGCTATGGCGTCTGTGGGTGGTGGTGCAGATGACAGGAGATTCTCAGCAGAAATGCCAAACCACGCTCTAATATATCTCATACTGACCTGCTATTAATTCAGTGGCTGCTCTTTTATCATAAAAGAAAAAA
>VXBQ01008266.1:193615-209861 GCA_013400175.1 Phainopepla nitens | reverse complement strand
AAAAAAAAAAAAAAAAGATCAGCTCAACTTTCACTTCCAGAATGAATGTGAAATTCAAACCAGCAGCGGCTGTAGGGGTGTAAATCACATGACAGAAACTTTAAAGGTCGGATATTTTGTTGCTGGGGCTTTCTGAAACCATAGAAGGATTGTAAGGAAATGGGAATAAGCTGATAGTCACATTAAAAAGTGTGACTGTGCACTTGCCCATGGATTTTGCCGTAAAATGTAATGATTGTCAGAAATGTACATTACCTGAAATATGAGGTTTTAATTCCCTGTGAGTTTTTCCTATGCAGGGTATTTCTTTGGTCCCATTCTCTTTATTTACAAAAACTTAGGAGGTTTCTTTTCCTTATTCTGGAGAAGAATCAATTAAAAAAATTAATTATTTTCCTTGGGACTGTGTTTACTATCTTTGTGCCAGAGGCTGAGACTTCTTTTTCAGCTCCAAGGAAGCTGTTTTCAATGCATGCGTCCTGCACATGCCTTTGTTTGGGCAGGGACAGACAGTTTTGTGTAATTTCAATTATCTGTGTCTTTATCAAAGATGACTGGCTACTTTACAGTTATATGAACTCTAACACAGCTTCACACCAGCCCTGTGTATTGAAACACAATTACATAGGAAGCAGAAGGGATGGATTTGTGTTCTGTACTCCAGGTTAGCTGCCCATGAGCATCCTGTCTGGACTGCTCTAGTGGCTGATGGCTTCGTGCTTGTAGGGAGGTGACACCCTTCCTGCAGGCACACACTTCTGGAACTGCTCTGGAGGCTGATAGCAGCAGGAATTCAGGCTCTGCTGCCACTGGGATCATCCCAGGAGAGCAGTCTGCCTTAAACTTGGGCTTCTGTGATGGTTGTGAGAGGCTGTTGTGTGGTGAAAGACAGGAGTAGGACATTGGTGCTGCTTGCCCTGGGGAGTAAAACCACACCACAAACCAGCTCAGCAGAGAATGTGCAACCAGCTCAGAGGTGCCAAGGCTTGTCCTATCCTTCCCTGCGTTGTTTCCTGCCCAGCAGCTCCTGACCAAGGTCACAGCCAGGGATTTGCCCATTTCCATCAGCCCCCAACCCTGGAGCGAGCCTGAGCAGGGAATACTGGGGCCATTGACAGAGAGCACACAGGCTCACTGCTCAGAGGCAGCCAGGGATTCTCATTCTGTACAAGCATTTCAGTTCATCTGCCTTTTTCATCCAGGAGCATTAACCTACAGTCTAATACAATTATGTACTATATGCTCTTAAATTTTTAATTAGTTATATGCACTCGAGAGCAAATGGTCCCTTTTCCCTCTGATACACACATAGAACTCCTCTCATCCTTAATGGGGTTTACATGGGTTTATCAAGTGATAGTAAAAGCCTAAACATTGGCTTCTGCTGACATTTACTGGGTAATTCCTGCTCTCAGCACACGAGGAATGGAACTGGGCACTATTAAGAGCAACGTCACGAGGAGAAGAAACATTTAAGGTTAATGCTCGGCTTTACACATATTACATACGTAGTTCTTTTGGAAGTGTTATGACAAATCCCACAGGAGGAAGCAAATCAAAGGAAAAACTGATTTAAAAGTCATAGGTGGGTGTTTCCTCCTTTGCAAAGGGCACATCTGTATCTTGAAACATCTGGGTGTCTGTGGGAGGCTGCAGGAGCAGAGCGGGTGGCTGCGTGCAGCACCTCACTTGCTCTGGGGGATACTTGAAGGAGATAACAGCAGCTGGGCTGCTTTGAGCTATTTGCATGTGCCTCTAGTTTCTTGTCAGGCAGGCGTGAAGCAACAAGTCCTTCAATGCTACCTCAGCATTCCTTGGGCCTGGAAATGGGGTTTGTTCCCAAAGGATGGAACTTACCTCTCCCAGCTTCAGCACTTTGCACCAAGGGTGCCTCCCATGTCCCTAAAGCCTTCTTGTCCCTAAAGAATCTAAAGTCCTTCCCTCAACACTAAGAAATAAAACTATTGCACCTAAAGTTCAGTGACAGCGATTCCACCTGAACTGTGCATGAGAGTCCCTGGCTTCTCCGTGATTTCTAGCTACAAAACCATGGCCTGTTTTTCCCCCTGGAAGTGCCTTGGTCTTCAATGGTGAGAAGAAACTGCTACAAATGGGTGTGCACAAGGCGTGCCTCACCCCTGCTCTGTCCAGGCAGCTTTGGGACAAAAAGGGCCACATCATAAACAAGACTCCTGAGACACAGCCATTGCCACAGTTGTTCAAAATATTTTAAAATCTTTTCATAATACCAACATTTTTTAATGCTTTGAGGGCTGAACTTTTCATTAAGAACTTACTTTCTGTCAAGGTTTCTCATGCAACACAAACAAACACACAGCCTGGATATATTTTCTACGCAGGTTCAGTGCAGAGTCCCAATATTGTTCTCCCAGCCATTTCTGATGTGCCATAGCAGAGGTGACTTAGAGAATCATCAAATGGTTTGGGTTGGAAGGGGCCTCCAAGATCCTGCAGTTCCAACCCCTGCCACGGGCAGGGACACCTTCCACTAGACCAGGACTTTGAAAGAGGCAGCAGGATGGGAAGGGAGCATGGAAACAAAAGCAGGTTTATTCACTGTTCATACAAATTCTAGCCACATGCTTAACCACCTCCCAGAGAAAATCAGATTGGTGTTAGCAACACCATGCTTTTATTGGAAAAATTGAACAGGAGAACGTCTGCAGTGCCTGACTGCTCCAGGCTGAACTGCTGTTGGGCAGATGCTGAAAACTGATCTCCCCAAGCACCCCACAGCCAAGAGGGACACACATTTATTGTGCCACCACAGCACAGCTCCATGGAAGAGCCACGTGATCTGCTGCCTTTTATCCAGGGGCTGAAATAAAATAGGAGGACTGGGAGGTTTTTAAACTTTCATATTGGAAAACTTGCCTGTTCCAAGGGGAATGTGGTGCAGGCTCAGCTGCAGGCAAATACAGCCAGAGGCATCCCACACACATACCAGCACATACACAGGGAGCCATACACAATATGCAAACACCCTGAAATCCCAAACAAATATCTCGAAAATCACTTGTGCTCCAGAGGGAACAAGGGGCCTGCCCACACACAGAATTAACAAGTTAATTAGTGTTTAAATATTTCCTTGCAAGCTCTGGCACTATTACTGCTTCATTGAGTGTAAAACTAGCAAGAACAAGTGACTGGTGGAAGAAGAATAACTCTGGTTTTCAATATGCTCTGATAAATGATAAAAATCATGCAGGTATACCGTGCATGGTTTTTATTACAGCTTTACTGTGGCATGATTGGGAACTGAGGAAAATACTTCTTTTAAAAAGGCATATTCATTTTGATCTAGCGGTGACCTTTTAATATGTTCAAGTCCCTGCAGGGGAGACAAAGGTACTTGTGGTCTTCTGTAAGAAAGGATGAGGGAAAAAAGGCACTTCAAGATGACATAAGAGCAAGGATCAGCCAAGGGGAAATAAATTTTCACCCTCTGAAGTACTCACCAGACTTGATGATTTATTCATATTGATACATTCCCCTGTGTGACCTCATGGTGGGATGGGGTTTGCTGGGCTCTGCCATGAAGACTCACCTGGAGCTAGAGGAGATTGGGGTATCTCTGCTCTAGCTGTGGGCAGTGAGTTACTGCTCACCCCTTCCTGCAGCTGTCTTAATATTTACTCACCTGGGAGGGAAGCTGTGATTTGCTTTTTTATCAGCACCAGCTGAGGTAGTGCTGGGAGAAGCAGAGATGTGCATGGCACCTTGCTGAGGTTTTTACTGTCCCTTTACTGCTACTGCACAACTCCAGTGGGAACAGTTGAATGGTGGAAAAAAGTTTGGACTTATACCATAATCTTCACACCTTGGGCTTTTTTTTTTTTTAATAGAACAGAACAGGATACTTCCATTGGAGAGGACCTACAATGAACATCTCACCAACCACCTGACCAATACATGGTTGGGCAAATGTTAAAGCATGTCTTAAAGAACATTGAAATTTTTTAACTCAATGGTTTTTAATTTACCCTTGGTTTGCCAAGTTTGCCTGAAGCAACCTTTTGCACCACTTGTGCTGCAAGTATTGAAGCTGCACATTTCTTTTCAGGCCTTTGGGGACTGAGTTACAATTTAGGTGCTTCTGCTTCCAGAAACATGACTAGAAAGTCAAAATGCAAAGTCCTTGAACACTGCATTTTAAAAAAGCATGAGCAGTGAAGGGTTTGCAGGCTGAAGCACTCTGTGACCAGAACATGTGCTTACCGAGCTAAGAGTCTGGCAAATAGTTTTTCCACAGGCTTTATGGAAACATGCATCAAGGAGGGAGAGGGAAAACATGACCACTCTAGTGCCTAGCAATTGCTGCCTGCATTACAGTGGTCACAGCCCAACACTTCCCAGTTTGCTTCTCTCGAGGGCTGATAAATGGTTTGATTTTATGTGAGATCCTTTGTCTAGAGAAGCTCCCTCATATCCACAAGAATCAGATCAATGTTCTGAGCACAGCTGCAGCAAGGCAGCTGGCTGCCATCAGGACATATTAATTCACCTCTCAGTGTTCTCCAGCTTTGCCACCAACTCTTTTTCTGACCTTGCGCGAGGTGTTTTATCTATTCAGGTACCTCCTGATGTGCTTGCAGATGGGAATCCTTCCTTCTTTCAGTGACTGCTATCCATTAACCAAACCTGAACCTATAATGTGCTTTGAGCTCTTCAGATGACACATCACAGCAGTGCAGGTGTTATTGAAACATGCAGGTAGAAGCACTGAAAAAGTCTTTCTGGAAATGACTCTCACAGCCTTGACTGCCACTGTGCAATTGTCCTTGGTGCATTCTGGACACAAAGGTCTGTGTGGGTTTTTCTTTTAGGCATGAAGAAAGGGATCAGCAATGTGAATATGGCCCAGAAAGCAAATCGTGTCCTGGGCTGCATCAAAAGCAGCATGGCCTGAGTGAGGGAGGGGATTCTGCCCCTCTGCTCTGCTCTGGTCAGACCCCACCTGCAGAGCTGCATCAGCCCTGGGGCCCAGGAAGGACGTGGAGCTGCTGGAGCCAGCCCAGGGGAGGCCACAGAGATGAGCAGAGGGATGGAGCAGCTCTGCTGTGGGGAAAGGCTGGGAGCATTGGGATCCTTCAGCATGGAGAACACTTTGGGGTGACCTAATTCTGGCCTTCCAGCACATGAAGGAGCCCACAGGAAAGATGGAGAGGGATTATTTACAAGTGCATAGACTGATGGGAAAAGGAGGAATGGCTCAAGACTGAAAGAGGGCAGGTTTAGATTGGATAGTAGGGAGAAATTCTTCACTGTGAGAATGTTGAGACACCGGAACAGGCTGCCCAGAGAAGCTGTGGCTGCTCCAGCCCTGGAAGTGTTCAAGGCCAGGTTGGATGGGACTTTGAGCAACCTGGTTTAATGCAGGCTGTCCCTGCCCCTGGCAGGGGGATTTGGATCTGGATGGTCCAAATCTGAAGGTCCCTTCTAAATCAAACCATTCTGTGAATCTATGATTCCATGCATATTCCTTAATTTTATTAGAAAATAGTTCATCCCTTTAACTGTGAGTAAGATAAAAATGAAAAAAATTGAAGTAAGCCTCAAGGATTTTCTCCTCCCTTCTGGTTTACACAACTGATGCACACTTGTGGGTACTTACCTTCCAACTTTTAATTATATTTAACAATTGTATAAGGTCTTAGAAACCAATAAGTTTTTTTGCCAGACAGGTTCCATAGCCCAATTCCTAACCCAGTCCCTCAAGCATCTTTACTGATGCTGTTACAGTGCACAGGGCTGGAGTGAAAAGCCAGAAATGAGATCACTTTAATTGAGTATTGCTTTTGAGGATTTAACATTTCCAAACTCTGTCCCAAAGAACCGTGCCGTTAGGAAACTGCAGGCCTGGGAACCCCAAGGGTGCAAAAATGTATCTGCCACAGCAAATGGCCCCGGCCCTATCCAAGGAGGGCAGGAGCAGGAGAAAAGGAGGGAAGAGAAGAAAAAGAACTGTTTAACCTGCAGCCTGAGGGGAAAGGCAACCACAGCACCACAGACAGACTGTTTGATGGTTGAATTCCAGTTCAGGGTCAGGCTGATGCCATGAGGTGGTTGGTGGCAGCAGGACACTGCACTGATGATTTATGAGCTTCCTTTTAGTCCCAGCGTTCAGGATGGCCCCAACTATGTGCTGCCAAACTTTTATCAGGATACATCCCCAATCCCGAGTATTTCCTTGCATAAAAATAATACTGGATGCTAAATACTAGCATTTATTGTAAAATAAACAAAAAATATTAATAAAAGCAGAAGATTGTTCCCCTTGTACCTCAGGTGGGATGAACAGGGGCAGCTCTGCTCACTTCTGTGGCCACACTATGGCAATGAAGGATTTGGTTCAGATAAAATTAAGCACCAAAAAAAGGCCTAGATCTTCTTTTCCTCAAGGATGATCATTAGCTCCTTCCTTAGTCCTTTCTTCCAAAATTCAGCTGAAGAAGAGAGGAAAATGGATGAGTCATTGCAAAGCTGCAAATATTTGGCCAGTCTAACAGAGTAAAAGCCATTCTCCTATAGAATCTCTTCCTCTGTGGGCTCACTGCAGTCTATTTTAGCTCATGAATGAATGTATCAAGTTGTCTCTTGAAAGACAAATACTTTAATTCAGAGTGAAAAGGCAAAATAATGAAGGATTGTTGCTCCATGTGCTTAAAAATAAACATCATCAAGCCTGTATTTAAGGATGTCAGATATTCCACAGGTGACTTTCCGGTAATTCTAATACTTCACACTACAGCTGCCGCATAAGAAAGACAATAGAAGCCTAAATTCCTCCTTTATTGTGGTCAATAGTCGTGCATTTGGGTTATTTTTTTCTGAGGGGACATTGTTCAGCACAGTAGCTTAAAAATAACATTCCTATTGCTATTGAATTTGTTCTTTTCCATTTTTGTTTCCTGTGGAGTATTTCTCAGGCAGAGACTGACTGAAGTGGGGCAGGGACTGGATCTATCCACAGAAGAACAAGTGCTGAGGACTTTCTCCTAATTTCTACTTGATGTAAATAAAACTGCTGCAACTCTTCTCCAGCCCTAGAGAAAGGGTGTAGTCTGCACTGCAGGGAAATTACAGATAAACTTGAAATTCCAGAAGCTCCACTGCCAAACTTCATGTATGTAAAATTAACTTTTCTACTTTCCACAACCAAGCTGCTCTCAAATAGCTCAGTGGTTAAATCTCTCAGGTACCACATTAAAGGAAATTGTGTAAAAGAGCAACCCTGTGCACAAAATTAGTTAGACTTCTTTTGGGATACAATTACCTAAGAAAAACATAAATAATTACTTTGAAACTTTTCAATTCACAAAGAGCAATCCAATGGTAAGAGTGAATACACACATTTGTGATCAAAATAACAACAACTGTAAAATTAATAATTTTTTATTAATAATTTTTGTAAAAGAGGAGTACTAATTTATACCATGAATAGTTTTAAATTGAAAGAGAGCAGGTTTAGATTGGGCATTAGGAAGAAGTTCTTTACTCAGAGTGCAGTGAGGCCCTGGCAGAGGTTGCCTGTGGATGCCTCATCCCTGGAAGTGTCCAAGGCCAGGCTGGATGGGGCTTGGAGCAACCTGGGATAGTGGAAGGTGTCCCTGCCCAAGGCAGAGGAGTTGGAACTGGATGATTTTGAAGGTCCTTTCCAACCCAAACCATTCCATGATTCCATGGTTCTATGTGTACCTCTATGGATAAGAATTTGCATTTCAAGCATGATATCTGCCAAATGTCTTAACAGGATTTTTTTATGACACATTTATACATATTTTATTTATACATATTTACTACTTCTCTTTATTGCATTTTGGTCACATTAATCTGATTTAAATCAGAGTGTAAGACAACACTTAACAGGAGCATGAAAAAATCCCCACACTTGCTGCACCTGCTTGGTAAATAAACAAAACAGCTCAGCCTGTAACTAACTCAAACAGATTTTAAAAAAAGTCTGATGCAGGAGCTGATCTAGCAACATCAAAACAAAACAGTAAGGAAATCTTTGCTTCTCTGTTACACACAGCTCCAGTCTCTCACTGAAACTGTAGGAGGTTTTTACTAAGATACAGATAAGAGAGTTGAGAAAACAACAACTGTAGGAAGAAAGAGAAAAACTCTGGCTTGTACACTTTGTTTTCAGTGTTCAGCAGCTTCAAGCTCTTTTCTGAACCTCTCCTAATTGCAACCCCTGGCATCTTCCCATGGGATCACACTGCTATGCCAGTTTTATGGACTAGAACCTGAGGCATCAAAACACTGAATGACATTAAAAACTACATGAAGTTCAGAGCAGATAAAAAGACCTAACACTGCACTGCTGGTTCTGACTTGTAAACAATGTGACAGTTAAAATCCTGTATATCTGTTATGCTAAGAAGAAATACTCTTACAAAGTTAATATTGTGATGTGTAAAAAATATGTTTCTAAATAAAGAGGGTAACATTTCAAGAAGAGAGGGAGAGAAACATTTCAAGAAAAAATTCTGATTAAAAGCTGTATTATAGAAGATACACCTGCTATCAATTTCCTTTTCTATGCCTAATGGTGACATCGAGGCACGAATGTTAGATTGCCCCAAAGAGCAAAATTTCAGTGCAAACTGAAATGCAGCTGGCAGGATGAGATGATCTTTCAGGTCCCTTCCAACCCTAAACATTCTGTGACTCTGTGGTTTTAAGTAAGTTTTTTTGGTGTGCAACATTCTTCCTACAAAGTAAATAAACTCAGGTGAGGCATTGAGGCAGTCAGACACAAAGGCACTTCACAGAACACTTCAGAACTTTGTTGTGCCTGTACTGAGAGAACCAGGGCAGAACTGTGTGTAACATGGGAAAGAAAACTATGTCTTCTAAACACACCTGCTATGGCTTTTAGCTCCATACTTTATCTGGTCCAGAGACTCTCTTGAAAAACTTAGTTTTACTGCAAGAGCAGAAACCTTTGTCTGCAGAATCCTAAATGAGAATAGATAATCAATTGTTAATTAGGCAACTGAGGAGCTCAAGAAAATTACAATGCTTTTTTATTCCATTTTTATTCCACCTGTCAAAGCAGTACAGATGAACAAATTAGAGGAATGAGAGAAATCTTTCTGCATCCTGGCTGACTTAAATTTATGAGGTCACTGTTTCAGTGGTTCCCAAGTAATGATTTCATGTGGACAGCAGGGATTCTATGCAGCCATTGTAAAATGAACTCACACAGGTCAGCAGCATCTCACCTATAACTTAGAGTAACTCTTTTCACCAAGAGTGAAGTGTAATACAGAAGGATTTTCTCTGAAACAGGATAAAGGACAGGAACACTCACCCCTGAGAGCTGGAGAGGGGCTTTTTCCAAGGGCATGGACTAAGAGGAACAAGGGGATTTGGCTTCAAACTGACAAAGAAATTTGTACGTAGCACAGATGAACAGACAGAGACTGTAAGATAGAGAAAACATTCTAAGGATCAATATTCATATACTTTCCAAATCACTCACTAAGTGTGAGGTTGATCAGCAATGACCACCAATTCCCACAGAAAACATTCTCTCTACTTAATGTACTTGGGTCTGTGTTTGAAAACACATTTTCAGAAAATGATTCTCTGGTATCTAAAATGTCATTTGAAGTGTCCAAAAGAATTGCAGAAAGGAGATCTTTCTTCCTCTTTGCTCAGATGTCAGAAAAAATGTGAGAGAAAGAAAGATGTGGTCATTTTACCTTTTAGCTGATGTGCATTCAGAATATTAGCTACAATTATCATATATGGAGGAAGCTTAATGTAGGCTTAAGAATAAAGAAGCAGAAGTGTTCTGCACCAGTCATCCCTGCCCTCCTTGCTCGCTGGATTGATGTCCTGGGGGCCCAGTGGAGAAGGGAGGATTGGATCCACACACTCACATCCGACTGCTGTACGTGTGCTGAAATTTGCATGAAGTACAAGAACCCCTTTGATCAAAACATGGCGCACATTTTACACATCAAGGGGCTCTAGCAAAAGCATAAGCTTCCAGAGCAGCTGGAGGGATTTGGGGAGGGATTTGACAGAGAACAGACTATGATGCAACTGTCACAGTTCCTGCAAAAAAATGACTTGATGTTTTAATGACAAAGAACCAGGACTGCATCAGGTTTTAAATACATTTAAAAAAAAGATATTTTTTTGATAGCAGCTTGAATAAGTAAAAATAAAAGGGTCTGGGGTTGGCTCAGAACTGAACGAGCCAAAAGGTTGTGTCTTTACTGCAAGTGCAATCCTGGAATGTAAGCCCTGGGGCTCCAATCCTGGCTGTCCCAGGAGTGTGCTCCACCGACTGGGCACAGCCCTGAACACCCTCCTTCCCTCCTAAGCCTTCCTAGGAACAGTGGGCACCACAGCTCAAGCCAGCAAAATTACAGAAAACAGCAGAATATGAGTCAAAGAATTCACATGTTTCTAAATATCCTTAATTCCTTCTTGCTTCTGAGTCTCAAGAGAATGCAATTTTAAAATACATGGCTTGATTTGGCTCAACACCAAGTTTGCCTGAGGTTTGGTTGGAAGAGAAAAAAAAAACCAAGAAGTTGACTTCAGTCTTGGAGGCCAAAATAAAGTGCTAAGACAAGACTCTGTGATGGAAGTTCAGCCCTTCAGGATAGATCATGAATTTCACTTCCCTTGCCATTGCACCACCTGAGAGGGTCCTGACTTCATTCTGTCCTTGGAACCAGTCTCACTAAGCCAATGTGGGATCTTTCCTTTCTTTCTAGAAATCAAAGCTACCAGTCAGGAGAGGGATTTTGTTTGATTTTCCGGAAAGATAAAGGAACTCCTGGGTGCCATGACTGCACCTGGTCATGCTGCAGGGTCAGGTAAGTGTTCTACAGAACCACTGGGGCAGTGATGCTGCAAACCCATACCAGAAAATGCAGACTCGGTACTGGGAGGGTTCCCTTCATGCCGTGTTTGGTTTCAGCCAGTTAAATCCAGAACAGAAAGTTATTACCCTGCCTCTAATTAACACATTAACATTTGCTTTGGAGGTCTTAGTTAATAACAGCAACTCATCAAGTGGGTCCCCCAGCTGCTGATTTGTTTTTTACACACCAGATTTTTTACCTGAAATTTCCTTCCTGATCCTGTGTGGGTTTGCCAGTTTCCCTTGGAGCTTTTCTTAAGAATTTCTTTGTGTTTTGTTTTGTTTAATAAATCAGAAAAACCTCCACTGGCGACTTTCCATTCAGCTCCTACTCCAGGCACTGCCCAGAAATGCTGCTATAATGCTTTGTCTTTTTTTTTTTTTTTAATCCAAAAAGAAGCAGAGATGTCTAAACATTTGCATTTTGGTGCCTTTAATGGTATTTACTATGTCCTTTTCCTTCACCAATGCCAGAGTACTATGTAGACTCCTTACATATGCAGTTGACTTCTTCTTCTGAGGTTGATTAAGGTGATTAAAAAAAAAATCCTTTTACAATGAAGGATGTTACTGTGTATTATGTGAAATACTTAGCATCTTGCCATTTTCCTTTTTTTTTTTTTCCCCCAAATCCCTATTTCATCAGCACAGCTTGAAATAGCCCTGCAGTTCAGAGCTACCTGCTCATTCTAGTTCCTTTAATGAATATTTACCATCCTGCAGGAAAGTGGAGGATGCCTGGCTGCAGCTGTGCTCCCAAACACCGGAAAGAACTCGTTCTCTTCAGAGCCATTACCCCCAGCTCCGCCACTTAATAGAAGGAAAGACAATACATGCTACACTATAATGAAATTTCCTACCTTTTTGTTTATATCAGGTTTAATAAGCCTTGTAAATTAAATGAGGTAATGGCATGGACTGCTCAAATAATATCAGTGGGATTAAACTAAATGTCTTCCCTCCATATTAATCATTCCATAATAAATTATAGGGCACAGTTGTCTTTTCCACCTACCAACAACCTCTGTGTAGACAGAGTGGGCAAGAAAATAATTTTACATTTCTACACAAGTTCTCAAGTATCAGAAGAAAACAAGGCTCTTAGAAGACAAAGGAGCAAGTCACAACTTATAAAAGTTCAGCTGAGTAAAGATTTGGGCTAATTACCAGGGCTCTCCCTCACCTAATTGAAAAAAATAGGGCTAATCAGACAGCGATTTGTTGGATTCTCAATTGGATGGATGGATGGATGGATGGATGGATGGATGGATGGATGGATGGATGGATGGATGGATGAAAGGGCTACTGGAAGAGCCTTTGTCATAGGCAATTACTTTGGATGAAGCCCTAAAGCTGGAGGGGAAAAAATGGCAGAGATTTGTATGTGGGTGCCTCGTAGTGCTGACAGAAACCCTGACTATCACCCTGCTCATGCCTCATGAGTTTCTGCTGAGATTACCAGTTTGGATAATGAAGAAACTTTTCACCGGACATCACCACAGCTCCCTCTCCCAGGTGAGAGCTCAAATCATCAGCTTTATGGAGCTTTCTCTACATTTAAGTAAAACCTGGATTCTGTAACACAAGGGAGATTCCCTCACATTTTTATCAAAGTCAGTATGTTGCTGAAGGCTTCTGCTTTTACAAACAATTTTCTGATGAAGGAAAGCAACAAGAAACCAACAGAAAACCTGTCACTGGGACCTGAAACAGAATGTTCAGGATTTACTACAAACCATCAATTTGATAGATTATTTTGGGCTTGCCTTCATCCCATTAGAACCAATGGGAAATCTCCCAGGGACTTCAGGCAACGTCCTTTTTTTCCATATGAAAAAGTGAAACTATTAGAAGATAGAACAGAATGTAAGAATCAGATTCACAGCTCTAGCACTGCTCTGGATTTATTCTCTCTCCTCCATAAATTACCTGAGTAACTCTTTAATAGTTTTTCCACCCATAAACTGGAGAGAATTGGTACACCAATGTTGTTCAGAGAATCTGCAGAGCATAAAGTTCTAAAAATACAGGAATAACAACTATGTATTTAAACAAGGACATTTGAAAAAATGCCTATATGAAGAATGTTTATTAAACTTTTATATGAAATCATTTGGACATACAATGCAAAGTAGGTATTGCTGCTGTCCTGAATGCACAGGATACAGCCCTGGAAAGGAGCTGTTTGCTTTTAGGCCTGTTCATCCAGTGATTCATTTGTGGTTTTGGCAACTCAAATACTGTTTCAGCTTTCCAGTGTGAAAAATGGGGATAACTATCTTCTTCACAAGTTTGCTCAGAGGCTACAGCTCTCTGACACCTTTGGGTGAAAGCAGAGACAGGAGAAATGAACAGCAGTTGGGATCAAATGCTGGGAAGCGTCATTCAGTGCAATTCCCTGCTCTTGGTAACAACTATATCATAAAAATTTATGAAGCTCCATTTCCCCTTCCATTTTCTTTTTCCAGTATTTGTACCACCCCTTCTCTGCATATTAATCAGAACACACGCTCCTATTTTACTCAGTCATTTCCTTCCATTTTTACCATTCCAGTCCTCAGGAGCATTTGCTTTTTCCTGTGTGTTACCATGAAGATAGTCTTTATTGATGTCTCCCAATTTTCTGGCATCAGTAATTTTAATTAGCACATTTCTACCTTTTCTGGCAAGAGTATAAATAGTGATCCCAAGACCAATAATTATAAAATAACTGAAATAATTCTTCCCTCCTTCCTTCCTTCATTTCTGCATAGTGATCCAGCTTCAGTAGAAAGGGTACAGTGTATTTGGTATCCTGTCTCCAAGATATCCAACAGCCTGTTGGTTATGCCCCAGCATTTCTGCAAAAGATGGGTGGGAATACTGGACTGCTCTTTTGAAGAGGGTTTCTAGGAATCATTTCTATATGCTGCTCATTGCATTTGTATCATGCCCAGAGCTTACCTAATGGATTGGCTCCTGGAGGGGCTTGGGACATTTCAGGTGAGATTCACCTGAAAAACTGCATTTACAATCTAGGTCCCTGCTTTTTCCGTATCCCCCTCGAGTTTCCTTATGGTGCCTCGTAAACTAATAAATGTAGGTAAGTTTAAGAGTGGGACTTGTCTTACCCTGAAGTAAACTGGCCAGATTTTATCAGTGAAATTCACATTCCAAATACCATTGATAATATTGAGTAGTTCTCTATCAACCCTTGTTAGATGCAGTCCAGGAACTGGACTCCATGGTCCTTGTGAGTCCCCTCCAATCCAGGATATTCTATGATTCTGTGCCCCTGCCTCCAGTTTCCAGACACATGGTGACTTCCAGAGGTGGAAATCTGGGGTCTGCTAAAGCTCCAGCTGCTTGGGGCAGGCAGGAGAGCAAAAACTGAGTTCAGCTGCCATGAGAGATAAGGGAGAGATTAATAGAGGCATTTGAAACAGCTCCTTCTCGGAATCACAGAATCATTAAGGTTGGAAAAGACCTCCAAAATCATAGAGCCCAACCTTTGAGCAAACACAACCATGTCAATTAAACCACAGCACTGAGTGCCTTGTCCAGTCATTTCTTGAACACCTCCAGGGATGGTGACTCCACCACCTCCCTGGGCAGCCTCTTCCAATGCTTGACAACCCTTCCCATGAAAAAATTCCCCCTGATGTCCAACATGAACCTCTCTTGGTGCAGCTTAAGCCCATTTCCTCTTGTCCTGTCACTGGTTGCCTGGGAGCAGAGGCCAGCTCCCGTGTTTCACCTGGAATGTCCAGCTCTGGGCTCTTCAGTACAAGACATGGAGCTCCTGGAGTGCATTCAGCAGAGATGATGAAGGGCCTGGAACATCTATCTTTTACTAGGAAAAACCTGAGAGAGATGCGGCTGTTCAGCCCCGAGAAGATTCGAGTGAGAGGGGACATCCTCCCTGTGTGTCAGTGTCTGCAGGGAGGGCTCAGAGCAGGGACCAGGCTCTGCTCTTGGTGCCCAGCAGTGGGACAAGAGGAACGGACAGGAACTGATGCCCAGGAAGCTCCACCACTGCCCAGAGAGGGTGTGGAGTCTCTTTCACTGGAGATATTCCAGAACTCTCTGGACACAATCCTGTGCCCGTGCTCTGGGATGGCCCTGCTTGAGCAGGGAGGTTGGACCAGAAGACCTCACTGTGGTGCCTTCCAACCTGTCCCATTCCATGATCCTGTGATTTCGGATTTACTTTATTAAGTATCCACAATGACTGATGGGCACTCAAACGCTGTGGTCATTTTTAAGTAAATTCCAAATATTTCCTTGAAAGACATTTTCACAGAATCACTTAACCACGGACTGGTTAAGGTTGGAAGGGACCACAGCTCACAGAACACAGAATACTCTGAGTAGGATGGGACCCACAAGGATCACCGGGTTCGACTTGTAATGACCCACACGGGGACCAAACCCACAACCTTGGCGTTATCTGCCCAGAGTCATGCGGTGCGACCCCCTGTTCAAGCAGGGTCATCCCAGAGCACAGGCACAGGATCTGCGATACCTCCAGGGAGGGAGACTCCACAACTGGAACGTCCCAGTGTTAGAACAAGAGAACTGTGCCAGCCAGTGCCCCTAAGCGAGGACAAGGGATTAAACTTCGCCTCTTCCCGAGCAAATTCGCCAGATCCCGTCAGGATCTGCGCTGCCTCGGGGAAGAGGAGAAGCAGGGAGGGAGGAAGAAAGAGGAAAGCCCTTGAGGCGGCCGCGGGGCAGGACGCGCCTTCCCCACCGCCCTCGCCGGGCTCCCTGAGGGGCGGCACCGTCACCCCCAGCCATGTTGGGGGGGGCAGCGGCGCATCCCATGGTGCAGCGCGCCGGGAGGGCGGGGAGAGAGGGACGGAGGGAGGGAGGAGGAGGAGGGAGGCGGCACTGCCCGCGCAGACCCTCCGGAGCCTTCTCCTCTTCTTCGTCCTCCTCCTCCTCCTCTACCGCGGCTTCTCCTCTTCGCCGCGGCGCCGGAGGCGGCCGTGCCCGCAGCGCGGTGAGTGCCGGCGGCGAGCGCTGCCCGGGGAGGGGGCGGGCGAAGCGGCCCCGATTTACATCACGGGGAGGGGGTGTAGGGGGGCAGCGCCGTCTCCTTCCGTGTCCCCGGCCCCAGCCCCCGGCTCGGGGAGCGGCGGCGGCTCCGCAGGGAAGGGAGGATCGTCCCTGGTGCCGCCCGTTCCTGTGTCCCCGGGGAGGGGCTGCCGCGGACACCGGGGCGCAGGAGGCACCGCGCCGTGGGCTGGGGGTCTCTCCGGGCAGAGCGCCTTCTCTCCCCGGGAAGGCAGGATGGGAAGGGGATGGAAGAGGAGGAGGCTGCGGGGGGAGGTCATCTGGTGCCCCGCC
>VXBQ01008266.1:176294-193503 GCA_013400175.1 Phainopepla nitens | reverse complement strand
GGAGGAGGAGGAGGAGGTGTCCCCTCGCCGCCGGGGCCGGACCGCCTGGCTTTGCCCCTTCCCCTCCTCAGGCGAGCGCATAAACCCGGGGCTGCCTCTTGGAGCCGGAGCGCAGGGGAAGCGGTTGAGGTTTCTTCTCTTTAGGGTCTGGGGCTCTTTTTTTTCAGTTGAGTGGGCTTCGGGGGTTTATTTTTGGTTTGTTCTGGTACTGCGCTCCCTGGGGCCGTGTGATTCAAAGAGAATCGGGGCAGCGCTCCGGTCCCTTCACCCGGGGACAGCCCCCGGCGTCTGCGGCGGGGAAGGGCAGCGGCGTCCCCTCAGCGCGGCGGCTGTCGGCCCGGTGCTGCCGCAGAAGTTGGATCTCACAGAGGAGCCTTTGCCCTTCTTGGAGAAATCTGATATTTTTTTTTGTTTTCCGGTTGTAAACCTGATTTTGGAGTGCAGTGAGAATTGCAGCTGTAACAGAGAACCGTCCTCCTCAAATCCCCGCGACTAATTGCGAAGCATATGCTGTAGGTCGCCAGTTCTCACATCTATTTTCTTCCCAGACCTGTGCTCGGATGATGCTTTTCTGGGACAAGGGGTGGACTTCACTCTTGGATTTCCCGTTCTTTTTTTTTTTGTTGTTTTCTGGCTGGAGCAGCGTCGGCCGTGTCGTTTCAGTGTCCGCTGCAGTGCCTGTAGTAAAGGCATCCAACAAAATGTTCACTCGTGAAGAGAAACATTTGGGAATTCACGTTGAAGTATTTAATGCAAATGCTAGTGTAAGAGCGAAGTGGTATTTCAGTGTCCCTTTAAAATCTGCACGCCTTTGGCATTAGGTTGTTTGATATTTTTTCCCCCCTCCTGTATTAATTGGAAAAGTCCCGCATTCCTCGAAGCTAATCTGCCTTTATCGGCTCTGGTTCTGTTAAACCTGGGTAAGGTCAGGAGCGCAGCTGGACTGGGGCCAGAAAATTAAATGTTACACGGTTATTTGGAACAGTTTGTTATCTCACTGATGTTGTTCATGTCCAAAATTCCACCGCTTCCTTTCCCGTCCTGGCCCTTTTTTTGTTACCCCTGGACTCAGGCTGTTACCCTGCCCTCGTTGTGGGAACACCTTTGCCTGTGTGGTGTGATTTGTGGATGGGGAGCACAGCCCTTGGATTTCGTAAAGCAGGGTTTGTAGTAATGCAGAGATTCTGTTGAGAATGTGTGTGCGTGTATCTTTGAGATCAATCCATGCAGGACATTTAATGGACCTAAAATCTGGGATCCTGTTAACAGAACAAAAAGGGAAGAGACACTGGTTGCTGGACAAATTGTCTGTCACAGGACTGTAAAACTCAACAGGCAACTCAACAAGAGAAACACAGTTCTGAAATTAATTTGTCTTTTGTGCTATTATGTCTTAAATGCAGTTTTTGTGGAACATGGCTGGGATTGATGTTTGTGTTGGTTGACCTTTTATTTTGCAGGAAGGTTAAAATGTATACATGAAAGGAAAATGACACAGTGCTTATTTGTCAAAAGCTCTGTGCTGTTTTTGGCCTCAGCCGTGGGTATTCAAGGTACTAAGCATGTGTAGTGACACAGCAACCAACCAGCAGCCTATTGGAATACTTCATTCAGAAAGGAATATTCTTAGCACTCATGTCTTGAATGTGTAATTTGCTGAAATAGCTTTGAAAATTCTTTCAAGATACCTAGTGATGTGACTTTGCTTCAGAGTGTGTTACCTGTTGTGGAAAGGGCTTTTTTTTTTATTTTGTAATACAATGGTTTACCATATGAGTAATAGTTGAAGGGGATATCTCAATATTATGAACTCTACGAAGCTAATAGACATTTTGGGGAGGATGATAGGAGGAGAGAAAAGCAGGAGTGTTTTCTAGAGATTAAGTGGTACAAGAGGTGGCTCTGATGGTTTAGGAGATTGTACTCTGTTTTTTTAATGCATCTGTGAATGTGGTGGCTTGTTTTTTTTCTCCACTAGGAAGGTAACTGAAGAATCAATGATTTATTTCTTGCCATCTGTATAATAAAATGATATTTTTCCCCCTGATAGTCACTGTTGTGTGTAGTAGTATGGTCTTTATTTTTATATAATAGTCATAATAACTATATAGACTTTTCTCGTTCATTTTACACCTTTTAGGATTTATGTAAAAGTCCTTTTCCCTATGAAAAAGAACTCTCTGTCTTCTCAAAGTATAGTTTTGAAGAATACTGGTAACTATAAATGGGTTGTAATTTTGCTGTTACATCTCTATAAAGACACACAAGATTTGAATAGTCTCATGTGGTTTTGTCTTAAATTGGACCTTTGTACCTTTACATTTTATGTATATTACTGCCTAAAATGTATTTTTGCATTCTGGATGAATGTCAGTAACTGGGCAGTAGGTACTTAAAAAGGAATTAGTACTGAAATTCATATTCCAGATCTATTTCCTGGTGTGGCTGATATTTAGCTCCATCAGATGTGGTTTCCAGACTAAATGTGTGTTTCCTCTTGTCTCCTGTTAGTGTAATTCTAAAGTTTCAAGTACCACTGAGAACACGGCCATACTGATTTAATTTCTTGAAAAGGTTTTAATTACAGGTCAGAATTTTAAAAACCGCAACAAAGAAATTCCTCACTGCATCGCTTTCAGTTCCTGTGTGGAATAAGAGCAGAAATGATGAAATGAGAAACCCTCTAAAAGTCAATTTAGAATGCATTTATTTAGCACCTGAATAAAGTGATCCTTGTCTCCCTGAATGGTAACTTTTGCAGGATAGTTATGTGCTAAAAGCTGTCTTTGTTACTCTAAATGTTTGGGGAAAAAGCCCCAAACCTAGAACCTTGATACAGATTAATGCAAGAGCAGAATTTATAAATTGTTAGCAATTTCAAGTGAGTCTCTTGATTTGTATAGAATGGCACTTAAAAGCCTTGAAAGTTGTGTGTTCTACCCAGTATCCAATGAATGTGATTTATTGTGTCTGTCACAAAGACAGGAAGCTGAAAGAATGGGAAATTAAGTGGAAAATGTGGTATCCAGAGAGATACCTGGCCTTAAATAGGGGATTTTTGGCTGTAGGAAGGACTTCTGTGGAGGTGATCAGGTAGATCTTGCTGAAAGCTTTCATTCCTCACGTCCTGCTCTCCATGTTCAGGCAGTGGTTGATGGCTAATAAGAAAAGCTGTTGAAGAAAGTGGTTATTTAGGGGCTGAACTGTTTAAAAACCTGTGAGTTTGGGGTTGTAGGCTTAAATTTTCATATTCCCTATCCCATTCCTGTATAACTTTTGTGGTTTTTCCACCGTGTAAGCTTCCTAATATAGGAGTTTATTGCTTGGCCAGCATTGTGGTGCTGGGATACAAACCTTGTATTTGGGCAGACTTCTGAGTGTTAGGGCTTTTATTTAAAAAAAACCCACAAAAATATAATCAAACAACCGAAAGCACAAAAAAAACCTTTGTGTGGCTTGATCTGGTTTTCTGGATTTGTATTAAAGCTGACACAGGAGAGACAGATGTGATTGCCCAGGTGTGTGGTAGCTTTCCAAGCATCTCCATGCAAATTTCAGCAGTTCATACACCTTTCAGCACATCAGGGGGATGTGTTATTGGAGGGAGTGGTGTGTGGAAGAAAAAAAGGTTTCAGAGGTGGCAGGAGAAGCACAGAAACTGATTCTCTCTGGCTCTGACAGTGCTTGAAACGTGGAGATGCAGCTCAGTGGTGGTGCCAGTGTTTCATGGATTAAGAAGAAAATGGCAGATAGTTCCTGATATCTGGTTTACAGGGTTTGAGTGCAACTTCTGTCAAGTAAAAATCAGAAGGGAAGAGGTAATTAACAAATGCTGAGGGCAGCAGGCTTTGTTAGAGAGCAGCTGATTCGCTTGCTTTCCTCTGAATTCTGGGTGCATTTAAATGTTCTTCAGCTCTGCAGCAGCCCATGGCTGACTGGCAAAACTCTCCTGGATTGGATTTCTTTTTTTGCCTATGATTTCAAGACTTTTTTTTCCTGCCCTCTGATTTTCTGCATTACTCCTCTGCCCCTTTTCGTCATGTTCAGCGCAGAATGGGCGTATGAAAGAAAGTTTAAGTAGTTTTTGTTAGCTTCCTGTTGCACGGAAGCATTACTTTTTGTTTTTTCTTCTGGCAAGGCAACCTGACAAGCACCTCAACTCTGTTCCATTTTGCTGCAGAGTTCCAGCTTGGCAGCAGCGTAGTGTCGGTCAGTTTAGAGTTAATCCCTCTAATGCTGACTCTTTCCCTGCCCACAGAACTGTAATTTAACTCACTTCAAGACCCCAGACTCATTTCCTTCCTTTTGCCCAGAAGTGTATCAGCAAACGCTCTGCGTCGGTGGCCCGCAGCCCCTGCTGTGGATCCAGCCATGCTGAGTGATAAATTTGGAAGACTGAGGCTGTGCAGGTGTCAGGAGTCCCTCAATGAGGCACTTGTTGCCTTTGTTAAGGTAGAAGTGACTGAGCTGCAGCTGTGGCAGGGGGGTCAGAGGGCTCGGGTCAGAGGGCTCTGCTGACTCTGAGCTGCTCCTGCTTCCTGCTGCCAGGCTCGGGCCCTGCATTGTTTACCCACACACAGAAATGTGCAATTCCTGCTTTTGTTTTATTTCGGTTTGGAGGAGGAGAGAGAGGGAGCAGACTGTCTGAGCCTCTAAAGTGTCTCTGGAAGGCAGAGATGATTTTTCCTGTAGTCCCCCTGAAGTTTGTTGGAAGGATTTGAAGCAGCAGCTGATTTTTTTTTTTTTTGCTTTTTAAAATATTTTTTCCTGTTTTCTTGCTGCAAATAATTAGGCTTCGAGGTGATACCAGAAGTTTAGTTTAGCAGAGCTCAGAATGAGTTAAATGATGTGTTTTGCAACTCTTTAACCAGGTATCCACTTCTTTTCCCAGGCCTTAAGCACTGCCTGGAATCTTCAGTGATATAATCCATGAGATGTACAGTAGCCAGTAAGGTCTCTGCTCCATCAGCTTTTAATAGGTAATTTTCTAGCAGTGCATCCACGATTACTCTGTTGAAGGTACTAGTGAGAGACTTAAAAATCCCAGTGTCTGAGTTACAGCCAGTGGTGGAGATTTACATCCATCAGTACCTGTTTCATCCTGTCTGGTGTAGGTTTTATGTTCAGCATGAATTCTGAGGCAGGTTTGTTCTCAGTAATAATCTGCAGCTTTGAGACTCAGAAATTCTGTGATCTTCAAAAGAGAATTTCCTCTTACTGATTTCAGGCAGTATTTTAAATTCTTTTTCTGTGGAAGATAATGTGAAAACATACACCACCATTTTCTTACTTGCACATAGATATCTGCTCTTGATTTCTTTTCTTTCTGTCTTCAGAGGGGCAGATAGTCTGTGTTCTGGGTTAGTATGCTGGAATTTTTACTGCCCACTTTTTTTCAAGTAAAGGTTAATACAGAAAGAAGAAAAATAAAGTTAGTGCTTAAAAGACTACAGTTTCTTTTTATTTTTGATTAACTCACCAAGTTGTTTACCAGTTTTTCCCCCTGCTGTTTCTAATACACTTTTCAAGCAGAAATTCCTTCTGCTAGTGGCTGAATGCTCTTGTGGTTCTTTTGTGCCTGGGTGTACCTCAGGTTTTAGCAGTCTCCTCCTCCATCCCCTTTGCTGCTTTCTGATGCTTTTTACAGGCAGAGTTAATTCATAGTGGAGTTCCCAGTGTAGGCACAAAAGGGATGTAGAATAGGTACCTTTGCCATTCAGTTGTTGGAACTAACTTTTTGTAAAGAAGTGAACTTCATACTTTAGTTTTGTGTAAGTCCTTACTCCTCTTTCTTCACCCCTTCCCCCACCAAGTTCCAGAAATCCATGGAGGTGTTCTTGTATTTTTGCCACTGTCTAGGACCCTTCATGCCTGATAATGTTGGTTTTGTCAACCAGTGGTGCAGGCAGATGGGAACCACTAACACAGCCACAGTATCAGGAGTTGGGACTAATTTTCTTTTTCCTCCTGTGGCTGCTTCTTTTCCTTTCAATGGCAGAATTAATTCAGCTGCTGTGTTGTTGTTTATTTCCCCTTAATACAAGGACAGTGAACCCTGGCACAGAAACACCTCAGTTCTGAGGTGCTTCCTGTGGAGGGTTGGAAGTGCCTGTCACCAGGAGAAGCAGAAACTGTGATGTTGGATCCAAGTTGTTAATTTAAGGGGCCATCTTAGAGCTTGGCACGGACCTTGGCATGGCCACTGCAGTAAGTTCATGTTTGTCAGTGTGCTCATTACACCTCATCATGCCTGACTCTGAACTGCCCCTGCTAAATAAAATACATTTCATTTTACAAGTGTGGCAGAAAAAGGGCTGATAGATAACACGTGTATAGAATTGTACTTTGCAATTAATGAGCCGCAAGTTGGAATATTTTAATCTCTTGAGTTCCATTTTTAATTGTTATCGAAAATGATTTAATATTGTTACATTTTTAACTTGTTTTCCATTGCCAGCTTTCACCCAGGAAGGCTTCCCAGACTGCTGACATGTGTTGGTCTCTCGCTCTCAGTGAAGCTCTTTGCAAATGTTACAAATTACAGTTTCAGTTCTTGCTCTGGTGTTAACAGCTCCATTATGGGAACACTGTTAATTAATGGCTAAAGAAGTAATTCTGAATTTTTATCAGCTCTCATTTTCTATTTCAGGCTTAAGCACTATATCCTAGAGGCTTCTAGATTTCAGTTAGTTAATTAATTATCTTGTCATTTCCACTTCAGTTTGTATAAATCACAAAGCCAGCTGTTTCCTGCACTTGTTCAACTCTACAGCCTCTGCTACCACTCCATGTTTAGTGCATGTTGAATTTTGTTGTTCAAATGTTCTGCTCAAAATATGATTTTAAAATCCTGCAAGAGCTGAGTGAACTGGGCTGTGCAGGTTATTGATTGATGGGTGCTCAGTTTGTGATTAACCTTGTTCTGCTGGTGCAGGTAAAGAAATGCTCTGCTCTGGTGTAGCAGGAGGACAAATAATAATTTTTCTGCTGGATTCAGCACTGGTAGGATTTCATTAGAATTCTGTTTTGGGCACTGGACATCAAGAGAGGGTTTTCTTTTTTTTTGGATTCTTTTAGTAGCAGATGCCTGAGAATATGACATCCAAGAACTGAACAAATTGAGATGTTCAGACTTAACAAGAGATAAGAAGTTTATTCCCATGCATTAGGATACTACAGGGATAAAGATAATAAAGGATTACAAGGACTAAAATGAATTAGTTGACTTAAATAATGGGACCAAAACTTGGGTTGCTGCTTGGGGAACGAAGACTTTTAATTCCAGGAATAACAAACCATTGGCAATCTTCAAGAACAAATCAGACATCTGTCAGAAAGGGGATGCTTTTCATTCCTGCCTCAGGAGTGGCAGCTTGACAAGGTGACCTCTTGAGTCCTGTCCAGCACTGATTTTAGTGATGAGAACAGGTAAAGAATGTGGTTTTGTTATCTGCAGGATTAGGGTGATAATCAAAAGGTGGCTGACAGTAACCCCAGGAGCTGTGGGTTCTCTCTGCCATCTCTGCAGTTGTCTGAGACTGTGCAGCTTTGATTTGAGTCTGTCCCAGGCAAAGCAGGTTGTGCTTCCTTGGTGGGAGGCTGGAAAGGTCATGAGCAGAAGAACTTTTCTGTAAATGAAACTGTCCTGTTCTTCTGCAGGTGTTACCTACACAGGACTTGGAAAAGGGCATTATAAACTGGTTACTGATGTTACAACAACTAGTTTAGCTGCTGTTTTATCCAATTTCAAGGAGAAAAACATGCCAAACTGTACAAACAAGTTGATAAAGTGGCCTTAGGATGACTTTTCTTATTTATTTTAGTATTGCCCTTTAATTAATTACAATATGTTATTATATATTAATAAGTTGATCTTTGTTTTCAGAATAATAGGAACTTCTGTTGACTCTTCTTTGTTTTTCTGGCAGTCTTTCACTCTTCAGTATGATAATTTGTATTTGATGTTTTACCACTAGGTTTTGTCTTAATCACAGCTCACATGGATCTTAAAGCAAGTCAGAATGTTTCTCAGCATTTTGCCTTGGAAGGAACAAGTTCCTAATGAAATTGGGAAGCAAAATTAAGTAATCTTTAGTGGAAATGTGCATGAAGATAAAATGTAATCCTCAAAGCTGGGATTCATGGAGCAGCCTGAATTTGAGATGATCCTTAGGAAAGAGTAAATGGTAGCTTTTTAATCACTGGGTTAAAAATTAGAGGCAGAAAGTGTTGAAATGAACACTTCAGTGCTGCATCTGAGTTTTCGTGGTGCCTTTAGGCTCGAGGTGAAGCAAAGAGTGTGCATCTGTGCAATGTGGGAATTTGTGTAAACTGCTGTGGTCTGGGGAAATAAATGTCATTTAAGAGCCCCCCAGTTGGTGTGGAAGTAAAGGGAAGCCTTTTTCTTGTCATCTGCATTACAACCTGTTTAATCAGTTCTAAAAACTGGTTTTCTTGTTTAGGATTGTCTTGGTAAATTCTGGGATTTTGACTGGTGACTGGGGGAATCTCCACTGAGGATTGCAGTTATTGTACTCCTTAGTGACTATGTACAGAAATTGTTTGATACATATTAATCAATGGTTATCAGGAAAAATCTATCCATTTCCATAGCTGAAAAATACTGTTTTTATTTTGCCCACGTATTTTGATGGTACAATCTGAGGATTGAAACTGATAAGAGAAACAGTGGAAAAAAGCATATGGGATGTGGTTTTTTTGGGGGGGAATATTCTGAGTTGGCCTCTTCTCAAACACTTTGTGAATATTAGATTTAGTCCCTCTATTTTTTGGGTTGTGGAGGGAAAAATAATATCAGTCAAAACCTCTGTAAAACTCAGTCAAAGAATGGAGTCAAAAGGAGGAGTGGGATGTAACACTGAATTCACTTCTGTTCCATTTCCTGCCTGGAGTTCCTGCCAGTATTTCATTTGTATAAGAAATTGAGCTTTGTTATTCTGGAAATCTGCTACCTACATGAATTTATGAAACAACCAAGTGAATTTTTTTAGAAGATTAGGGCCCTTTAGAGGAAGCTGATGTGCAGCACGCTGTTAATCCTCAGATGGGGATTTAAATGGAGTGAAAGTTCAGTTGTGTCACAGGCTCCCAGCCCCTGCTCACTGAGCTCAGGGAGGGGAGGTTTCTTTGTGTGATGGCAGCACTGCTCCTCCTGCACTGTTCCAGGGCTTCCAGAGCCTGGGCTGGGCCTTGCTCTCCTTTCATCAGAAGAGAAGAGGGAATTCTTCAAGACAGGAGTGTGTAATGTTGGCTTCATTTTACAACTGAATCAGCTTTTTCTTCTCTTAAAGGCAAATAGAACCTTTAAACTGTTTCACAATCTGAAGAGAGAATTGAACAGAGCTTCCCTTCCTAGGAAACAGATTTTGGAGTTCTATAATGTATTTATCTGTGTGGCTTTTTGGTGTTAAATGGGGACTGCATTGAAGTTCTCTCTTTCAGAAGCCTGTGGAAATAGATACTCAGCACCAGCACTCTCAAGTGGGAGTAGGAACATTGGTCATATTATACTGAGGAAGAGATCATAGAGTGAAAGTACAGCAGGGTGAGGACTGCACAAGTTGTGAAAATAAATGTACATAAAACACGTTTCTGTGAATACCTTACTCTTGAAGTCGATAGAAAAACAAGGCAAGACCTTGTGGGTAGCTGGGTTGAGATCAGCTTTGTAAAGGCAAGATGAAAGTGGTGAGTTTGAGAGAGGATTTGGAGCACAGTCAGAATGAAGTGGGGAGGGGAGAATGGTGCCCATGTGCATATAATGTGAGTGCTTAATGCACAGCTGTTGCTTGAAACATGATAGTTTTTTGGACTGAGTCTGTGTTACAGCAGTTTGAAGTGTTATGTTGAGCTTGTATTCTGTGTTGTTAAAGCTTTGTCTTAGCTGATTTTATCTAATGGCTCATGTGAATAGGAGGTGATAGTAAGTATGGACTCTTTATTTTTTTATTTTTTTTTTGGTGCATGTGTTTTTTTGTATGATATGGAATTGAGATCTTAGTAAAGTTTGTGCTGCTTTTCTCAATTAAAGTATAGAAACCTGGTTAAAAATTTCTGCAGAAGTACTGGAGGTGCAGCTGACAGTGGCCATGGGGGATGTCTTTTGGGATGAAGTGCCTAGGCTCTGTGTTTGGGTCCAGTGAAGTGTCCAGATTCTGCTCTGTGGACTCTGTGCCTCTGGTGGCCAAGCTGCTATGCAGTGGTGAGATGGAATTAGTGCCTGTGTGCCAATTAGCCTGAAACAAGACTATTAAATCCTCACAGCATTGTCTGTGCAAGGAGTGCTTTTGAGTTGGTCTAGAATTCAGTAACTGCCCTGTCTGTTCTGGGGCTCCTGAAGGCCAGGGTCTTTTGTTAATAGATTGTACTCAGGGCTGTGTTGTAATTCTTCTGCACGGGCGTGGTTTTGGTGTGCTGGTGCTGACAGTGCTCGGGGCAGGTGTGCTGCCCTCGGTGCTTGAGGTGTGAGGGAGTGCTGAGATAATCAGGGTTGCATGTATGTGCAAATTGGAAGGGACCCAAAAGGAGCAGGGAGTCCAGCTAGGGCTTGGTGCCATGTCTGCTTGCTTGGGGAGCCTGCTCCAGTGACTGACTACCTTTCCTGTGAAGAACCTCTCATGTCCAATCTGCATTCCCCCTCATCCCCCCTTTGTTGTGTCCTAAATATGTATCTGTTCATACAGACTACATTTTTTCAAGAGATCTACCGAATGCTTCACTTCCTATCTTGTTAGAACATTAAAGTTTAGATCCTTTCTGCCTCCTCACAGGTGGCTGGAGAATAATTCCCTGTGAACACAGTTCACTGATGAAAATTTGTTTGTGGTTGTTCAGTGGCTGCCCAAGTTCACTTGATTCAGTTGTTCGTGCAAGATACAGGAGAGTACAGCTACAGGAATAATAACACTGCAGATAACTTGGCTAAAAATTCTCATCTCTGCTAAAGAAGATATTATTGTGCCCAGTTGTTGCTGTTCCTGTTCTTTCCCTGCACTGACAGAGCTCTTCAGGTCTCTCCTGTCTGCTGTGATGTCTGTGGAGTTCATCACAGACCAGATTAAGTGTTTTGTAAGGATAAAAATGTTGCAGTGCATAAAATAGTTTATTTGCTTTGTTGCTGTGGATCAGAGTTAGGAGAGGGAAGTGAAACAAATAATGTTGGTCTTTAGTGGTCCATCTTTGGCTTTGTGGAGATTGAGGTCCTTGAGGTCACTGCTGTGTTGAAATGGAGAACCTGGGAAGGGGTTGGAAGGAGAGATATTTGTGTGTGAAAAGAGTGAAGAGGAAAAATTTTCTTGAAGAGCACAAAGAGCTTCAAAGGTAGCTGGAAACATAAGGAAGCTGAGGAGGGAGCTCTGCCTAGAAGATAAATTAAATTTTTTACTCCTGGATACTGGCAATTGTCTGATGGCTCAGTGGTGTCCTTGGGGAGGGAGTCAAATTAGAGAGGGAACAGAATGATACTGGAGGACAAAACTTAAACCTTCAGGCCCTGTATGTGGACATTCAGGTCTACAAGTAAGTTATCTTTTAATTACAAATAGGTAGAATTCTGTGTTGATTTTAAGAGGAGAGTGAGGTATTACAGGGGTAGATAAAACAGAATAAGAAAAATAAGGAAGCAAAACTGGACCAAGTGGGTGATTTGCAGCTGGTTGAGAAAAGTCTAAAAGGGAATAGTTTTCCACCACAAGAAGTGTTAATTTAACATTTAAATATTATCTCTTTACTGAAAACCTTTCCCATGTGGAAAAAGGTACAGAAATTTCAAAAGCTATGAAAAATCCCCCCTCTCCCTCTAACTTGTTTCTCCTGAGCAGATGTACTTGTTTGGGTTGGCGTTTGTTTGTTTTTAATTTAAAGAAACTATTTTGTAAGATCCATAGATTTTTTTTTTAATTTTTTTACAAAAAGTCAAAATAAAAGCACAAAATCTTCAACTCAAAGCATTTTTACGTTTAATCTCCTTTTGAGCACTTCAGAAGCTTTCAGCATTTTATCCCTATTAGAGGGAGCCTAATTGGTGTTTTAAGAAATGTTACAACTGGCTGGACTTGAGTGCAGCACAGGAGAGTTCTTGTCACCACTTGCTTCCTAAGTAATTGATGAATGAAGTAAACCAATAGGTAACCTGTGAAAACAAATATTGGGCAGGTGTGCCTGGAAAAGGCTGTAGGTGTGTAAGGGAGAAGAAATGATCCTGTGTTTGGACTGTCCTGACTGCATTCCTTGTAGCAGCTAATGAGCAAATGTGAGGCCCTTTATCTGTCCTCTGGGACTGCCTTCCAACATCAAATCAAATCACAGTGCCATGCATTTGTACACTGAATTTTACACACGTGGGTGCTTCTGTTGAAAATCAGTGGGAGAACTTGTGTGGAAAATTTAACATGCCTGTAAGTGTTTGCATTATTGATGCCTCAGCAATTAAAATAATACTTTTCTAGTATTTGGTGCTTTTTTGATGCTGCATATAAGTCTCATGGTATTACACACACAGTTATTTTAACAAGTGTTTTAAGGGTGCTGCTGATGTAACTTCCCAGGGTAGGGAAAAGTCATTACTACTGGCCTTGGAAATTAAAAGTAGCTTTTGCCTTAGCAGGAAACATCTTTAGTTAAATCAGTAAGTGCACGGGTTTCTCAGCCTGAGAAACAGTCTAATGAGCAATTTGCCTTTTCATAAAGGACTTGCCATGATATCATTGCCATTGTGTTAATTATCAGTGCCTTTACCAATTGGCCCAAATCTTGACTAATTCCATAAAAGTGTTCAGAGCAGGTGTGAATCTGGGGAAAGCTGTCATTTGCCTCTCAGTGTGGCAGAGAAGGTGGGGCAGCCTGACTTAGCAGATTCTCTGTGAACCATAAAACCAGGATTTGGAGGCAGCACATTCATCTTATGCAGCACCATAAAAGCAGTTCAAGATCTTGCTGATTTTTTTTTTTCTCCACGGTAGGGATGTGTGTTTCAGGTAAACATCTGTGACTCTTTTTTTTGAGTTTTCATGTTGAAATTAAAGTATTTTACCTTTCTCCCCTCCCCCACACCCAGTTTGTTCTAGCTTGGATGAAAACTTAAAAGAAACTCTGCAGAGATTATTTCAACTTTTCGTGTTACTTTATCATATGAGATTTTTTTTTTTTGTGGAAATATTTTGGTGGCCTTTATGTGTGGAAAGTTAAGTATCTAAGGTGAATAAAATTTGGGAAACAGTTCTTAGAAATCCAGTTATAAATGCATGATATGTAAGCTTATGCTTGCCACTGGTACTGTCTTTGTCCCTATAGTATATATTTGTTTGAAAGGAAAAGAAGAAAAACAACTAGCAAAGTAATAAACTCAACTCTCTGCATTACTTGGCACTGGAATTATTTTAGATCAGTTGTTTTCTTTAACAAACAAACCCACAGCTTGCTGTGCATTTCGTGACTATTGAGCAATATCTGTATGTATTTGTTCCTTCAGCTGAGAACTGGCTCGGCTGCCCTGTGATGCACATACTCTGAGGAAATAAATGCTTTTCACTGGTTCCTCCCACACACTTCTTGTTTTCCAGGGAAGCACTTCCTAATTCTAGGTCTGGGTGCTGCTCATGTTTTAAATCACTTGTCACAGTTTTCAGAGCTCCCTTGTTTTTGCTACTAAATGTATATTATCAGTAATAAAGGTTCATTTTGTGATGCTTTAACCCTCCTCCTTCTTCAAAGTAACAAATCCATGTAACTTGGGAAATTTTTAGTCTACTTTTGTGGGACCATGTGGGACCAACAGGATTTCAGGCAATTTGTCTGTTTTGAGTTCAAGTATAAGTCTGTGGCTTTTTACTTCTACAAAGTTCTTATGTGTTTTTGTTTTAGGATGTTTTTTGGGTTGTGGTGGTGGTGTGGGGTTTTTTTTGTTGTTGTGTTTTTTTTTGTTTGTTTGTTTGTTTTTTTTTCCCCCCTAAGGACTTCCAGCTAAATAATCTGCACTTGTAAATTAGGATATGTACTGCAGCTGGTTCCTTAGGGAGGTTGTCTTGTCTTCATAACATGAATATCAGTTAATTTGCTCTTAAGTTTTTTGGATGTTTTACTGCTTCGATGTTAGTTAAGAAAATACACTAATGAATTTCTAAATATTTGTTTCAGATTTCATGTTTCATCCTGTATTGAGCACCTGCTGCTGAGAGCTGGAAAGTCTACTTAGGGTATGTACAACAGCTAATGATTTCAATTTCACACTGAGTTTTGTTCTGGGTAAAGCAGGTCAAGATGAGATTTTGTTGTTGCTGTTCTTCCCTTGTAATTATTGTTGAAAATCCTGCTTGTTAAACAGTGGGTGTTAAAACAGAATTTCTTGGTTTGTTTTTTTCCCTGAGCCTCCTGGAACTGTGGCTTTTTTCTGGCAGCCTGTTCGTGGTGCTTCCATTCAGCCTGAGGGTACAGGGGTGGGCAGACCTGTGCAGCAATTGATTTATTGTACATGGGAGGGGTTTGCAAGATGTTTTCTTACCTCCCAAAGCCACTTGGCTGAAAATTGACCAGTCCCATGTGCTGCCTTCTGGAGCAAAATACTAATAATTCTCTGTTCTCATGTTCTGCTTTACTGTAGTACAGAAGAAATGGGTCTTCATAAGGCAAAGTCTTTGCTGTAGGGGCACTTGGCCTAATCTGAGGAAGTTCAGCTGAGAGCTGGAGTAGAGAAGTTTGCAGCCACAGTACTCTTTGTATTATAGGACTTTATTTCTGGTCTGCATATTTTTGATTCCTTGTGACCCCCCTGTCTCCAGGGGGAATGGTTATATTTGAAAATTTCAGTTTTACTCCTCGGCATCCTTGGTATTTCTGACATCTGCTTTTACTGCTGCTCATCTAAATGGATGTGTGGAATATTCTTACATTTCAGTGTGGCTAGAATAACTTGTTGGATCCTTATTTTTTCTTTGTGGTTTGGTTCCCCCCCTCCCCTACAACCTTCCCTGTGGTTGGTGGTTTGGCAGCCTGTATTTTTTTTTTTTTTCTATTGGTTAGGCTTTGGCAGGTAACAAAATTCATCTCCTGCTACTTCAGGAGCACTTTTGAATCTAACCTGTGGATGTGGTTACCCTTATTTAAAACTTTGATATCACCTGGTTTAGAGTCATTAATGGTCTTGCCTGGACTGTGATACACTTGAGAACAAAGGAGATGTGGCTGCTCTTGCATTTCACATGGAGCAGGGCCCTAATGGGACTTCAGGCTGTGATCTTGTATCCATAATATATGTATTTTCATCTTCAGGAATCAGCAGAGGGTCACTTAATGTCTCCTGACCATCTAAATTTGTAGGGATAGATATCTTTATTCTTCAGAAGCTTGCTTCTGGATGTTGTCAGCCTTTCTTAAACTTCAGTTTTCAAGTTTATGGTGAATATTTGCTTCTCCTGTCCAACTTCTCCCTTCCCTTTTCTGGTATGGGATGATGTTTGTTTATGTTATGCAGTTAGCTTTTTCCAAGGAATTCCATCCACTCTCACTACTCCAAAGAAAAAGTTTGAATGGCTTAAAAAATACTACTCCTCTGTTATGTCACTGAAGTTGGAAAAAACCCAAAGCATTTCAGTTGGAACCAGTACTGATATTTTTATCAGTTAAAGTCAGATTTTCTAGCCTTATGCCTCATGTTGATTCTGACTTATGGTTCAGATGGAAATCCAGACACTTGAAAAATATTTCCTGGACATGGAAAACTTAACAGTGTGGGAAATCCAGAAAACAAGGGCAGGGGGGTGGGGGTGAAACATTTTATCATACATAGAGGCCTGCAAATCAGATCTGTGATTTCAGGGGGTTTTTAATGCTTCCTTTAATTTTGTTTGACATTTTGAAAGGAACAGCTCTGACTGTCATGATGTGACAAGCAGAAAAGTGCACTTGTATGTTCTGTGAACTGAAGCCATTTGCTCCCTGGAATACATGGTTCCAATGAGTCATATCCTGGTAAAACCATGACAACAAAGTATTTATTAGTTTGTTAGGTAAATATCTTGCAGTACCTGCCTAGATAAGACTTTATAGAAAACCAGCCCAGTGAATAAATAATAAGGCTGTAAAATATAATGTAGAGTTAAGAGGAAACAGTGAAAAACCTTAAATTTAGATTGCAAGTACTTCTGACTTGTCAGGTTTACGTTGAAGTCTGTGAATTTTGTTTTTTTTTTTTTTATTTCTGGCTGGGGATTTGGTAGCAGGAAGGGATTAGTGCTACTTGCACTTGGAAAGTGGTATTGTATATGCAAATACTGTGATGACAGTTCCAGTGGAAGTCATAAAAAATGTACTGCATATCTTACTTATCCAGCTGCTCTATAAACTGTTACTTTTTGTATTCATATTGCAAAAAGTCAAGCTGTCACTTGCACCATTATAATCCTTTCATCACATGATCACATGGTTTGTTCCACAGAATCACAAGCTCTTTGCTCCCAGTGCCCTTGTCTGTCCATGACAGTATTCAAACCCTCCTCTAAGAGGATG
Organism: Phainopepla nitens; assembly: GCA_013400175.1. Taxonomy (NCBI): domain Eukaryota; kingdom Metazoa; phylum Chordata; class Aves; order Passeriformes; family Bombycillidae; genus Phainopepla; species Phainopepla nitens. The sequence goes on along the minus strand of VXBQ01008266.1, from coordinate 176,982 downwards.
GAATTTTCAAGTGTGCTGTGGTAGTGCTGCCTTCACCCATTCATCTTCTGGTTTTATTAGTATTTGTACTAGGTGGAGTCACAGAACTTGAGAGGAAAGGTTTCAGTTTTGGGTCTGGGCTCTGACATGCCTGTTTTTGTCAGAACAAAATTCAAAATTTGCACTCAGAGCAGATATCTTGCTGATTTGAACAACACTGCAATCACATGACAGTTCTGTATTTAACTTACCAGGTACCAGGGCCATAAAAGAAAAGCAGGAAACTTGACAAAGTGACTCTGCTAAGATGATGCAGAATCCCTGAAGGCCTGGAGGAAAGGAGGCTCAGGGGCACATTGTTGCTCTCTACAGCTCCTGACAGGAGGTTGTAGACAGGTGGGGATTGGGCTCTTCTTCCAGGAAACAGGGGGCAGGACAAGAGGAAATGGCCTCCAGTTGCTCCAGGGGAGGTTTAGATCGGATGTTAGGAAAAATGCCTTCACCAAAAGGATAGTTAAGCATTGGAACAGGCTGCCCAGGGAAGTGTTTGAGTCCCCATCCCTGGAAATATTCAAAAGATAGGTAGATGTGACACTTGGTGATGTGGTTTAATGGTGGCTGTGGCAGTGCTGGGTTGGTGCTTGGACTCAATGATCTTAGAGCTCTTTTCCAACCAAAATAATACTATGATTCTCAGATAATGAGTGCA
>VXBQ01008266.1:109207-176284 GCA_013400175.1 Phainopepla nitens | reverse complement strand
ATGAGTGCAGAAGACACAAATCATACAATAGGAAGGGATGATGAGCAGCAGTTCTGTTTAGATTTATAATTCTGACTTAGTCCTCAGGCCAGTGTTTGAGCATGTTATTGGTGCAGGCATTGTGTAGATAAAAATGTGTAATTTTACACGTACTCTTTGTGTAATTTCAAACATGCTGGTCAGCCATTGACTGTAGGTGCTGCCAGCCCTTCCACCTAAGCAGCAGCTTCCAAAGGATGTTCTCTGGATTGTATCTCCACTGCAAGTGACTTCAGGTGCCTTCCAACTTTATGGTTCTATTTCAGGTGGAATTAAACTAGTATTGGATGAGAAACCTTGTTGTATCCAGCATATCACTTGTTTAAATATAATGTTGCAGATGGCAAAATTAATGTTCCTTTTTATCTCTTATGGTTAGAAACACTTCCCTAGGGCAATCTCAGAGATCTGGGTTCTTGTGTATTTTAGATGTTATGCATGTAATTTTGTTTTAATACATTCAAGACTTTTCTCTTCACATAAAATTTGTTTCAGATTTCATTTGGCACTTGAAGGTGTAAAGAACAACCACTCTGTTCTCAAGTGTAAAGCTAATTAATGGATGTTGCTCCTTGCCAGTAAGACCTACATGCTTATAGCTCCTCCTGGCTTCTGGAAGTGGAATTTTGCTGGGCTTCCTTGACTGGTTTGTTATTCTGGTCTTCTGGGTCATTGCAGAAAGATTTACTTTGCCACCGAGGTTATGATAAACTTCAGCTTCTTCAGGCAGGCTGGGCTCACACGTGGGTGAGTTCAGTACAGAACATCCTCTTCTCTCAGGCTGGGCCCTTGCAGGGGCTCTGTGCTCTGTCTGTGCTGACAGGCACCTCCAGGCTTTTCAGAGCAATCAGCTCGCACGTAAGTAACACAGACACTCTGTGTGGTGCCTGATGCCTCTCTGAGCTCAGTCCTGGCCTTTGCTCAGCATAGCTGATGCTCCTCAGCCTGTCCCCAGAGCAACTGTTGTGTCTTACAGGGGACTAATGGGCTTGGGGAAATAAATTTCAGTGTTTGGAGTATTGTCCTGCATTGTCTCATCCCTCTGTGGAGTTCAACAAAACTTCAGCCTGCCTGGATTATCTTGGAATATGTTTTTGAGATAGAATGAAGTAGAGCTTCGGTTTTCCCTCTTTTGGAGGTGCCAAAGGTCTTCTGTATCCCAAACAAAATATTTGTTTTGGTTGTTAGCCCACTGGTAAATGTGAATAGAGAAACATCAAGCAGAAAACAGTGTGACTCTGTAAATAGGACTGCTTTGTAATGCAGCTTGTATGGGCCTGGAGCAGCACATTCTGATGATGCCAGGGATAGTGCTGCTGCTGCTCCCTTCCAGCCTGTGTAAATGGCAGATTTAAGTAATGATATTCTAGTTATTATTTGAGGTAAAATCTGTGGGTCTGCTTCTTTGAGAACACTTAGCTTGCTCAGTGGTAATGTACAATTGGCCTTTGATCCTGTGCCTTGGTTAATGAGTTAAGGTCTGCACTGGCTGTCTGCAAGAAATGCACAGAAGTGTTTAATGCTGGCCTAGGAGAGTCTCTAAAAGCAGCAGGATATTCTGGACCTTTGAACAAGACCATCCTTATACAAAATAATCATTGTTAATGTGCCCCTTGCTGCTGGGTGATTTCTTAACTTTCCAGTATGTCCAGGTTTCAGATACTTAGTGAATCAACTCCCTATCAACCTTCCATGTCTAAATATAACTTGGTGTTGTAAGAAGAAAACCTGAAGAGAATTTTCTGAAAATGTAAGAACACCAAAATTCAAAGCAGATGGGATTAAAATCTTTCAAAGGCTTGAAAATTTCCATTTTTTCCTTAAAAACGGAATGAAGCTTTCCAGGCTTCCTGTTCTCTTTCATGGCAGTGTTTGTTACTGGTGTAGCATCTCAGATTTTAGTGTGGAGCAGGTTGTAATGAGTGTCCTTCCAAGAGAAGGAACACTGGGGGATACAAATGTACTGACATGTCATAAAATATTTGGGGTATATAAAAGAAAAAAGGCCAGCTTGATAGGCAGCAGGATCAGCAAGTGCCAGCCAGAGGGTTACCAAGGTTGGTTTGTGTGTGCTGTGGTAAGGGAAGGATCTGGGTTATTTCCTGGCAGACATTCATGGAGAACTTCCTCTGAAGGGAAGTGGGCTCAAGTGCACTTCCTAAAGGTGTTTTAATTACAGTGCTGGGGGGCAGGGAATTTCAGGCCTGGTGTTTCAGCCTGGCCCTTATCAGCACTGTAGAAAGTGAAACCATTACTGGTCTCCCTCATGTTTGGCACGCCCTGGTCCCAAGTACCAACATAATATTGCTTCTTCATTTATTTTCCCCTTTATATCAGTAGTCTGGATAGAATCACCAAATATTCTGAGTTTGAAGAAACCCACAAGGCTCAGAGAGTCCAGCTCTAAAGTGAATGTCCCATACAGGGATCAAACCCACAACCTTGGTTTCATCAGCATCAAACCCTGACCAACTGAGCCAATAGTCCTTGTTCACCTTTGGTTTACTAAACCCTCCCTGTTTTCTCTGGTATTACTGTCTTGCTTGTCATCTCATTTTGTTTATGCAGGGTTAGTTATTCTTTCCTAGTTTTCAAGCTGGTGGAATATCATGGGATGTGCTGGAAGCCTCTGATGTGACTCCTTTCCTTCTCATGTGTTTCTAAGACACATCAGTTATATGGGAACACCCCGTGTAAAACCCTTTAAATCAGCCTGGCTCCCCTTCATGCCTAGGTGCCTGCAGATAATTTGGTTTGGTTATTCTCTGTTCCTTTGAGATCTTGCATAAGTCTTCCTGATGCATCACAATTGCTTAGATGCCAATTTCTTTTGCAGCTATTGAGTTTTTGAAAGAATGCACTGTTTTCATATGCTTGAGTTTCATGGAATCCATTTTCAATAACAATAAATAATAAAAATAGTGATTTGCTTTTTATGCTTTTGTGTACTGCCCACACATAGTGCTGTATTGAATATAGACTAGGTGACTGTAAGAAGTGATGTGATTTTTTATTTCTTTCTGACCATTAGCTGTGTATCAGTACTTTCTTTTCCAGGCAAAAAGTAAAGCAGACAACTTGAATTCTCTGTCAAGAGTCCACCCAAATGCAGCTTGGGCAGCATTTTTTTATTGAGGAGGATGAAGAGTACACAAAGAAGCAATAAGATTCTATAACTGCACCTGAAAGTGGATGCATTAAATGAGATGAAATCTTCTGTACCAAAAGGGAGCCTTGATCACCTGGCAGGAGTTAATAGCAGTTCCAGGTGCCACTGAAATGCTGCCCTTTAACAACAAGTGGAAGGTTTATTGTTAGCAGTCCACTCCCAGCTGTGTTGTGGAAGGTGCAGTCTTTAAATTGCTAACCAGGTTCCCCATTAAAAAAAAAAGGTCATTTCTTATTTTAGGATTTAGATTGTGCAGAGCAAAAGGGCACATAAAAAGTCACGGTTGTCAACAGGACTCCAAGTTTGGCATTCCAGGTTATTTTTGTATGTATTATAAGCAGGTGGCTGTGTTGTCATTTCCCTCTTTCAGGATCAGTCTACTCAGCTGAACTTTCAGGAGAGGATGGTAAAAGCTTGGCAGAAGTGTAGAGTTTTAAGGTCCAAAGGAATTGGGACACCTGTAATCATGAAGTTCTTCCTTTAGTCTGTTCCTTTATTCTAAATGATCTCTGTTAAGAGCAATGTCCAAAAGAAGTGGTAGGCTTTTTCTCGTAGTAAAAATACATGAGTGTTATACTTCCTTCCATTTCTGAAAGTCTTTTTGTAGTTTTTTTTTGCTAGTAGTAATATTTCTGGTAGTCCAAACTATATTGCATCCTAGCTATTTTAAACAGAACAATTCAGGCTGCATTCCTATGCCTTTAATGTGACTGATGCTGACTCTTATAAATCCCTCTACGTATAAATTTGCATTGGACTCTTAATATGGTGAATAATTTACCTTAGAAGCCTCTGCATAATTATTTTTGATTTGGAAAAAATCCCAAGCAAGCAGGATGTTAATTCGCACCTCCTTTTTTGTGTGGTGTTAGGGGCTCTGTATGAATCCTTCTCTGATACCTTAAAAAAAATGTCCTAGGCATAGGATGTACTTGTATCCAATTTTTAGCCTCCTGCTTCTGCTCTGTGCTAAATCCTAAACAGGAGTGACCCTAATTGAAGGTGGTCAGTGAACAGTGACTTCTGCATCTTTTTTTGGGGGAGGCAGTTTTTTTGGCGACTGTGTTTTTAATTCCAGGCCCAGTTTCTCCAGGAGGTCTTGTAGCCAGGTAAGTATCCAATGAAGAATAGAACATTTGGTGTTGGTGGTGAAATCTGGGCTTCAGTTCAGAGTGTTCCTCTTGATAAGATCTGAAGAGAAGCCAAGCCAAAGCTACCTGGGAGATTTTTGTTGGGGTGGGGCGGTGTATAAACATATGTGGTGTGAAACTTTCACCAGCTACTCCTCACCTTTTTGAAGAGAAGGGATAAATAAGAACTCCACAATAAACCCAGAGTTAGAGTGACATAAAAACTGCTTGAATCTTGGTATTAATACAAGGAATTAGTGGTTTTGGTGTTACTTTTGATAAACACTTAGCTTTGAAGACACAACCTAATGCAGCTCTCCCCTCATAAAGGAGAAAGAAGGACATAAGGGAAACAATAATTTACATTGCTCAATGCCCTGATGGTCTCTCTGTTCATGTATCCAGAGAATGCTGCTGCCATCCCTGAATTATCTGTATACCAGAGGTGTGAGAAATTGAGGTCAGAAGATGCCAGTTTAGCTTTTCTCACTAAAACTCCCACTAAAGAGTCAAAGAAAATTTGTGATTGTTACATTCAGGGGAGCAGTGCAGATGGAAAAAGCAGCTGAAATGTTAATACAGAAATAATTTTTCTATTGGCATCTAATGCTTTTCTGATGTAAGTTCTGCATTTCTTAATTTTTAGTGGACAAGGTGTGGAAGCACTGAGGTGGGGAAGGAGTGTTGCACTCAGCTGGATGGCTCTGCAAAGTCACTTCATTCAAATACCTCACCTGGTTTATATTAAAAAAAAAAAATTCCTTAATTTGCATCTGAACTGTGAAATATTTTTGTCAGAAAGCCCCCCCCAATTTCTGTGTTATTTTGGTGGGTTAGATGGAGTTTAAATTTGTTGCTTTAGTATGTACCTCTTTTCCTGTTTTTTTGAAGTCCTTTTTCAAGATAAATGAGTGTGAACTGGTGGACATTTGAAAAGCAGTTTGTAGGAAGGACACAAAGTTTGGCCTCAGGGCTAAAATTTTTCTAGTTAATTCTAGAAGATTACAGAAGCTGAACAAAAGGCTGGCTGCTTTTGGGGTGGTGAAGTTACTGTTTTCCTCAGGCCTGTTAAGTGCTGTTAAGCAATGAAGAATTTCTGCGAATGGACCCAATTCAGTTAATCCTGGTTTTCATGTTTTCAAGGATGCATGTTTTCTGTGTAACTGGTCTGATGGCTGATTGAGGTCACAGGCAGTGTGTTCAGGAAATCCTGGTAACTTTGCATTTTCTTATTTTACAGTTCTCTCATATCAGTAAAATTGCCTAAAATGTGTTTTGAAGCGAGGACGTGTTTTGATCTGCCCACTGTATCTCAGATTTCTGAAGAATGCAGAAATTTGAAGGAGGGATGGAGTCAGGGATGTGAACAGCCCAAGGACAAGAAAACCTCTCCAGTACTACAATATTCCTTGTGGTAGAAAGAGAAACATGCAGGGCACATATGGTCTTGGATGATGCAAATAATGATACCCATGAATCATTTGTAAATTAAATGAGTTGGTTGTTCACAAAGTTTTGTTAAAATCAGGAGGCATTGGAAGAAATTACATTGAAATATTTATCTCTAATTGCTGAAGCTGTTGGTAGTGCATGTTGGTATTTGCTTCATTTTGTGGCTTATAATATATACTTTGTACATAGCTTCTGATACGTTTTTAACTCCTCCACTGACTGCAAATTAAATACTGATTTGTGCATTGCTGGGTTTTGAGCCTCAAAGCACTTCTGAGTTGTGGTTAATTGATCTCCAACTCCAAATGAACACATGGAGGTTCTGGGACCAAGGCATCAGAATTATAAATTACTGAATGTTCTACACACATGGTTCATGTATATAACCAGTTTCACAAACTTAATATTAACTAGGTTTGTTGTGCAATTTGCTCTTCAAAATGCCTGTAAATATGAAGGGAAAATAAGGATAGAACGAAATAGAACAAAATTAGAACAGAAACAAGCTACTGCTGGCAAGTTTTCTAATGCAAAAGTAATTTTAATTGCATGTAAAATATTTGAAAATTCCATACTCTTACCATTGACACTGTCTCTCTCATGTCATTCAGTTTCCCAAAGACCCCAAAAGGCCTTGATTTTTCTGGAGCTTTCAGTCACAAATATCAGTATTTAGGCATTAATCAGGGCTGCAAATCCAGCCCAGGAGTGGTCCCCAAGTAGGTTTCTGCTCACTTCGTCTCACAACTTAATACAGAGGAATTAAATAAATAGCATCTTCTGTCATGTTTTTCTGGAATGAGAGGATTTTATCCCTAAAAATAAATTTTTGTGGCTGCTATCTGAGGCCATATGAGTAGTTTTTAATATTTTATGCTACTTAAAAGTGTTTGGATTTGTGTTCATTTAGTTCCTAATAATGTTCCAGTTGGCCAGAGGACAATAGATGTAGCTCCATCCACCAGCAGTTTGTAAGGAGATGAATGTATCCATTCATGATCTATATGAAAGGGAGCATCATTGAAACTGTTTTGTGGGGAAAAAAAAATCTGTATTTGCTTATCCCCACTGCAAAACCCAACATATTTGCATTTTGAATGACTGTAGTTTTAGGGTTTGGAATAGAGGCCAAGGAGACAATGGGGAGTTAAATCCTCTGGAACTTTAGGTCCTGGAAGAATAAAGTCAGTCTTTTGTTTCTCAGTATATCTTGGTATTTTTGTACTTTGAGGAAGAGATGGAAAAATTGGAGTTTTATAATATTGGTATTAACTTTTTCAAAAGCCATACTTTTCAGAAATAGACATTCTGGATGTTGGACACTTCAGGAATGTGAAACTCAGAGGTCTTTGCATTCAAGTGCTTTGGCAAAAGGTTTTGGCTTGAGTCCTGTCAAAGTCAGTGCCTAGCCTCAAAGCTGCACTTTGTGATTTTTGGAAGTGTCTGATTAATTTGTAGACTTTAAATTTGAGAGCTGTAAGTAATTACCAAACCTGCTGACATTGTTTAATGTCTACAGACAGATGTGACAATGTCTTCATTAGAAAAGTCTGCGTGGGAATTACCTAAAATCCTTTTTGGTTTTGCTTTTTCTGAGGTGAACTGAATGAGTGTTAGCTGGTACACTGTAGTCAGACATCACTGGGTTAAGCCTTTTAGTGTCTGTTCTCTGTCAGAGGTAGTTTGGACCAGATGATGCCCTTGTTCCTAGCACAGAAACTCCCCTGGACAGGGTGAAACCACTGCAAGTCACCAGCCCTGACATCTCTCCATGGCTGTGTTATTAATGACAATATTGTCTGCTGTTAGCTCGGTTTCCTAAATAATAAGGCTTATGCTGCTTGCCATTTCTCTGTTATCCTCTCCCTCATATATTTTTGGCCATGAACTGGTTCTGCCAAACTCTGCAAGAGGCAGAAGCTTCAAACCACAGCTGAAGGGAGCTGCTGATTTCAGGCTGCTGACAGCAGCCTTCACACCCAGGATCATGGAATCATTTAGGTTGGAAAAGACCTCTGAGATCATCAGTTGCAGAGGTCTTTTCCAACCTAGATGATTCTGTGATTTCCCCTTGCATGTCCCCCAAACCTGGGGCACTTGGAACTTGGAACCATGCAGAGCACTGTGAAGGAGGGAGTTGAGAGTGTCAGGGGAATTTCAGAACTGTGCTGGCTTTGGGATAAAGGGGCCACAGTGATGTTGGTGGTGCCTCCTCCTTGCCCAGGGGTGTTCTGAACACTGCCATGGTGTTGAATATAAGGGTGTGTGGTAAATAATGCTTTCTTAATCTACTCAGAAAAGTTTCTCAAATTTAAGTTTGGCGTTTCTTAACAACGTATTGAAATATTTTAATATTTTAAGAAGATAAAAGTGTGTTGGTGGTGAGGCACTGGCAGAGGTTGCTCAGGGATGCTGTGGCTGCCCCATCCCTGGAAGTGTTCAAGGCCAGGTTGGATGGGGCTTGGAGCCACCTGGTCTGGGGGAATGTGGCCCTGCCTGTGGTGGACAGGTTGGAATTTAAGTGACCTTTAAAGGTCCCTTCCAGCCCAAACCATTCTGTGAGTCCAGCCTTGCTGGGTTACTGGGGAATGCTTTAGGCATCTGACAGACCTCGTCCAGCCACATCTGCTCCAGGGACCTGAGGAGTTCAGAGGTCAGAGTTGCCCATTTTACCCCAAATTATTCTTGAAGATTTTTGTGGTTCTTTTCTTGGCTGTGAAGACACACTTGGTAGGTTTCCTTGGAGCTCATGACTTTTGTTACTCTGTGATTCAGGAATTAGGGAAAAGGGAGATAAACTGATTTAGTTAAATTGTGTTGATATGGCAGCAGAGTTAACAACCCTGTCTCTTTGGTGAAAATAATTCTTTTTGGTCCTTTGAGCTTCCTGTAGTTTGCTCTGAGCTTTCAGTGTCCTGTTATTAAGAACTTGTGCATTTCTTCTTCTGCGGGGCTGCAGCAGACAAATACAAGTAGAAATTATTCCAGCTCCAATTCTGTGACAAGCTGTTTGTATATGTGGCCTGAAATTTCTTTGTACTGTCACAAATGCTTAGTTTGCAGGATGACAAAATAAATATTAACTGTACCAGAGCTGACACTGGCCTAAGTACACACTGCAGCTCTCTAATTTGATCTCTTTCTTCCTATCAGTGAAAAAAGATGTGTTCAGAAGTTCTTGAAATACTGGCAACCTTGTGCAGTACCTGCTTGATTTTGTGCCAGAATTACTTCAGTGTATTCAAGCAAATTTAAGTTTGCATCCACTCTAAACCTGGTTAATCTTGAAGGGCTTGAAAATGAGTCTCTTTAATAATTATTGGCAATTTGGATAAGCTTTTTAATTTGGACCATTTTCTTTCTCATTTGTGCCTCAAGCTTGAACTCACAGGATGAGTCTTATGATATGTTCAGGAGCAATTTGGAGAGGGAAGACTGGAGAACTTGATGAACTGAATGTTTTTTCAAAATTTTAATTTCAAATTTTTAATAAGCATTGCATATGTATTCTGCACATTTTGAGAGGCAGAAGATACAGTTGCAATGTATGCTAAGTAATTTAGTCTGCTCGGGGTACCTGACACTTCATACATGATAAATTGAAAACTAGATTATAGAGTAATTAAAAAATGTTCACCTTCTTCACGTTACTGAGGTTAGAAGTGCATGAAACAACTGTCAGTTCTGCTCTGGATCATCACTGTGACCAAGTTCAGGTCTTTGTTCTCACCCTGGTGGGATTCAGTGGCATCTGACTCTGTCCAAATTGAATCAGAAGCAGAGAAAGCTGGATAGGTTTCTTTTTGCTCATCTTCCTTGTTTTCATGCCTAATGAATGATCAGAAATGGAAAAGCCTTTTAGAGAATAATCCTCAAATAATATATCCTTGTTTGAAATGACAAAAGAGGTGAGCTGATGTTTTTTCATTCTTGTGAAATGGTGGGGCAAGGAATAAACTGCAGTATCACTGAAGAATTTTAAAAGCTTAACAATGTTTTTCTTGGTTTAGGCTTTAATACTCTTGCTTTCCTTTCTTATGGATTATATTGTAGTACAAAAGATTTATGTTTTTCTGCCTCCCAGCACTCATTGCTGAGGCAAAAGACACATTTACACTGTACACTTCTTTGTGGTCTTGAATTCTTATCTTTGTGCAGAAAATATTTGTTCACTGAGTCCAGCCTACACAGGACTGTACCCAATACCCTTATATAATTAGGATATTTGTGGCTCTTTATTCTTAAGGGATTGCATCATGATTTCCTTAAAGCTCCAGCTAGCTTGGTTTGTTGATAAGGAATTGTTACACATCAGCAGGGTAGATATTCACCATTAGTATTGCATTTTATATATCAACAAAGCAGACTGAAGTAAGATGTAATTGTACAAGTGCATACACTATGTAATCCCTTGACATAAATGGAAAAAGCTGTTAGTGAAATATTTGTACTTCCAAGTGAAGCAGCGCTGTTTTTTAACATCAGCAGGAGTAGTAAATTTCAGACTGTTTTAATAGTAGATGCATTTCGTATTTGATTTTTCTTTTCTAAGAAGTCATGTCTAGGTACAAAATCACGATAGCTTTAAAATCCATTTCAGATAAACTTGTAATACTCTACTTAAATACTTAGAAGGCAAGTCAGAGTTTCCAAGGGACTTAGTGATTCTTGGCTAAGAAAGTAATGAGTGTGCTTTGTGAGCAGCACGCCATCAGGATTCCTGTCCCCGCCGCTGCCTGTAAAATGGGCTTGTTAGTTATTTATGAGGAAAATTGGTTTGACAGCCCTGAAGGCAGAAGTGTTCTGTTCAGTACAAGTAGTGCCATCGAGCTGTAGCCCTGGCCGTGGGATGAGAGGAGCTGCTTCCTGGAGAACCAGCTTCAAGCCGGGGACCACTGGGGTACCTGCAGCTCTGGGACTGGACTGTGGATGTGTCTCCTGTAACCTGAGCTGGCTTGGAGCTTCAGGCTGTCTGCACAGACCTCCAAACATGTTTGTGGCAGCTTTTCGTCGCTGTCTTTTCACCTTCTGTGGATAATCTGGCTCGTTTAAATTGAATTTTGGGCAGGGGTGTAAGCTGTTTGTTATTTGTCCTGGACCTAGAGCATGTTCTCTTCTGACCTGTGCATTTATCCAGCCTGTCTTTGGCCAGAAGCCTACACAGGAGGTGTAAAGTGTATTTAAATCAGAAGTTGTCTTCACTGTCCTTGTTTCTTCTCCCTACTGTCTGTGGAGTTTGTCAGCATTGTACAAAATGGTATTTTAGGAGATCTGACTTCAAAAATCACAGTCATGGCTTGTGTAAAGAAGCGTGACTCGGGTTAGCTACTGGGGGGTAATTGCAGCATTAACTAAAACCCACAGCTTTTAGACTTAGAATTTATAGCATATCTAATATTTATCTGCCACCCAATATGTAATGAATCTTAAATCTTTCTGCAAGTATTTCTGGTGGTCTTAATCTGTTTCATGCCAGAGGCAGGGAGAAATAATGCTTTCAATTTTGTCGAATTAAGTTTTTACTGTGCATTAAATTGATTAAATAGAGCAGCAGATTAAGGCGAAAAATACTATCTTAAATTGCAATTCAGAGCTGATAGAATCTTAATGATGCCAAGCTGAAGTTTTTCAGCGGGTTTGTGGGAAGGAGAATCCATTAATCCCACGCGCCCGACTCCGCGCGGCGCTAAACTGGGAGCAAACTCTGCCTCGTTCCCTTTGCCCAGATGGGTAAGGGCCGAGCTGGGAAGGTGCAGCCAAGGGCATATGGAAGCTGCACGTGTACTGAGCTCTGTCAAAGCAGCTGGGTCTCTGTTTGATCAGGTTCTTGCAGAGAACAGAGGTGTTGGGGGTTCCCCCTCACACCAGCGCCGCTGGCTTTGAGCTGCTCCCCGGCGACAGAACCAGTTAGGAGAAGAAAGCTCGTCTCATGTTGTGTGCTGCACTTCTTCTCTCTGCCCTCTTGTTCCCCCACTACCCCCTCTATACCTTCATAATCTGGTCTTGTCAGTCATCTCTTGGGGTTTCTTTGTCCTGAAGTATGTGTGTATTTCTTTTCCTGATTTTTTTTTTTTGGTTATTCTGCCCATGGTTCCTCCCTGCCTCACTTGTCATCTTTTTTTGCTGTCTTAATTCATTCTCTGTTTTCCATCTGGAAAACTTTATAAAAGGGGACAGAGAAAGCAGAGGAAAAGCTAGGGAAAAGTTTTTTTTCTATTTCTGCTGGTGCATCAAGCTTGTGGTGTGAGGAGGGAACTAGCCTAACAAAACTACTGCTAACATGCAACATATTAAGAAAAAATAATTTTGTCAGTTTAGATGAATACATAATATATTGCTCTGTAATGTCTCTTCTGTTCTTTCCTGACTGTTGTCTTTACTTCTGTTGCCCCTAAACTCCTATTTGCCCTCTGAAGTAGGGTTTGTGTCTTTTTGGCTTACGAAGAACTGTGTATTCTTGTGAAGTGACAGAAATAACATTTGGTTTTCTCTCCTTGCTACTTCTCATTGCCTCGTGTCTGCTCTGGCGTTTGACAAATAATTTACTTGACCTAGATGCTTCTTGAATTAATGTTCCTTCGTAATCTCGGTTTTGGACATATTTTTTGACTTTTTATTAAATCCCCCCTCCCCCCAGCAGAATGACACTTGGCAGTGTGTTGTGTCTCCAAACACTGCCGCAGTTCAGTGGTTGGAAGTGGTGTAATCTCTGTCCCAGGGGGGATGTGCAGAACTTGTGGAAACACCCAGATGACATTAAAGGAATTGTTCCCATGCATACGGTGGTGAATTTATTGTACTTCTTCTAGCACACTGAGTGTCCTTAGTTCTCTTATTTCTTATATGGTTAAGATCCAAAACTGTCGTGCCTTCACTGCAGGACTGATTTCAGCCTCTGCAGCTCTGGCTGTAAATGCCCATTTGTTGTGAAGGGATGTTGTGCTTCACTTGGACAACAAGCTCCAGCTGAAGCAAATTCTTTCTCCATCCAGTGTGTTGCAGTTGGGCTAAGAAAACCCTGGTATTCTCATTACAAACAGATTTCATCTTATTTATTGAGGCAGGTTTCTGTATGGAGCAAAACTTGTGCAGCTGCCATCAAACTCGCTGTGAACACTTTGGAGTAATCTCATTGTGAGCAATAAAACATGTTATTTCTTAGGCACTAAGTCAGTCTTTTCATGGATGGAAGTGTTAAGGCCCTTCCCTCCCCCCCTTTTTTTTTCCTTTGTTTTAGGTAAGAACACTCTGTGTGCAAATGTGATAATCTTATTTTAAACTTCTGACAAACTCCTTCGTGTCTGTTATTTACTGGAAAACTCTTAAATATTTTCTCCCTCACTTTGTACTGGCTGCATCGATTATCTTCAACCTTCTTTCACCCATCTTTAACTTCAAATAAGAAAAATTTAAAACTTTAATTCCACCTCCTGAAAAACTGCTGTAACAATGGAATCCATGTGTGGGCCAGAACCATGGAAACAGCATAATTTTACAGTGGTGAAACATGAAAGGAAGTGACTTGCCCAACTTTCTAAGAATTTGTGTTTTAACAAGAAAAGCCACCCAAAACTTGCAAAATGCTGTTTTAATATTCCAAAAAATAAACTCTGGGTAGTTTTTTTTTGTTAGGTCATTAATCAGTTACTCTAAATCCTTCTTAATAGTTACTGTTTTAAAACCAAAACAGAGCTCCCGCTTGACCCCCTCTAAAAAAACATTCAAGGAAGCAGTTTTCTCTTGCATTATGGTCTGGGACGTGCAGCTCTGTTTTGAGTTTTTAATATTTTGCTGAAGTGATTCCTCCTCGTTCTCTCCCCTTCTGGTTGTGCCCTTGGCACTCATTTCTTTACCTGGAAACCCATTTATTTGACATTCTGGAACACCTCCGTGCTCTGTGCTAAGCTGCTGTCATACCTAAAGCACAAACCTGCCTTTGCTGACATGTAGAGCTAATTTGTATTTCAGTGCAGGAGCTGCACAATCCTGTCACCTTTCGAAGAAGTGGGTGACTTGTGGTGGCACATTGTGTGTCACAAGTCCCTCACGGAAAATGACAAGGGAGCTTCAATCGTAGCAAGCAATGTCATGACAATGTTTCTAGAAAGGAAAACATCCACTAAAGCTATCACTTGGAAGATCAAGTGTTCTGTAGTACAAATAGAGGGTAGCTACACACGTGTAGAGTACATGTCTACAGCTTTCCCTAAGCCTGCCTGAGGGCCCGAATTGTTAGCTCATAAAATGTCACAATATTTCCATCAGGATTACGTGATCACAGATCCTAGTGCTGGAGATGTTCCTGATAGATCTGAACTACTGCCAGCACACACTTGTCCCTCCTTAAACATCTTAAATGCTTTTAAAGTTCACTGGGCTTGTTTAAACACATCTCCTTTTGTGATAAACCATTAAGTGATAAGAATATGTCTGTGATGTGGCTGACATTCTTAGAACAGTACTTTTGATTGAGTACATGTTCTTATAGGTGATGTTTAGGCTCGTGACTTCACAGAGCCACGACAGGGAGTTTAGGACCATGAGTATCACAAAATCATTTTAGTTTAAAAAGACCTTTAAAATTGGTAGTTGCAGCTGTTAACCCAGCAGTGCCAAGGCTACCACTCAGCCATCTCCCCAGCAGCCTCTTGCAGTGTTTGACTGCCCTTTCTGGTTTTTCCTAACCAGGCTAAACCGTGCCTGGCACCACTTGATGCCATTTGCCATTGTCCTATTGTCTGTTAGTTGGGAAAGAGACTGACTGCCACCCGGCTCCAACCTTCTGTCAGGGAGCTGTAGAGAGGGAGAAGATCCCCCTGAGCCTCCTGTTCTCCAGGCTCAGCCCCCCCAGCTCCCTCAGCTGCTCCTTATCAGCCTTGTGCTCCAGCGCCTTCTCCAGCTCTGTTCCCTTCTCTGGATGTGCTCCAGCCCCTCAAAAGTCTGTCTTGTTATGAGAAGCCCAAATCTGACCACAGGATTTGAGGTGTGGCCTCCCCAGTGCCCAGCACAGGGGGCAATCACTGGCCACAGTGTTGCTGATACCAGAGATGCTGCTAAATGAGATCAGCGACTGCCCAGCCCAGAACTGGCCCTCCATGGCAGCAGAAAATGTTATTTACATGAATTTGCACGCCTGGCCCAGTGACTGGTGTGCCTCTCTGCGTGCTTTTCTCTTGCAGGAATTGCAGGGAGCTCAGTGCCAGCTGTGGAGAAGGCACTCTTACTGGTTTGAACCTAATCTCCAGTAGTTTTTTTGAATGCTCCCTAATGCTTAGAGTGGCAGGCTTTGTTGAATTGTGGTGCTGCATAGATTTGCTTTTCCTTTTTCTACTTCTTTCCTCACTTCTTCCCCCACCCCCTCCACTTGTGCTGTGATCATGTTCACCCTGAGCCTCGTGTCCTCCCTGCTGGGGGGGCCCAGATTTGGTAATCTGGCCTTCCTTGGCAGCTGCTCCATCCCTCAGTTCACTTCAGCTGCCCAGCTCTAGGCATTTCTGCCTCCTTCTGATGCAGAGACCAGAACTGGACACAACATGTTGATGCCTTTTTGTTTTGCACAGTAATATGTTTAAGTACCCTGTTTTCAGAATGAGACACAATGTTTTATTGCCTTTGGCCAGCTACTCCAGTTTGAGCTGATGATTTCAGAGAAAACAGTGACTCAGCCTTCCTCCCGCAGTTGGAACTGGAGAGAGTGCAAGTGTTACTTGGTTAAGGAGGTATTGCTCAGAATTTTTTCCCCAGATGCATTACATCACAGCTCTGTGTTGAAGTGCAGCTGCTGTCTTAGCAACTTGCTTAATTTTGTGAGATCCCTGTTGGTTTTTTTTCCTCCCATTGATAAGACTTTTGCTGACCTATAAAAGCTTACTATGACCTGCAGACTTGCAGAGTTCATTTTACCCATTTTGTGATGCTGAATAAAAGCAATTATTGGGGAACTACTCCATCCTCTTCTCTATCCAGACCTCTTTTCCCCATAGGCAAAAGGTGTATATAGTACTCGTGTAGATATTGAGACTAAATTCTTTGAGTTGCTTAGATACTGCATGTTCTGTAACTCAGTATGTAATGAGATTGATCCCACCTGCCCTGAGTAATGACTGATTTCTCTTGCTCTTCTTAATCTCCTTAAATGTAACTTCAACCAGAACATTTTCATTTAATATCCTACTGTTCAGTGTGCCTGGTCAAAAATTTGGCTTCTGGTGGCTGCATGGATAACTCAGTGGTCACGCTCAGTGATGTGGTGTAAATGAATTTGAAGTGTCAAGGTGCATGGAGAGTTCAGGGCATAATTCAGCTGAGATGGAGGAAAACACAGGTGGATTATTCTGATGGTTTTAATTAGAGTTTGTATTTTTTCAGTTTCAAAAACTAGTATTTAAGAAGCATAAGCAGAGTGATTTTGGAGGAGTATCAGTAGGAGAGGGCAAACTGAGATTTGAAACGGTTGATTTGTTTCTGTGTAGATGCTATAAGCTAAGGAGACTCAATACTGATTTTGTTTTCAAATGGGAAGAGAAAAAGCAGGTACAAACAGAAAAGTGGGGTAGTGAGAGGAATGCAGTACTAAACTGACCACAAATTGAGGAAGAATTATGGAAACAGATAGGACCTGCAGGTGTTCCCGAGGTATGGGATGAATCAGCTGATGCTTGTACTGGTGTGACACCACAAAGCTTTTGCATATTTAAAGCCACTTGAGGTATGTCAGATGTGGTGATCATCGCACCATAGATGTGCCTTGAACCTGTTTTATCAACCAAACACTTAATTGGAAAAAACCCCTTGCTGTTCTGTGCTGTGTTTCAGTCCTCTCATTCTTCCTTGCTAAATTTTGTGTGGCTTTTGTGTTTCAGAGGCAGCAGCTTGCCTCAGAACTAGTGAGTGGTTAAAGAGGATTTCTCCAAAGCGCAGCACAGGCTGTGCACGTTGCAGGGAGTCACAGCGGTTCATTGTCGGCTGCTTGCTCGTTAACCTTTTCAGCAGACAGAAATGAGAGCATTAAATCATTGCTGCTGATACTCACAGCTGAAGCAAAGATTTAAAGCAAGATAATAAGGACTCCAGTGCAACGTGGATCTCCTGTGAAGTAGGGCTGTAAACACAAGATGTGTGGTTTTGTATGCTGAATTTCTTCTGATCTGGCTGAAGCACAGAAGAACTGCTGCCAGGTTTAGTGGGTGGAGGTGTCTGTCCTGTAACTGTCCCTGCTCCATCTCTCCCCAGGGTAACAGAGGAAGGTTTGCAGCTAAGCTGGATATTCAGCTGCTGCTGTGCCTAAGGCAAATGCAATAAATATGTCAATAGGGGGAAAAAACCTCTTAATCTGAGTAAGCAAATGGTGGTTTTAGTGCTGTTAGGACTGACATATGAATACTATGTCAGGTATTGGTGTTTGCAAATCGGGGCTGCTACTGAAAGCCAGAACAGCTGGAGTATTTAAAGACTTGTAAGGATAATAAAATGTTTAGGAAAAATGGATCTTTACAGTGAGGCACTTCTGCCTCTCATTCTACATAGCTAGTATATGAAAAGATTTTAGTGAGTTGCATTGAAAATTGCCCTAAAAAACTTCCATAATATGAAATGATATAATAAAAGGTTGTTAACATTCAGCCCTGCAGATTGCTAAATTAGAAGTAGGTTAGATGTAGGTTACAAATGAGATACACTTCTGATGATGAAGGGGAAAAAATACATATCTGGAACAATGCAACTGGTGGTTTATACAGTCTTTTAATCATACTATAAAACTTTTTAATAGCTTTTCCTTAATAGGTGTGCTGTCAGGATGAATTCATTGCGTCTCCAAGGTCTTTGTTTGGTAGATCAGATGGTCATGGATAAAGCCTTGAGTTTCTCAACAAATGTAATTTTACAAAGCATTTTTTTTTGAAAGAGGACTTGTGTTTTCTGTTTACTTATTTGCTCTTTAAAAAAAGAAAAATATTTTTACACAGATGGAGAGCTCAACTTCATTAAAGATGGGATGAACATCCCTTTTAGCCTGCCAGAGAATATAGGAAAGGAGACTTCCAGGTGGTTGGATCCAGCCTCTATGACAACATCCTTCAGGACCAGCCACACAAAGGCTGAAAGCTGAATATGCTTCTGTAGTCATACATAGTTTTGGTACTGTGGCCAAGCAGGAAAATTGCTTTTTACCTTGAGTCTGTGATATTCCTCATTTAGTTGGAAGGATTGTTGTCCAATGACACATGCTGCTTGGCTTCTAAAAGACTGTGGTCTGTGGTTCCTGGTGTGCTGCGAGCCTTCACTCTTCCCTGGAAAGAGAGATTGGTTTGTGAATTGAATATCTGAATTAATTTCAAGGGAATGCTGTTAGGCTGGAGTCAGCCAGCTCCTGCTACAGCACAACGGGATTAAATTTCTTGTGGTCTGCTGCTTGCCACAGCTCTGGAAGGAGATCACTGGGGCAGAGTCTGAGCCTCTGGAGTTGTCCATGGAGCCATATTCTCATTTTACCTTGAGGCAGGAATAGGAAGCTCACAAAACATTCCTGGTTTTGATGATTAGATGTTACTCTTGGAAGGAAGATTTAAAGTTGTGGCTCCATTTATAGGAAAAGATTTGGTGAAACTCTGCAGTGTAAAATGTATAGTTTTATAAAAGCAAATCCAGTGGTAGAGAGATCCGGTCCTCAGGGCATCCATAAATCAGAAAAACCTACTGATGCTGGGATCCACAAAGCCTGCTTGAGGATGTATTGCCCAAAACCATCTCAGTGCATATAGGAGTAATGATAATATTCTTTCTTTAAAACACTGTCCTTTTTGTTCCTCGGTGAGTTCATGTACATAACTGGTTTACTTGGCAAGTTTTCTTTGGCCGAGAAACTTTGTTATTTTGTAGCACCTCTAATGTAATTTCAGCTTGTTCCTGGTCTGTTCCAATCGTGTGTGTCCAATATTACAGAAACCTTGCTTGGAAAGGAGCTCTTGAGGCCATCTGCTCCATCCTCCCAATATCTACATGGAATAAAACCAGTTTTCCCTGGGAACTCATTAGCCTTTACAAAGGATGTAAAAGTTTGGCTATGATAAAGAATATGATGTGAAAGTAATTTTTCTTTCTGCCTGTTCAAACTGGTAGTTTGCTCCCTGCCAAGCAGCACAGGGAGATACTTAAGAATATAAATGCAGAACACGAGAGATCCCTTGAAAGGATCAGTAGGAGCAGCAGCACTTGAAATATGATTCATTTTAGGTTTCACTTTGAAGAACTACTTTGGAGCAGATAAAAAAGTAAGATTGGTTCCTGTTGTACAGCTGCAGTGAGTGTGGTTTGTGTGACAGCACTCCAAGCACTCAGGAACTGAGTTGTAGAAGAAAGTCAGTCCAAGCCTCCCTGATGTGAGGGAATCCTTCCCAACAGAACAGCTCTCCAAAATGCTCTCAAGCCTCTCATTTTAGTCCCAAACCAGATTAAAACCCTACCTTTGGGTTTTTTCCTCTTCAGATATCAGCACTGGTTGAATTTCTCCTCTCTAGAGATGGAAATGCTGTAGTGTGCTTCAGTTTACACAGCAGGTGAGGCAGGTTTGTAAATGCAACCTGAAACGAGTGGCTACGTGAGTGTGTACTCTCAGTTTACCTCTCCATGGAGGAAATTTGTAAAGTGTGGCCAGAATCCACTCATCTGTTTGCAGTGTTAGATGTTAAATGAAAAGCCATATTTGCAAATAAAGCTAAGAGGTTTCAGGCCAGAATATATGAGAGTGACCTGGAGAGATGGGGCAAACTCAGTGATAAGAAAGTTCCTAAAGTGACTCCACACTAACAGGAACACCTGAAGATAATGAGCATTTCACTTACTGTTGTGGTGTCTGGATACACAAAGGAGTGGAATTGTTACTGTTATCTTTGGAGTAATGAAATATTTATTTCATTTATGCCATTATGAATTGACATTTCTGTAGTGGCTACTGTTTGCTAAAATTAAAATGCATCAGCCTGTAGAGGACTTTGTCCTTAATGGAAATAATTGAGAAATAGCATACAAGTAACCTGCTAAGTGCACATCTACAGTTTTGAGTACACTTATACAACCTTCGGGATTCAGTTTCTTCTGTGCAGCTTGTTTTTAGCTCTAATGTATGTCAATTAATGGTAGAAAAAACAGTCTCTTGCACTAAATTGTAACAGAAGAAGGTGCAGTTGCAGGAAGCTGTTCAGTGAACTTGTCCCAGGGGTGCAGCATCTCTTCAGTTAATGCACTTGTGGGACTGATTTGCAGTGGAACATGGAAGTAGGAAATCTTCAGTGTTTGACTTGAATATAGCAGCAG
Organism: Phainopepla nitens; assembly: GCA_013400175.1. Taxonomy (NCBI): domain Eukaryota; kingdom Metazoa; phylum Chordata; class Aves; order Passeriformes; family Bombycillidae; genus Phainopepla; species Phainopepla nitens. Next base: position 156,181 of record VXBQ01008266.1, on the reverse strand, counting down.
TGCTGATGGTGTCAGTGGCCCGTGTGGGAAGGTCCTGGAGCAGGGGCAGGATCTGGGTGAGCGCTGGCAGGGAACACGATCAGGTCTCTCTTGAAGCTGAAAATGTGTGTGTGTGTTTTAGCTGCAGAGCTTTTCTCTGTTTCAGCTCTGAGATCTAAGTGATTGTTTCCTGCCTGTGTGTATAGAATAGCAGTAATAACATATTTTTCTGGGGGTTGTGTTTACTGTTGTTTTCCTGACATCTGTTGTGTAGGCACATTTAACCAAATAGTCTGCTTCAAAAGTAAGAAATGCTGTGGTAAAACATTCCCAATATACAGCAATTAAAAGATTTTAATGCACTTTTAAGTGTTTGTAGTAAATATTTCGATACTTGTTAATTATAAATGGAATTTAGTCATAAGTTTCTATCACTGAAGAGAAATTAAAATCAAAACCAGTATCTTCTAATCCACAGTTTTAGATGCTTTACTCCTGTGGCTGCAGTTGTATTGTGTAGCCTAGTGACAAGCAGGAATTTTTTTGTGACTTCATTAAAAAAAGCATGGAAACAATTAAACGTGCATTAACAAAAAATGATGCAACCTTTATCTTCATGTAACTTTCCAAATTAATTGTCACTGCAAATCTCCTTCTGATGGAAGAAAGCTCCATTACAGATGTGCTGATGAGGATTCTGGGCAGGAGCTGCTGGGTTTTTTCTTTCCTGCAGTTCCTGTGTCTCTTTGGCTGCATCTGCTGTCTCAAGGCATTTCTTACATGTAAGATGGTTTTGTTCCTAAACAGACAGCATGATGAGCATCTTTTAAATGCAATTTGCTATCTTTTTAAACATTGTGTTCTACCAGACTAAGGCATTCAGTATTTTCTCTGGTTTTTTTTGTTTGGATTTTTTTGTTTGTTTGTTTGTTTTTTTGTGGTGTCCTGTTGCCATTTAGATTTCCCATTTTAAGTGCATTTCAACTTTCTGTGTTGCTGTTTCATCATCTTCTCAGAGCAGTGCAGGTAATTTTTGAAATTTTTCATGGGCTGCTTTTAAATTTTAGGTGTAATTCTCTTTGTTATTCAAGTTTCATCATGTTTTCCAGCCGCAGACATGAATTGTAACAATCTGTTGGTGAGAGCAGGGCTAATAAATTTATTAAGCCTCGTTATTTCTTCTAATAGGTAGCAAAGCAGTGACCATCTGCCCCAGTAATCTCTGCATCTGTTTCAGCTTCTACACCTGTGGTTAAAGTCCAGTTTCTATGTGGATTTTGTACCCACTGTGACAATTTATTACTCAACTTTGCTGTTTCTTTTAACCACATAACTGTGCAGATCTGTTTCTTAGGTTCAGTTCAGCTTTTCTCTCATTTATTTTGCTGGTTCCCCTTTCTCATCCCCCCACCCCCAACTTGTATTTATTTCAGTTTTCATTAACCTTGTGATGTGTGTCCCCAGTCCATGTCCTTACAGACTTGAGTAATTCTTTCTTCCTAGTTCTTTGTGGGTTCTAGTTTCTGCTCTGAACTCTGATGGGCATCTCAGGTCCCAGTCATGATGATGTGCACTGAGATGACAATAGAAAATCAGGCAGGAGCAATATAATGACTTATAGTTTAACTAATGTATAGCTTTTTAGTGTATCATTTTTAATATGTTCTATTTAGACTCTGAGGCAGTGGTCATTGTTTGCAGCTCAAGACAGCCTTAGCATTTACTATAAAAATGTTCAGCAGCTGTGTCTAATGTGCCTTGGTGACAAAAATCAGTGTCCTTTCTTTGAATATTATTTCTTGTGTTCTATGATTATCCGCTTGCAAGCTTGGCTACTTTTCTTCTCTAAAGATTTAAGAATAAAGAAAACATTCTGTAGAGTCCTCTTCATTTGCAAAGACTATCCCTGACTCTTTGAGCCCTGAAATTCTGCAGGTGATGATGGTGAATTTTGTGTCTAACACTTCATTTGTGCACTGTGACCTGTATTCTGCTGCAGCAATTACACTCATTGCCTTCAGTATAATCTTTGTCCTTCAGTTAGGTGAGCAAAGCATAATCCTGTTAATGAACAAGGTAAGACAGGGAAAATGCTTTTGATTTGCATGTGGCATTCCTGGCAGCCAGCAAATTGCTTCAGATAATGTGCTTTATTAAACAAGTATGGCCTTGCAGAAAAATTATGAGGCCAATGCAATTGTAGAGCTATTTTTTCTTCTGTTTCTGAATGTATTTTTTTATTGTTACAGATACTTCAAGACTTTCCTTGCCAGCAGGTAAGTTCTCTTTTTTTCACTTATGTCTTGATGTGACAGCAGGCAGCTTTTAAGGGCTTGCTTATGATACAGTCATGCTTTTTTATAACCAGAATATTGATTCTCACTGGCACTGTCATGGTACTTAGCTGTGAGGGGATCTGAGGTCCAAGCAAAACCTGTTGAGGTACAGATATTTTCCATTTACAGGCTGTATTTTTTGACAAGGGGAGGAGGTAACTGAGGTGTGTCTATAGGCAGTTGTTAAATATGTGTCTGAGGCAGTTAATGCTTAAAGCACCTCAGCACAGCGTGGGATGCAGCTGGCAGGGGAGCAGAGCAGCAGCAGCCACAGATGGTTTTAGTGGTGGTTCAGAGGGACAGAGTGTAAGTAATGGGGTTGGGGCTTTATGGGTGGAAGGAATCTCCCCAGGTTATTATAGGGAAGGTGAAACAGTGTTCACTTGGCTGGAGTCACAGGTGACTTGTGTCTGAGCTGCTCTATTGGACACTTCTATCAGTGGTGCTTAAAAATTTAAAAAAAACCCCTAAACCTAAAAATAGACAACAAAACCCTCCAAAAAAATGAACTCCACCAAAAAAAACCCAACCCTGCTGACCTGATTTTTAAAAATGGCATTTTTTGTTTATTGTTTGTTACATCTGGCCTTAAACAAAGTTTTAAAATTCATGCATTCATTTGTGCTGTGGGCTGGAGTTGTGATGCAGAGCTCAGAGTGAGGATGTTTCCTGTTCCGTGGCAGGTGGGATTTGTCCATCTATCCCCTGTTGGTAATGTGAATTCTGGAATCCTGACTGAAGTGCACTTTTACTCCTGATTGATCAAGGGATTGGATATTTGCTGTTAGGCCTGCTGCCTTTTATTCTTGCCCTCTGCCTTCGTGATTTTGCTTTTGTATCCATTCTTTCATTTCTTCTTGCTGATATTAATACCTGTTTTGAAGGTAGCTATTCTTTCCTGTTGGAATCAAATGGCAATTTCAGTTAAAAGCTTGATAGCTGATATGCTGTAGTCTTTTCCACAAGAAATTCAGAGCAGCTCTTCTAAAAGAAAACCTCATGTTTTCTTGAAGCAATGAAGAGAAGTTTAAATGTGGAGGTTTTATTTTAAGGATGACGTCTTCAAAATTATTTTGAATGCTGAGAGTGGTTGTCAAGCAGGCACTTATGGAAAGTATTGGAAAAATAAATACCTGGTGTTTAGGTCAGGCTGACAGGAAGATAAGGATGTTGTTAGGTTTTTTTTCTGCAACTTCTAGGACAAGGATGTGTGATGAAACTTTTTCTGAGTTTATATTTGGGACTTGGAGAGTTTGGCTGGTGTGAATCTGAGTCATAATGAGATTATTCTTTTCAATTTGTCTGTGTGTGGGAGTGTCCTAATTGTACTCCTTAACTGTGTCTTGCAAATACTGATAGAGGGCAGAAGTTTTCCCAGGATTTTCAAAGGATGAGCTTTTCCCATGGCATGGCAAGAGACCTTTCAGGAGAATATAAAAACTACACACATGGCTTACCTTAGCAGAGATTGGGCAGTACCTTCTGGTAAGGGAGCTAAGGAAACTTGTTTTAAAAACCTGCTTAAAATATTGCCAGAAGGGAAGGCTGGGGTCTCACTGAATTGTCATGTATTACAGTATTTTTATTAATGACCATGAAAATGGACCTGATTTGTCTTTATCTGCCAGTAACATCAACACAAAAAGAGTTACGAGCACACAGGATGATGTGATTAAAATTCAAAAGAAATTTGATAAATTGGAAAAGCAGCCTGGATAAAAGATATAAAAAACCCTGAATATAGATGAGGTTCTGCATTCAGATGGGAAGTTTTAATCATCAGAACTCATCTTTGCAATAAATAATAGTATTTTCTTATTTTGAATTTTAAAGAACATTTTTCTGCTGTAGGGCCACTTTCATCAGTGGACAATAGATGTCACTAGAAATGTTCTCACTTTTGCCACCTGCTTTTAATGCTCTAAATTTTCATCATAATATGGTGAGGGGGGATTTTGCAGTGTTTGAAGACTGCAGTAAGGAGACTACTTCAGGTGGTGCCTTTATTGTAGTGTTTTGTTTGAGGTTGGATTATACATGAATTTGGTTTAGTCAGTGGTATATCATGGTCATCCAGAACATTTATTTCATAGCAAACCCTTGTAAAGAAGGATTGTTTCTGTGCTGGAGAATGCATCAGCTGATGAGGTCGTCAGTTAAATCATTACTCAGGAGAGTTATCCTGAATTAATCTGTATCACTGCTTTGAAGTTCGTGGGTAACTTGGGTTTTTACTGCCTTGTAATTGAGGCCATGGAGATGAGCACAGAGAATTTTTCGAATGTGAACCAGGAGGGGCTTGGAGAACAATTGGCTGAAATATTATCATTTTGAAGGTGGACAGAGAACACCATTGTCCTTTCTGTAAGTGAAGTTCTCTTGCAACACAAATGTGTTCACAGCATGCCTGGGGGCATGAAAGACTGCTTTCCTCTGGTAAATGCAGTTAAACTTTCTCTGTTGACACTGTTGGGATTAAAAGCAATCCCTCCTGGATTTTGTCTTGCCCTGAATTTAAAACAGCTCTAGCATCTGTGTGTTGTAGGTGACTTTTCATTAGAGCCAGTCCTTTGTTCCTGATGCTGCAGTGCAAATATGTCTTCATTATCAGAATCAAGAAATAGTAAAGAAGCAAGAAACTGTATCAGAGAACTAGAGGAAACTAAAGACAAATATAACAAACAGCATATACTGGATTTTTGGTTAAAAATTCAATAGACTGAGTCTCAGGTACAGTTGTTTGTTCTCTGACTCCTCCAGATATTTTCTGGTGACTCAAATAAAATCCTACTGACTCCTAACATAAAGCATCGAAAAATTAATAGGAAATACACATCTTTTGCCTAGTTCTGATTTCAGATGTGCATCATATTTTAAGTCTGATGGTTTTGTGTTCACTTTTTGCTGTATAATGTACAATTTAGGTAAGCACCATTTGCACACTGTCATTGTTATCTTGAAATGTGAAATGGTTTTGTAACTATTTTTACTTCCAAGTCCTCATTTAGGCCAAAAAAAAATAGTTACACAATTTCAGCTCAACCTAAAGTTGTTTCTGAATTAAAGGCATGTCCTCATTCAGTCTCTTGGTGTGTTTGGCCTTGCTGCTTACACAGGGCCTACTCGTGATCCACTTAATGAAATCAGATTCACCTCCTGGCACTTTGCACAGCCTTGGAACAACCTCCTGCTTCCCCTTCCTCCTGCCCACTGGGCAGGAGATGGGGTGCTTAATGCTGTGCTGTGCAAAAGATCTTCCTTATCCTAAACCTACACCTGCCTGTGGGATGAGCTTAAAGAAAGCAACCAGAATTTCAAAAGCCCCAAAGGCTTGGGTACTTCCTACGGTGTTTAAAGATGGAAAATTAAAAAGTGGTTGAGGTATTGCCAGAGTTGCAGTAGGCAAGAATTGACAGAATTGAGGTTATGCAGAATTCTTAAAATAAATGTTCGCATGTATTACAGAGGGTAATAAATTATGCAATGATTATTCATGCAGCTGAGAATAAACTCAGTAGCATGAGCAGAGAACTGTTGTTAATATCCATGCTTAAAGGGGGGGAAAAGGTAACCAATGTGTAGGCAGAAGTAAAAAAAAGTACAAGATAGTAGCTTTTTGATTTGTCACTTCAGTTTTAAGTAAGAATTAAATACAAGCTGCACTAAGACTGAACAGTTCCTCTGAATTTAGAATGCCTGGCATGGTGCTGAAGGGATTGCACAAGGAAACCTGTACTTCTTCTCTAAAAGCTGTACTTCCAGTAACCCCTTTGAAAATCAGGATTTTTTTTTTTCCTAGGAATCTTTGCAAATGTTACTAAAAATTCTGATTTTTAAGCAGTAGTAAACTTAGTTTTTATATATTTGCAGTGGCTTGGGTTGTAATGATTTTATTTGTGTGAGGAGTATGGAACTGCAAATAGTTTATGAACTATTAGTACTGTTAAGTTAGAATAGCTGCCTGCATGCCCTGTACAGCTCTGAAAATGTGAGAGGACTTTTCTTTTGATGTAGATATGGCCTGTGGCTTGAATTCTTTTCACTACCAGCAAGGCAGGTGTTATTTCTAGATTTCCAAATTCTCTATCATGAAACTGCTATTACTATGGGATGAGGTTATTGCTGATAAAGCTTAACTTTGGAAGAAGTTTTGGAAGCTTTGGAAGAAGCTTCTCTTGTTATTTGGGCCTTAAATCTTCCTATTTTAGAATGTTGTTGAGTAGTTCTAATAGGTTAATCATCTACACCTCATAAAATGCATTTTCCTGTTGTTATACACCTCTCATATTAGGAAAAGCAATGTATTTATCCTTGATAATCTGTCACTGTTAAATATCTCATTTTTTGTGTTGAAGGCTCGGGGAGGTGACAGCTTAAACTTTGACATGAGATACGTGTATTTGCCAGACTTTGCAGTGAAACTCTCTTGGCTTATGTTGGCTGTGCTTTTCTGCCCTCTTCCCTGCATTCCCATCCATATTTTATGGCTAATTGCCCACACAGGGCAAGAGCAACAGCATGATTTGGTAAGAAAAACACTTTTATCAGTGAGGCTGACCTGTGTAGTAATACTGAGGCAATGAGATATATTAAACACCTCAAGAAATTGTAAGTTAGCCAAACTATAGTGTTTTTCCTTTAGAAATTTGAGCCTGCCAGTGCAGACAGTTTCCAGGCCATCTCTCTGTCCATTTATTCAGTCCATAACTTCATCAATTTGTCTGTTATGGTGCTGTTATGGGAGACAGTGTTGAAAGTCTTGCTGAAGTTAAGAGAAATGACAACTCTTCATCTGCCAAGCTTGTATTTTAATCAAAGAAGTCCATTAGGTTGACCAGGCATGTTTTCCCTTTGATAAATCCTTGCTGACTATTTCTAATCACCTTATTGTTCTCATTTGTTTAGAAATGGCTTCCAGTGTTGTTACTTCCATCACTCTGTCAGTAGTGGAGGTAAGGGTGACCAGCCAGACCCTCCCCTCTTTAAGTTCCATTTGTTTTCTTCCAGCTGTCAGGAACCTCCCCCATTTGCCAGGGCAGCCTGTGAAATGATTTACAGTTAAGAAACTTGCCCTGACTGCAGAACATTGTTTTTCTGGGATTGTGTATAGGAATAGCAGGAAGAAGGAGGAGAGGAGGCAGAAGAAAAGAAGTTTCAATCTAGAGAATTGAAAGTAGTATTAAAAAAAAAAAAAATCAGGACATAAAGCGGGTGTATTGGGGAATGTTGTGACACCCCTGGTATCTGCTCTAGACTGATTTTATGCTCAAAGAAAGGGAAATTTCATATACTGGTCATTTAATGGGACTATGACATGATTGCATGAGGAGGTAGGGAGTAAGATTTGATGACATGAAAGGTCCTTTGAGTCCTCTGTCCCATGGCCTATGAATCTTCAAAAGGTAGATCAATAAAGTCTGACACTTTAAAATAAACAAAAAAATCAGCAGTTCAGCACATTCCCCTATCATTTCCTGTAGTTCTGGCTCCCACGGTTTTGGAGACATCTGCACTGCTGTGAGGATTGCTCTTGCTTATTCCTGGGCAGTCATCTCAAAGTGGAAGAATTCCAGTAATCAAGGGTGCATCATATGCAAATGTACCACTTGAATGTACAGTATCTAAGATATTTTTCTTTGTTTTAATTAATTTCTCATTTAGAACAAATTAGAAATTTCTGTCTGCTTCCTGAGAAATTGATATTACAAATAATGTCTTTTGGAATTATGCTGTTTGGAGGGATAAGGATACTTTTCCTAGGGAAAATTGTTCTACTTCTTTTTGCAAATGGCAGAAAAAGATGTGGCTGCTCCACCCTGGATAACCTGAAATATCCTGGATTACAGTTATGCAGTTCAGCTTTGAATGAAGTCAGCTGCAAATACTCTTCATTCTTTTAGATAGTGTACGTGATTTTACTCCTAGTTTGGAAAGTCTGTTTTAGAAATAATGAGATTATATTTATTTTCTCGCTGAGGATGATGGGCAAGAAACTTGAGCCTCAGTGTCATGGGGGCACCTGGTGACAGTCCTCAGCCAGGTTTACCAGGCAGAGAGATTTGTCAGCCTTCCATCTGAGAGGTGGATAATTTGTTTATGTAGTTAAGGGTGCAAGGAGCGGGGATCATTCAGTGCTTAAACACTACTATATGCTGCTTTAATCATACTAACAGTTGGCATTCTTCTTTTAAAAAAATAAAAAAGGCAAGTTACAGAGCTTTTGGACAAAATATAAAAGAAGAAAACCTTGAAAATTCTTAGGGGTTTATTTTTTTGGGTGGGGGGGAAGGGACACCTTGGACAGAAACTTTTGAACCTGAACTACAGATTTTTGTTGGTACAGTATCAGAGGAATTGCAGCGGAACTTAGAGCTGTGTACTACATGCTGTCAGAAAATAAATAACTTGTAGTAATGTTTTGATTGGAACAGGATGCTTATGTACTCTGAGAAGATGTTTACCTCTTTTGGTGTCAAGGGAATAGAGAGCAGAAATGGTTCCTTGTGGGTTCTGTGCCATGAAATACAGGTGAATATCCAGGGCCTGACAGTTGACACTTAGCTGAGGCGTTCCCTAAGTGAGGAAAGTTCACTGCACTCTGTGCAGCCACATGGATGTTCCTGCTGGCAAACTGGCTGGGGGTGGTTGTTCAGAAACAGCTGGAGGGATGTTGGCAAGGGTTATTCTAATGATGTACTTGGACATCTGAATTAAAATTTTGTCTGGACTCTTTCAAAGTTGCAAGAATTGTGTGGTTGCACTTTTTAAAAGGATTTTTAAAGGATTTTTGATAAGTGGTTAGGAGTTTCAGGATTGTTTTATACTTTTGTCATAGCTGGTTTTTGGGGTTTGTAAAAGTTTTTGTATAGGCAAGGTAGGGGACGTGGATCTGCTAAGAGTGATTAGAGAATTAATCTGTCTTCTTTTACAGGACAAAAAACAAATCCAAGAACAGAGCCAGCCTTGCATATGGAGGGCAGTGCTCTATAATCAGGGCATCAGGATATCAGAAATGAGATTCTGCTGCTCCTCTGCAACACAGAACCTTCTGGTGCAGAATTACTTAAGGAGAAGATGAGATTTGGCAAACTGAAGAGTCCAGTAATCATGGTTCCTAAATACATGTTCTTTAGTCTGTTCTGCTGATGTCCATGGTGCATTCACTGTTTCCATACAAATGTTCCACAGAAAGTGCAGCCTCTGTGAATTCCTGTAACCCCTTGCTGCAGTGTTGGAGTGTGTTACTACCCAGGGCAAGGAAGAGTGGGGATATAACAGTGTGACTGAAAGAAAGAATCTGAATATCTGCTGGATCTTGTGGAGTTGGCTCACACAAAATGTTAGTTATCAGTGTGTGTTTTGTTCTGTTCTGCAAGACCTGGGTTGGGAGTGGCCTGGGATCTTCTCCCAAAATACACATGAGCTTGTTTGAAGAGGAACATCACTGACTACAGTGAACCAAGAGGAAAAACATTGCATGGTGAACTTTAATCAACTCTTTTGTTGTAAGTTACGCCTAAAATGACCATAAATAAAGGATTTTATGATCCTTCCTTTAGTTTATTTTTACATCCTTGACAGCTCCTAATGTATAGTTTGAACGTTCTCCTTGTGTCCTTAGCTTGTAACTTATTTGTGCTGGCTTTGTTTGCACAGCAGAAGACTGGGAAAAGGCAGTAATAACAAAAATTGATACCTATGGCTCCCCCTCTTCCCTTTTTTATTTTCAGAAGAAAATATTAAATTTAATATTTGAAATAAGAACATATTTAGGAAAATATCCCATCACCCTATGATAGCTAAGGTATGTCTTGCAGGCCTTTTCCCTGGGGATCACCAATTTGAATATGAAAAACTGCAAAAATTATTTTGTCAGGTATAAAGCTAATGTTCCTCAGGTTTTCATGTGGAAGGGTCAAACTTAGCAACAACAAAGTCTGTTCTTGTAGCAAGTATGTTTTTCCTCAGGACTTCACTCTGACAAAGGGTCAGGATAACAGAGGAGGGCTGTAAAATGCCTGTGCTTCCATCAGTGGGCTGGAACTGCACTTGAGATGGACGTGAAACTTCCTAAGAAATTCTTAGAGTGTTTAACTGTGGCACAAAGACGTTTTCCAGATTGTATCTTCTTGCACTAGTTATTCCTTTAAGAAGATCTTTAAAAGATCTTTAAAGTTTCTAGTTGTTGTCCATTCAGATGACTTACTGGAATGGTTTCACATGGTTAGATTTTTTTTCCCCCATGACTATCTGGGAGAGTTATCTGTGATAACTCTTTTGTGAAAGGCTTAATACAGAGAAATCCTGGAATTGTACTTCCAGGATTAATAGACTTTATGTTGTGATTCACATTGTCTTCAGATGTCTTAGTGGAGCAAATTTTCATGGATTTAAAGAGCAGCTAAACTAATATCTCTAATCTCCACTACAGATGTCTTCTCTCTGGTGACCAGTGACAGGACCTGAGGGAGTGGCCTGAAGCTGTTTCAGGGGAGGTTTGGGTTGGATACTAGGAAAAGATTCTTCCCCCAGAGGGTGGCTGGGGCCTGGAACATGTTCCCCAGTAGTGGTCACAGCCCCAAGCCTGGCAGAGCTCCCAGGGTGTTTGGACAAGGCTCTCAGGCACAGGGTGGGATTTTTTGGGTTGTCCTGTGCTGGGCCAGGAGTTGGACTCGATGATCCTTGTGCATCCCTTCCAACTCAGGGAATTTTATGATACTAAGGAAAGGTTAGAATGCTACTAAGACTTTTAGTCCCAGTAAAAAGTTATTGATGAGCACTGAAATTCCTGTTGACTGTTCCCTGGTCACCTGTGTACCCTCCAAGAGGTGGAGTAAAAGGTATTACTGAAATGTGAGGCTTTGTGATAGAGGAGGGTGATGGAACCAAATGGTACAGTGAGGTGTCAGAGGTAGTGATTACCACTGAGGTTCTGGAAACATCAGTAACACAATTATTGAGATTTTTATATAGACCTTCTAAAAGTAGAGTATTAGGTAGAAGTTTTAAGGACAGTGATCAGGCTTTATCTAATGACCTGTGTACTTCAAGACTTGAGGGGTGAAGACATTCTGTTCTACCTCAAGGCAGACATGACTTAAATCATTACTTGAAGATATTTAACCTATTAAGATGACAGTTTCACATCTTCTTCTGCAATTTAAAAATTCTTACTATGCATTTATTTCAGGGTCCTTGAACTTTCCTACTCCCAGTTTAAGTTTATGGCGCTTCTTCTTCACGTCTGTGTGGCAGGACAAGGTTTATATGCTTCCTCTGTTTATGCAGTCACAGATATATTTTTTTGTCCTGGTCTCATGTCCACTTAAAAGCTTTAGCACTGAGTCTTGAAATGCATCAAATGGGATTGTGGAGAGTGGTAACTGAGCTTTTTGGAAGCTGTGCTCTGCAGCTCAGAACTGCACGAGAGATGAGCTCTTGGCCCTGTCAGATGCTGCTGCATGCTGACAGTGTTGGCCCTGTGATGTTCGGTAAGTAGGTCATTCAGGCTGCCATCAGAAAGGGTTTATTTTGGTTTTTTGATGTTTTGTTTACCATCTGAAGACACAGGATACTTATTTAACGTCCCTTCCTCAGATCTGAAGAAGAGCTGTGCCCAGACATCTCTTTCCCAGCTGTATCAGTTGGTTTTGTACATCTTGGCCTTGCCTACTTTCATTTTTATATCAGCAGTTTTGCACATCTGTGTTCAGCTTCACCAGAGTCTTTTGTGCTCAAGTTGTCAAGTCACTGGGTAAAGTTTACTACGCTTGAAGCTCAGCTTGAGTTTGGAGCTGCAGAGCAGAGGTTACATTCATCTGCTCATCAGTTTACTGCTGTGGGAGGATGCAGAGAGGGGATATGTGCTGCCTTTGACATGCTGAATGCTGTTCCATCCTGTAACAGCTGGTCACCTCCACTGACTTGAGCTGCATTTGGTGGTGAGCTCTGGAAGCCTTTTTTAAAACGAAGCAACAAATTCTTGTGTTTCTGAGCTCTTTGAAAGCACTCTGCAGGCATTTTCCTAGGTAAACAGAACTTGTTCAGCAGAACTGTGCAGTCTTGTGTAACTGGAGGAGCAAATTAGGCTATTTAAGGTGGTGGATTTTGCATTGAATAAAGGATTTTGTGTTAGCTGAGGATGACCTTTGATTCCCTGTAACAGCATAAAATGACTGCCTGAGGAGCTGCTCCTTGGAAGTTTATTGCTGGTCTCATGAAGCAGTGATGTAGCTGAAAGCTCCTGAGAAGTGAATGTCCCTTCCTGGTACAAAATAGGAAGAGGGGTTGGATAAGGTGAATAGGAATTGAATTTTCTGTGGCTTAAAGGCTCAGCTATACCTGGCCTCTACTAGAGGTTTTCTGCTAAACAAAGAATCAAACTATTTTTTGGAATTTTTCAATCCAAATTTTGCTAATGACAGAGGGAGAGGGGAATTTGTGCCTATTTAACAGTATTTTCTTATTTTTCTAAATATGCTTTTCTGTGCTTGATAGCTCAGGCTTTGAATTTGCTCGGTAATAGAGCAGCCCTAATGTTTGTGTTATAAAACTTAAAAAAGATGTTCTGTAAAAATTAGTAATTTTTAATTTTCACCTTTCTTAGACTTGAAGGGTATCAGCACTGGCTTGTTGATTTATTCTGTAACTCTGGAATTTTAAATAGGTCTTTGTTTCAGCGTATAAAAGTTTGTTTATACACGAGGGATTTCTGCTATGCTCATCCTTCACTAAGAAATACAATATGAACTGTTCCACCAGTGTGTTTTCATAGATAAATGGAATAATACTGCATTATTGTGAGGTCATGGATTACTGTTTTATTCAGTTTGTACTTGTATTTAATAGCTTGGGAGTCTGAGGAGTTGCTGATGTTACAGCAGTGGTTTATGTAACACTTGGGAGTCAGCTTCAACTTTTTCCTAAAAAGATGTTTGCAATTAAAAGTGTTTTGATTAGCTGTTGTTTTAATTTTGTATTTGACCTCTGGAGGAGAAGCAGGACAAGGAAGACATGTCCAGGTGACACCCTTTCTAGTAAATAACTGGGCCCTACGTGGCTGCACAGCTTTCTTACTTTCTTTTGTTTAATTGGCTCTTAGATGAGAGAGAAAGCAGCCCAGATACGACAAGACACTGAAGAGATTTGCTGACCCATAAGCAACTTCATTTTCCCAAATCCCTCTTAGAAGATGTGGCTAATTATTTCTAAGTTACCCTTGAATTGATAAAGGTGGATTTTGTGAAACATCTGTAAGGTCACCTGCTCCACTCATGGATCCCTTCCACTGAACAAAAGTAATCCTCACAGAATGCAATTCCTTTAAACAGCATCAAAGGGCTGGGGTCCTTCTCTTTCAGATACCTTCTACTGTGTTTACCTCATAAATGGAAGGTTTTCACCATAAAAAAGGGAAGTTTTATAAGGTCAGGAAAGGTTCTGGTGACCATTTGGATTGCTTTGTCTCACTCCTCCAGTCTCCTCCTTCAGCTGGAGGCTGAAGATATGCAATGCAAACTGATGAGCACAGTGAATCTGTCACAGACCAAAATGATCAGATTTTATTTTGCAGTAAAATAAGGAATAGCATGTGTAGGATTCACTTTTTCTTTTTTTTTTTTTCCACTTCTTCTCTCCAGGTCTCCATGAAGCAGATTTTAGCTTTAAGCAATGGAATAGTCAGTGAACTTCTCAAAGATGTCTTGAGGATAGAAATGGTTTTGTTGGGTAGATTTTTTTTTGCAAATAGCCTAGAACAAGAAGAAACAGAGATTTTGAATCAGTGTCCTAAGGAAGGAGCAATTTTAAACCTTTTTCAGCTTTAATGACATTATTCTCTACAGTAAAGCCTTCAAAAAGTAAGTGGAAGGAAGTGGGAGAAGATGAGCAGCTTAGTCCACCCACAAGGAAATCTGCCACAACTTTCATGCCTGAAAACTAATACAACCCATATGGGTTTAAAAAATGGCTAGTCTTTATTTATGGAATAATAAAAATAAAGTTAACTTAGTGGCCCTTTTAACATCTGCTCTCTGTAACAGCATAGGCTGGGAGGCTGCACTGCTGCCTGCTTTGCTGCACAGCACCACAGGACCCCTTGGGAAGGGGAGATGTGGGAAACCTCATTCATGCTGCATTCCTCCTGCTCTCTCCCAACACCCTGATCTGTTTTGATCCCCACCTCACTGCTACCAATAGGTTCAGATTTGACAATAAGTCCAGTGAATTCTGACAACTACTGTTTTAAGCAACTCAGATGATCATAAGGCTAAACAGGTGACCATGGTTCAGAAGGTCACAAAGTGTTGTTTTAAAACTCTGTACTTTTTGGGAATACCCAAGATTATCCTACTGTTAAGCTCACCAAAGGGGGAAACAAAACAATAGATTCAGTATTGGACTGACTTTTTGCCAGAAGAATGTCTTAAGCAGAGATCCTCAGCAGTTTTTATTCTCGAATGAGTTTATGTAAGTGCTCTCTTTCTTCTTCAGGAGAAAAATGGCCTAACTTAGTCTGGAGCATGGAATTAGAGTTTGCTCATACTGCAAAGCCTAAAATGAATTCACAGAGGTGATGCTTCTTCTCAGTTGTGCTGAATAATTTATGTTGAAAAATTGGGCTTGGATTTTGACACTTGAAGTAAAATATCATTTTTCTTTCAGTTCTGCCTGTCAGAATGCTCATAGTTTAATAAGAAAGACCATTTCTGGTGGCAGGGTAATGGTGATGGAGCTTCTCAGTCTCCAGAGACCCCTGGAGGTCACAGAGCCCATCGCCCTCTTCTCCTCTGTGCCCTTTGGCAAAGGGTGTTTGGGAGGAAACTGAGCTAGAGAAGGTGTGGCTGGAGTGGAAAGGGGATGCTTGGGGGCTAGGGTGAGAGATTTAGAGGCCAGATAATCCAAGGCAGATTTCCAGAACAGCCTTACCAAACCTGAGTTTAGAGTAAAGCAGAGTTGTCATTTTGGATTTGTTATAATTGCCATGCACCATTTTTCAGTAGTTCTGTGAACAAAGATGACGTTTGTTTGACTTTGGCTAAGAAGAAACTTAGGGTAGATAATATTTCTCACTCTTAAATAATGCATACATCCAAAGAATAATTAGAATATTTAGAAAAAAAAAATCACACAAAGTACTACCTTGAGGGAATGAAGATGAATGAAGATTACGGTGCACTTACAGTGTTTGGACAGCATTTTTGGGGAATTCTAGATACTAACATGGAAAAGCAAATTAATTTGGATGCAGAAGATTGTCACTTGATCAATAAACATGTTTTAATTTTTAGAACATTCATCAGGCACTCTGAGTTTATGGGCTGCAATTGTCACAGTAGAAAGCATTTGTGGTTTTACCAAAAAAAATCTTGCACTTGCTCTGAGGGTAAACTTTGTTTGAAAACTTTACCAGCAAAACAAATGCAATGAACTCTTCTTCCATCTCCTACATGAAAATGCAGATATGCTTCAAAACAATGCCTTTGTTCTTCAGCTTCTAGTATTGCTAGAGTGATAAACAGTAGCCCATGAAGTGGCTAAGACTCTGAATTACTGAGTCCAAAATAACAATAAGCATCACCATCGTTACCAAAGAACTGTTTAGGTTGGAAGGGACCTTCAAGATGATCTCCTTCCCAGCCCCTGTTACAGACACAGTCCCCTTTTACCAGACCAGGTGCTCAAAGCTCCTTCCAACCCAGCCTTGAACACTCACAGGGGCTGGGCATCCACGGTTTCTCTGCACGTCTCACCCTCCTCATAGTGAAGAATATCTTCCTAATACTTAATTTAAACACATTTCTTTCAGTTCAAAGCCATTCCTCCGTGTCCTGTCACCATGTGTCCTTGTCAGAAGTCCCTCTCCAGGTACTGGAAGGGGCTCTGAGGTCTCCCTGGAGCCTTCTCCAGGCTGAGTGTTGCCCACTCTCTCATCCTGGCTCCAGAGCAGAGGTGCCTGCAGTCCTCCTGCTGATGTCACTGCTGTGCTCTGGGCTGTAGCTCTTCATTTTTGTTACAACAAGTGAATGGGATGCTCTTTTCTCCCTTGGAAGAGATCTCTGTTGCTGCTCTGTTCATCTGGTGGCTGAAGTGTTGCCGAAGAGGAACTGAAAAACAAATTTCTGTTCCTCTCTTCAGCACTGCTCTGGTACTGATCTGTCTGTTTTCTTCACATTTTCCAGATCCTGAGTTCAGTTTGGTCTCTCAGGGCAGTGGAACTTGTACAGGTATTCTCTGTTTGGTTCTGTCCTGGTCCCCTTCCTAACAATGCTCCAACTTGCCAGCCAGTTTGATCAAAATTTGATGAATAGAGATATTATCTGATGTGAAAAAAAAGAGTGAAATAGCAGAGAGTTCCTAATGATGCCATTTACTCAGGGAGAAACTGTGGTCAGTTCTGTGCTGATGAGATCTCTGGGAAACCCCCAGGAGCTCTGGCTCTGGACGTGATCATGGAGAAAGTCAAGGTTTGCCAGTTTATCTGATGGGCCTTTTAGATCTTAATTTTTGTTTAGATAAGCTTGAGTGGAAAAAATTAGAGAACCTTTTATATGTCTCACAATTGTAAAAAATGAAACCCTGTTATTTAACCTTTTGTTCCCTAAAGCTTTGTGATTTTGAAGGCAAAATCAATAGGAGACAGGCTCAGCACCACAAGGAAAATTTAAAAAACTTAATACCTTGACACAATTAAAAAAATACTTCTGTCTTTTTTCTTCCCCTCTTGCTTTCCAGAAGCTGATGTTTATAATCAGTAGTCTTTTAAAAACAGGCTGAAATTGAGCAACCAAAACCATAGTCACAGCAGAAAAGTCTTAACTTGAATTTCCTTGGGGCAAAATGCCATTTCTTAGCTGACCTTGGCCTGTCTGTTGTTACTGGGGTAGTCTGAGTTTATTTTCTGGTTAGAATGTGGGCTTCAGAAAAATGGCCAGTGCTTCTACATATTGTTAGTAAAAACTTACAAATTGTTGGGTTTGTAATAAATATTTTTTAAGGTTTTCTCTGATAGCTGTTACCATCATTGCTTACACAGAGGCTGCTACGCAGATACTGTCGGTGTGTGTCAGCAAATGCATCAACAAGAACCAACGCTCCTGTTCCACAGCCCTCATTTCTGACAGATGTTTCTTACCTCAGTGAATGGTATAATCTGATTGGCACTACTTAAACCAGATTACTTTGCATAAATGCTACTCAGATACCTACTTTATGAGCAGTATTTATGAAATGTTGTAAATACTCAATATTAAGTATACTGGAGATGTTTTTAACTTCTCGAGTTTGTTTTTTCACTTTGTGCCTTGTCTGCTGCTCCCTCCCTGCAGCTTGGAATTTTGGGGTTTGTAAATATCTCCAGAACATAAATTTTATGCTTTTGGCCTTTTTTTTTTTTTTTTGGTGCAGAAAAACATTATCATGTTATTTGAAAGAGGAGAATAAGCATATGTTTTCTGTGTGCTTCTTACAGTAACAAATAGATATTAAGTATTTTTTTTTAAAACATCAAGGAAGCACTTGATTTAAGTGAAAAAATACATATTCAGGGAGTAAAATGCTGGATAGCTTCTAAAATTGAATTTAAAAAATTCTCATGCTATGAAGTACTTTGTTTTCACCTTCATTTTGTAGTCTAGTACAAAACCAAGATGGTATGTCCTTGAGAAGAATGAATATAATACTGGTATTATATAAGCAGGCAGTATCTCTTGACACTTGGATTGATAATCTGTATTAGCCTCATCTGTTAAAAGTGGAAGGAATACAGAGACTCCACACATTCTGTTTATTAAAACTCTCCTTGGCAATGCACTTAGCAGTGATCTTTAAAGGGTTTTGTTTTCATGAGCAAAACTTAATTTAGACCTTTCCCTTTTTACTTGTTGATTTTTTTTTTAATCTGCTTTTCTGGAAAACGTTTTCTTTTTATGGGAAGGAACATATTTTTTAAAATATATTTTACACCCTAGAGCACAGATCAAACCAACTTAAGGAGAACTGAAGAACTGTCTGCAGTTTCCTTTTTCTAAGGAAACAAGTCTTTACTTGCTGAAGGTCACCAAGGAAGCCCATGGCAGAGCTGGATGTGTAAAAGCAGCTTTTCCTGCCCTGCCAGCTGCGTGAACCAGAGAGGCACTGAGCCTGTCTGTACCCACACAACTCCAATAATTGGGGGTTTAAATATTACTGTAGCATGTTTTGCTTTATTACTGAAGGTAAATATAATCGACCTTGTCGCTAGAAGTGTTTGTCTGTCTGTGTAGCATTGAGGGGCTTGGAAAACTTTGTGGGGGGAGGAAGGCACCCAGGCATGTCTTCAGTTCCCTTTGGCTTTCTTCAGCCCCAGAAAGAGCTTTGTGCCTGAGCAGTGATGCAGAACATCTGATGGGCCTGCTTGTGGCCTAATCTCTCTCTCTCTCTTTTTTTTTCCTAGTGAATATTTTTTCTCGTTTAAATAGAGAAGCAGACAATACTTAAATGCAGTTGCTGCTTCCTTTCTTTTTTTTTTATCAAGAATTTTGACATACACCACTAATTCTCCGAGGCCAGTCAGTATATTGAGAAATGAGACGGCAGTAAAGAATGGTAATTAAACATATGCTGTAGACGAGTGCATGCTGCTACAAGTAGGCAGATAGGTTAAGTTGAAGGCTGCTGGCTTTAGATTAATTCCCTTTTGGTTCTAGTCTTGGATAAGCCTTACGCCTTACTGCTGAGGGCTAGGAGTGAGAAGAGATTACCGTGGAATATATAAAGAGCTTTAATGATAAGTGTGAGTCTTGTTCCTGTTGATTTTAATGTGTATTCTAGCTGAATCAGTTATTTATAATTTTTGTTAAATACTTTGCTGTAAGTAAAATAGATATCTGCTTTATTTCCAAATACATACTCTGCCTGGATGTGTGATTATTATAAACATAGGTTTTTGCAGTGCTGATACCATTTTAAAAGAAAACTGTTTGTAAGCAGTTTTGACGTTAGGTGCTGCAAAGTTTAGAGGAAACAAAGGCTGTTCTCCATCTGGGGTGAATGTTGGAGGTGACTTTTGCCTTCTGATTAGCCGTCAATAAAGAAGCCCCGGGTTTAGAGGGGGCTGGATTTGGCACTGAGTAAGGACTGGCGTGTGCCGCGATATTCATTCTTTGGGGCAAAGCAGCAGTGCCAGCGTTCTCCCATCCATAATCTCGTGGAGTGAGGCAAGTGCTGGTGGAGGCTGTGACCCCAGTTCCTGCTGAAGTTTGGGGAAGTTCTGCAGCGCTTAGGGGGAAGGTTTGCGCTTTCGGGATGCCTGGCGCTTGTGTCGGTAAGCAGCCACCGCAGATGTGTGACAGAGACGGCAGAAGGCAGGGGCGGCGCGGGGCAGCCGGGAACGGGAACATCAGCGGCGGCGAAGCCGGGCCGGGCCGGGCCGGGCGGCGTCCGCAGAGGGAGAACCGGAGACTGCCGGGCGCGGGCAGCAGACGGGGATTAGCATATTAATGGCAGCTCGGTAATCGCCTCCCGCCCCTGCCCGCCCTCCTCCGCAGGGCTCCCTCCGCCTCGGCAGCGCTCCCGGGGAGGAGGAGGAGGAGGAGGGCGAGGCGGTGGATGATGCTCCGGGGCGGGGGGAGATGAGGCAGCGGCGCGGCTTCCCCGCTGCGGAGCGCGCTGGAGCCGCGGGCGGGCCGGGGGCCGGCGCCGCCCCCGCAGCCAGGTGAAGCCGCCCCGGGCAGGGCCGGGGCTCCCTCCTCTGCCCCGGATCCGGCACGTCCGGGCGGCTCCAGCCTCCCCCCGCAGGAGCCCGGAGCGCTGAATCGGGACGTTGTGTGCCGGAGCTGGCCGGCGTCGGGCCCGCGCTGTGTATGTGGCTGCTGGAGGTGGCCGGGCAGCAGCCCCCGAGGCGGGCAGGTGCGGGCTGCATGGAGAAAAGCGGCTGCAGCCCGTTCCCCGTCTGCTGGGCTAAAGGTACCGCCACCTTTTATTTATAGATCTCTCTCTGTGTGTGTGTGTATCTGTATGTATTTCTCTCCCTCTTAATTTAACGTTTTACCACCTGTGGTTCTGTGGTTTTTTTCCTATCAAAGCCAAGCTAGAAAATAAAACATTCTGGTCATGCGCTTGCAGTGCGGAGCTGCCCCTCCGCAGGAGCTGTTTCACCTGACAGCTGGGATGCTTCGGGATTTTTTTTTTTCTCCCTCTGCCTTTAAGAATGATTTGAAATGAAAAGAGCGCTTGAGCTGTTTGGTTTGTACGTGCACTGATGTGAGGATCTGACGGCTTTGTTTGTGATCTTTGTATGTTTGAAGCCACTGGGAGGGTGATTCTGCTTTCACTCACCTTTTAGAAGTAGTTTTTAAGTACCTGATCCTGATCGTAGGGAGCGTTTACAGTGGAAGACTCAGTCTTTTGAGCTGATGTCTCCGAGTTTGCCACCCCTATTATCCACCCCCTAACTGAGACAATAAGTAGCCACAGAGCATGAATTTATTAGAATGAGAGGGTTGGACTTGAAATTGAGCCTTAACAATGGTGAGATGGACATGGGAAAGTAATTCACGTGATAATCTTAATTTGCACCCCAAGACATTAATATTTACCGTATTATCATCTGGACGTTATTTGTATATTGGAGTTGTGGATGTGAGTGTACAGGGATTAAGGTCGAAATTCTGTTAGTAACCAAAGAATCAAATCTTCCTTAGATGGAAAACAACTGTAAAAAAGTTAAGTGTTGCTGGTTGTAAGCATAACTTTCCTCGTGCTTGCTTTCATTTCAATGTACTTTCTTTTTTGGAAGAGAAACTGGCAGTGAAGTATTGCATCACCATAATCTTGGATCACTGACAGCCAGTTACTTCAGAAGTTCAGGGCAAACGTATCAGGACTAAGGATTTGATAGTCATGGCACTGATTAGTTGTCTTGAAAAAAAAACCCATGAAATTTATTTACAATTTTTATTGTCTGGTGATTTGAAGGACACACGAAGAAGCATTTAACACTTTTCTTGTCTTGCCTGCTTTCTACACCTTTCAGAAATATTCAGACTAAACTAGTCTTTGCCACACATTGACATATTATAGTAGCACATAGAGTAGAAACGACTTAGAAATGGGATAAATTGAACACTGCACCCTGGTTTCATAAAGTGTATAACCTGTCAGCTCACTGGGGAATAATAGTTAGTAAACAATGAGTAACTGGAAACAAAGCTAAAACAGTGGCCTTTGCTTTCAGTAAAACTTGTTTACCGTAAAGGGTAAGAACAATGCCAGATCTACGTGTCATAAATTGGATAACAAAAGTATTAGATGAAATTGGGATGTATCTTCTTGGACTGTTGCAGGGGTCAGGATGAAGGTACATCCCAGGAAATAACTTACAAAGGTAGGGAAGAAGAATCTTCTGAAAGCAAAAGGAAGTTTTTGCCATCTGTTGTTCAGGCTGGTTAGTGTTGAGGTATCAGTTTCTCCCCCTTACTCCTGTCCCAGAGGATGCCCCCAGCAGGGCAGGGGATGGCTGCATTGGGCCATGATAGGAGGTGCTGATTCCCTCCCACCCATTCCAGCAACTAAAATGAATGAAAAACGATCCCATCTCTCCCTCTGGTTGCCTGTGTTCTCAGAACACGGGGAAGATTGCTTGTCCATCCCCTCTGCCCCAAAATACGGAGAGCAGCCCTGTAATCTCTTGTTATTCCTGTTGTGGGAGAAGGGGGACACCAGCAGTTGCATAAGAGGACAAAGGCACCGGGATCTTCACAGCTGCCAGCTGTGATGATTTCTAGAAAAAGCTTCATTGCAGCTTCCCAAAAAAATAGGACAGATGAGAAATAGCTTGAGCTATATTTGTCATTGAATGGTGGCCATGCCTTAGTCGATGATTACTTTGTGTACTGCTCACCGGCTTAACCTTAGGGAAATGAGACGGATCTGGCCTACTTTGATAAGGGCTGTGAGATATCTGCAGTCCAAGAAAGGTAATATATTAATGAGAGAACCATTTAGTTCTGATGTCTTTGTTCTGGCTCTTTGGTTTTTCTGTTAAAGCTTCAGGTTACCTGTAGCAAAAACTGATAAAACTTTTAAGTATTTTATAATGCCTTAAAATGGGATCTTGATGTGTATGTTTTATTATCCATTACTTCTTTCTAAGTGTGCTGTTCTCTTTTGGATGGGACAGATTAAGCTTTCATTGTACTAGGTGTGATCTCAGCAAATGTTTGTTCTTTGAAAATGCTTTGAAATATTTCACTGAGTCTGTGTTCATACAGAGCTGCCACTTTTTTTAGCATTCTTAAATCTGAAATCGTCAAATCTTCTTAGTGATAGCGTGGGATGACCTAATTGCAGCCAATTCTGTGGCTCTGTCTGTAGAACTGCAACAGGGAATAAGATATTTGCTTGCTTTAGAAAGCATTTGTATGAGTCTGTGTTGTTGCTTTTTTGTCTCCTCTTCACATCTAAATCTAATCAAGTAGAGTTACTGAACTGAATAATTTAGTCTGAATCTGCACACTCCAGATTTGAGGGTATTCTGATGAGTGAATGAAGAGAAAATGTGTCTTTTGTTGCTGACATATTTCTTCTCAGTAAGTCTATTACTTTAGTCAGGATAGGAATAAGACAATTTTTGGCTGCTTCCTCCCTCCCATTAAGTAATTTGTTGCTTAAGCTGTCAGGTCTAATGTCAGCTGTGGACTAATCATCCTGAAGTTTAGTTACGACTTTGGGGGATGCTGAAGTGATTGTCTTGATCCCTGAGCAGTCACTGCTCTTTTCCCAGCTAAGTGCTGAAACTTTGTGCTGGTGTCATACAGGGATGCTTCCTTTCTGTCTGTAACAGCAGGCTAGAAAGTAGTCATGGATCATTAAAGACTTTTCACTAACGTCTCTGGACTTTTGTTAAGATCATTAATAGTATGATGTATTGCACTTTGACTTAGATACTTCTGCTGGTGAACTTTTTTCTTGTGCTTCCTGTGAATTCCTGCCATTTTAACCTTACCCAATAACTGGGTGAAAGCAGTGTAAACGTGACAGCCAGGAGAAGTTGGGCAGCTCTGCAATAGGTCTGTGAATTATCCACCCCAAGGAGGAGGAAGTTTCTTGACTATCTTCCACGTGAAGAGCTTTGTTTAGTCATTTATGAACAGTTAATCGATGGAGTTCAGTGTGTGTCATGTGAGTTGTTAGTGCAGGGTGATCACAGTCCTTGAACTCAGCCCTTCAAACTAACATGGAAAGTCTATACTGGCTTAATATAATGAAGCCAAATTCTGTCAAAAACCTTGTCTTGATTAAAATAAATTTTAAAAAAATTAACCTGTGTTGTGAAATGTATTTAATCTACTGGGGAAGAGTTTTGCTCTATCACAACTGTTGCAATCTTTTTTTATAGAGAGAAACAGTTCCAAGTTAAGTGTTGTGGGTTTGTTTTTTGGTGAGCCCTACTGATTCAGGGAGTGTGTTCAGATGGGACCTGCTGGTCACGTGTTGAATATCAGCAAGACATTTGAATGCATAAGAGGAGTTCAGAGCTGTTTCTCCTTCATCTCCATGCCATAAATCTCTGCTGTTTTGCTAACAGAATGATAATTTTCAATCCAACAGGCCATTAGATTTTTAGGTGATCACTAACAAGGACACAGTCATAGAAAATTGAGTGAGGGGAATTGCTGGTGCTGTGAAGGTTGTAGGCAGCTAAGTAATCTCTAAAGCAAGATATCTTGCTTCTTTGACACAGACATTGTCTATGTAACATGGAAATATAATCATTCTTGTGAATCAGAAATGTAAAAAGCCATTCTGTTTGTGTGAGTGTTCTGCTGCGTGTTCTCAGTGAGCTTCAGTTGAAGTGACTGGAGGGAAGCACCTGCTCTTGCATTTTTTCGTTGACCTGTAGGTGTAGTTTAGGAGTGACATTAGGTGCTTTTTCCTTGATGTCTGAGGGCATTATGACCAGAAAAAGGCTTGTCTGTCAGATTTGATTTTTGTAGTTTGTCTGTTGTTGACTAACTACATGGGCTACATTGGCCATTTCCTTCTGAATGGTCATCTTGTGTAAACTTTTGTTAAGCTTAATAATAACTTAGTAGCTTCTTGAGTTGTGAGACTTGCAAACCATAAAAAGCATCTCTTCAATTCCTGGGGCTTTTTGGAGGTTTTTGTAGAAAGAAGAAAAACAACCTTAATCTCATCAAACCATTAATTTTCAACAGCAGTTGAAAAAAAGTTCATGGAATCACAGAATGGTTTGGTCTGGAACGGACCTTAAAGATCATCTGTCTAGTTCCAGCTCCCCTGCCACGGGCAGGAACACCTTCCATTAGACTGTATTGCTTAGAGTATCATATTCCTGATATGCCTGTATATATTTAAAGGTGGAAAATAATCTGGAAAAGCAAGGGGGGTTCTCCCCTTCACTGTCAGAGCACAGCGTGTGGTAGCTCAATATTCTCAAAAATACAGGAACTGTGCAGCTCTGGGTCTCTGCTGCATTCCCACTGGGGTGATTGTTCCATATTCAAAGACGACTGGAATGGAAGATGGAGCTTGAGATATTTTTACAAGAAAGCAAAGTGATTGTTTCAAGGGCTGGGGGAGCATTTGGTGTTCCCTGGGTAATGGAGATGTGTGATCTTATCAATTGTAGCACCTGGTAATGAGCCAGTGAACCGGCTTGGAATTAAATTCTGAGCTGCCTGGAAAAAAACGAAAACTTAGTAAGGAAAACAAAATGTTTCAAATATCCTTTTAAAGAAGCATTAGAAAACAGCTCTAATAGCCAAGTGTGGAAGTTGGCACCCAAGTGAATGTTTGATTGTTGGAAATTATGCATTAAACAGAAAATTTAACCAGGACTTTATAGCCCTAATTGCTTTCTTACTCAGTTTATATTTGAAATTTGTTTATCACAAGCCCCACTGTGTGTTTGTGTATATTTATTTTCTGTATGTAAAATACATCTCAGACACGCGCATAATTTGCCTTGCCCAGTTAGCCTGGCAACAGTTGCAGTATTTCAGCATTAGATACCAAAGATAATCTCTTACCTGTTTTTGTGTTTTTAGCAAATGCAATTCATTGGGCAATGTCTCTTTGGAAAGGTTTTATTGGTAGGACTATGGTACTGAAATTAGCTTTTGTGACTGGTGTTACATTTGTAAGAAATGTATCAGGTTGTCTCAATCCTTCACTTGCTGTTGTGTTGCTGAAATAGAATAGTTGCAGATTCATGTCTTGTAAAAATTTTGATGTGCCAGCAAGGAGTATGTACTTCTTGTTAATTTTCTGGGAAAAAAATCCCTCACTAGTATTTCTAAATTCATGACCTGATATGGATTTGTTCATGGAATTATTAAAAACTGGAGACATTATAGATTAATATACACTGTAACAATACAGTAGGGAAGCCTGTACCAGCTGCTGAATTCTAGAACCTGACACAACAAACAAAAGCCAGATGTAAGGAAATAGCTTTGTAAATATTGCATTAAAAGAAGCTTAGGTACAGGACATCATAGATGTATTTGATTAGAGGAGTTACAAAAATACTGTATCATTCATGAAGATTTTACCATCACGCAGCAGCAGTGAGATCACTGAAGTATCTCCTGTTGAATCCGTGTTGAGAACTGCCAGTGCCAGTTTTCCTTGACACGTTGTCAAGGTCAGGGGTTGCTGAGGCATGGAGGTAATGGAGAGGTTGCTGAGGTATGGAGGTAACTTGTGGTTGCCCAGCACTGGGTGGTTCTGTATTTATTGGCATATGGAAAGAGGGTAGGATTGTCCTCTTCTGATACTTAATGTAGCTTAGCATAGATACTAAGAAAAGCATTTCTGTCTGTATTCAATCCTGCTGAATAATTTCACTGAAAATAACCTGTAAACAAACTCCCTGTTTTCATTTATTTATTTTATAATCAAGGTTTGTTACTTTGTCAGAAGGGAGATGGCTTAATCCTCTCCCCAAACACTGCTTTCTGAAGCAATGTTTCTCCTGCCAGTGATTTCAGATCTGTAGCAGCAAGCACTAGGGGTTTGTGCTTTCTGTTTGAATTGGAATCTGCAAATGAAGTGCTGTCCGTGCTTTACCAAGGAAATGTCTAAGGAGCTACAGCTTTTTCTGTGGCCTAAGTCTCCTCATCTTGAGCAAATACAGGAGTAAAATCAGTGTGGGCTTCAGTTCTGCTGTGGCTTGGGACAGTGGCTTACAGCAGCTGAGCACTTCAGTGATGTCCTGTGCAGGACATCAACAGGTGATGAATGTAATGAACTGAAATGTGGCATTTTGAGACTGAAAGCTGAACTTCTTACTTCAGTTAGGTGTGCTGTAGAACTAAAAGTAAAACCAAGCTTTCCTCACTTGAGTAATAGCTCTTGATGAAGTAAAATTAATCACCTAATTTCCAGTATTTGGTCATGGATTCCCACACGGTTTGCGTTTTCTCCTTTAACATCCATGTAAAGGTCATTGCAGCAGGGAACGTTTTCCTCACAAGTGATGGCAGGGTGAGTAATGGTCTGCGGTCCTGTTACAGCTTTATTTCTGGGAAGGAGAGTGGGAAGGAGCTGGGTGTGTTCTGTAGCTTCTTAGCTGATTTTGGAAGATAAGGGGCAGTAGGATTTAAACTCTTCTCACAATCTCTCTGCTAATGTGTTTGCAACTCAGCAGTGATCTGTTCTTGCTGGTATGGGGAGACAGTAGGAGTTGTGTTCCTGAAATCTCAGTGTGTTCAGCTCAAAGGGGCTTTTGTCTCAGCTGTGTCACGATGGTTGGACAAGATAATCTGAAGAATTGCAACAAAGATGCTTTGGAGTACAGCAGCCTTTTCAGTTTGATCCTAACAAATGATTCCCATGCAGCAAATTGCATTGCCAGGTACTTGCACAGCAGCTTTTTGTCCATTCAGGTGTTTGATTGCAGCAGTCTTGACTCATCCTGGCAGAATTAAAAGGTCTCGCATTTATGGTTGTATACAGCTGTACCTGTCAAACAGGAGCATGTGTGTGCTGCAGATATCCTTCCCAGAGGGAAAAGGCACCGCTCAGGTGACAGAGAGCTGTGTATCTGTTCTTAGTTCTGGGCTGATTCCTGTGTCATGTTTATCACAAGAGCAGCAAAGAAATTAAGATTTGCCCCCTGAGCTGTTCCAGTCAGTGTCCTCTGGCACGGAGGTGGGATGGGCACGTAGAGGAGTGGTGCCTGCCAGGTCAGTAAGTTAATGTTTTATCAACTAACCTGGTTTAGCAGAGGTGGACTTTTCTGCATGTATTTATGAACCTAAAATTAAGGGATTTTGTTCTGGTTATAAACGTGAGGACTTAATGCCTGGAGTTTTCTTACACAGAGCTGGGCGGATGACGCAGAATCCCAGAATGGTTTGATTTGGAAGGAATCTCCAAGATCCTTTCATTCCAACCCCCTCAGCCACGGGCAGAGACACCTTCCACCATCCCAGGTTGCACCAAGTCCCATCCAACCTGGCCTCAAACACTTCCAGGGATGGGGCATCCACAGCTTCTCTGGGCAACCTGTGCCAGGGCCTCAGCACCCTCACACTAGAGAATATCTTCCTTGTTCCTGTTCTGTCCTTGAAATGAAAGATTTGCCTCTTCAATCTTTTGCTTTTACTTTTTTATTTTTTTACATACTTACACACATAGTATTTTCATAGAATATATAATATAAAATATAAAGTATATTATATACTATATATACTGTTTTATAGGTATAGGATATATAAATTGAATATATGAATGCAAGTCATCATCGGTTCTTCGGTAGGAAAATAGCCATTACTTTTCTTGTTTCCAGAGTAATTTTGGTGTTTGTGTAGGTTCTGGTTTTATGTGATACTGAACAAACCTTTTGCTGGTTTTGGTTGCATTAATTCAGTTTTTCCTGGAACAAGCTGTGTGACCTGTATTGACCAGTAGTGTTGGACTTCACGTTTGAAGTACCAAATTTGCGCATCTAAATGTAATTTAAATATATTGTGTCGGTCTAATGCAATAAAAATGCATTTGGAATAATGCTGTTACCTGCCCCATCTCAGTTCTCTTCCCAGCTCTGGCTGTGGTACATTTGTGCAGCCTAAGTCCCACACTGATGAAAACCAAGGTGTTGCAGTAGGAACAGGAGCACGTGCTGTGGCCACGGCTGCCAAATAATTTCTGTGATAAACCTTCTTCAGGTAGTCTTCTACTCAGAATTATCCAAGTCCTTGATTGCTTATGCTGGAATCAGTCTGGAATTTTTGAAATTGTTCATTCCTAAAATGTGAAGGAAAAACAGTTGTGCTTTTTCTGTGTCCGATCTGTTCTGGGAGGGAGCAGCGGCTGTTGGAGATGGGAGTGGGAACGAGCTGGAAATGAGAATTATCTGAAATCAGGAGCAAGCACACCCTGGATACTCCTGGATACACAGCAAGGTCATGTTCACGATTCCTGTTTCATCCTGTAGGAAGAGCTGGGCAAGTTAAAACACAATGTTTATCCAGTAGAGAAAAGCAATGGCAACCAGTCACTTCTGTTTAATCCAGATTTATCTCTAGTTTGTTTTTTTGATGTTACAATCACAGTCAAGCCGAAGTAAAAAACAACCACAGTGGGAGGGTTTGGGTGTAAATACCTCAGGAACAAGGAAAAAAACCATCAGAATGGGGGAAAAACTCTCATACTTGAAACTGGCTGTAAGAGAGGATCATACTTGGATCTGTATTTATGAGTACACAGAAGTCAAAAATACTGGCTGAAGGATTTTTGCATTCAGGTGTCTCGAGTTACTTATGTATCTTCAGGAGAATAAGAAATGAAGGCAGCTTTGAAACTTCTAGTCACAAATCTTCTGTATTTCTTCAGCATGGTATTGGGAAATTCAGGAAAGTTTAGTATGAGCACAGTATTTAGAGACATAAAATCAAGAGGGAGAACACCAAACCTCAACTTGAAATAGTTTCTTATGTCTGCCAAGAATAATAACTTTATTTTATGAATCAGTCACTGGTGCTTCAATCCACTGAGTATTTTCCTGTTCAGTGATAGGAACATAAACAAGAGGTTGTGATTTTTTTGAATAATGCTACATTTTGGGAAGTGGGAGTCATTCCCTTTCCCTAATGTGGGAATTGTAATGAATTCCAGTTTGTTTCTGTCTGTGGTACACGTGATGCTTCAGCCCTAGAATAATCATACAAAGCAGTAGCTAATCTGTGATGCTTCAGCCCTAGAATAATGATACAAAGCAGTAGCTAATCTGTAACTTTTTGTAGGTTATTACCATGAAATTCTTGAATACTTTTCCTTCTCTTGTTAGGACTTTCCTTGCTCTGTATATCCAGTCTGCAGTCGCATTATTAGTGTTGCTCATGGTCAGTTTTGTTGTAAATGGGAAGGAAAGTGTGCTGTTTTATTTCTTTTCTCTACTAGGAAAAGTATCTCTCAGGCAGTAGGTAGGAAGGTGAGCTGTGCCCTTCTCCCAAGGACAACTCCTGCACTGCAATAAAGTTGCTCATAAAACCTGTCCTTTGTGACTGACTGGGCAGATTTTATAGGGCCGGGTCCTTTCAGGTGCTGAATGCTTCCTCCTTCCTCATCCACGAGCCCTCAGATATTCCAGCACTCTCCACCAGCAGCACGTTTGCGTTGGAAATCCACAGGGATGGGCCTTGCCTTGCAGAATTAAGGCCCTACAGCAGAGGAAGGGTGGATCTTGAACACTTTAGGTTGTGAATTTGTTAATTATGGCCTGTATTTTCTTTGCCATTGGTGGCACAGTGTAATTTGGCACTGAATTTTTAGATGGACTATTATTTTTTGCTTTAATTATTACTACCTTGTGGTTTTTTTTCTCTTTCAGACCACAGGGGTGCTGTTTGTTTTATCACTGTGAACTGTTTTGTTTGAAATATAAGACGATTATATAAATGTTATAATAACTCGATTTATAAGTTCAGAGCTTTCTATCAAAACAACATATTCATAGGCATATTCCCAGCATAATTTATCTCCCTTTAATCTGAATTTTGTTGCATCGAAACAAACAAACATGGAATTTAAGCCTCTCCTGCAGGATGTCCTATAAGAATTGACAACTTCTATCCAAAATAATTGTTTTGGAAATACCTTATATTGGTATGTGTCTTTGCTTAGTGCCTTTTAAAACATCAAGATCCATTCGTATGTTTAATATATGTTGTACAGCAATATCTTGTCTTTCTAAAATTAGGCTCTGAAAGAACAAATCCAGTTTTAAATTTATGTCTTACATATGGCAAATGAGGAAAAAAATATTTAGCTTTTTTTTTTTCCTGGACATTTGTCCAGTTAATAAAAGCAACAACTCTGATTTTAGGTTGAATTTTTAATATCAGTTATTGCAGGTGACAGACCTTAACAATGAAGGCAGAAACGCCAGGGAAATAGTTTTAACTTTGTAACTTTTAACTTTTATCTTGGGGAAAGAGCCGGGATCTCTTCGGGAGGGTTTTTACCTTTCAGAAAGAGCCGGGATCTCTTCGGGAGGGTTTTTATCTTACAGAAAGAGCCGGGATCTCTTCGGGAGGGTTTTTATATTACAGAAAGAGCCGGGATCTCTTCGGGAGGGTTTTTACCTTTCAGAAAGAGCCGGGATCTCTTCGGGAGGGTTTTTATCTCACAGCTTCACCCTTTCCGTGCCTGTCGCACTTCTGCTCTAAGTGTCACAGTCTGTGCAGCTCAAGTTCTTGCTGTGAAAAATACATTTTCCACAAAAAGGGTGGAACAGGGATGTTTTCAGTCGCCGTTAACTGACATCTTAAATGAGAAATTAGTGTTGCCCATTAATGAATCAGAATTCACTCGTTCTTAAAACTTTTTAAATGCGTAGCATTTTGCTGAGTGGAATATAGTGGCTTTGGGCTGTTTGTTTAGTGGCTTGACCTTTATTTTTTTAAAATTTATTTATTTTGCCTAAAAGGGATAGAGTAAACCATGAAGTCTCATCACGTATGCTGTTCTGTACTCTTCTTTGTATTAGCAAAGTATTCTTCTGTTCACCTCTTAAAGTGGGAAAACTAATTTCCTTCTGGAGTGTGAAAATCATTTGCAGCTCATTTCTTCGGAGCAAATCGTATTAACTCTTAATGTCTCAGATTTTCCTCCGAGTGCTGTTTTCTTTGACAGAAGAACATAACTGCGTTTTAAGTGAGCTTTTCTCGTCGAGTTCCTGTCACCCATGAAACTCACTTGCTCAGTGAAATATTCTGCAGCTGATTAAAATGTAATGAAATCATGTTTCTGACAAATGCCGAGCATCTTTAAAGACCGTGCTTTGACATTTGCAAAATAATGGGAAATAATTAGAGGTTAGTTGTGCTTTCGCTGCTGTTGACTGCCAGGCATATCTCAAATTCACCTTTTCCTTTACATTTCACTGGAGTCACTTGTTCTGTCATGTGTTCAAATGGTCTCCGGCCCAAAAGAAGCACCTCATTACCTGTTAAAAGTTCTGTCACCTCTTTATATTCCAGTGCTTGGCTGGAGACCTGTGGATGGTGCCTCTTAGTCAATGATCAGCTGTTCTGTTGATTTTGATGCAAATTACAGGTGCTCAGCAGCTTCCTTGTATCAGATGCAAACAAGCTTTTACTTGTCTATCCTGTTCCCTGAGAATTCCACCAACTTCTGCCCTGTTAAAGATTCTTGGTCTTTTTATTCACATCTGTCCATCTAGTTGGTTAAACTTGTTTGGGTACCAGCTAAGAGTTGATAAATGGCTTTAAAGAAAGAGAAAAAAGAGAAGGTTGAAGTTGGAAATTACGCTTGAATTTGTAATACTGGTATTTTCACCAAATTATTTTTGCCTTCTTTAATCATTGCAGTGGAATAGCTCTTGGACTCCAGCCTCTTCTCTGCCCCCTCTTTTTCTTTCCTCTTCACCTCTATCTTGACCAGGTATTGAAAATCAGTGTTACTTAATAGTTTAGCAGCAGAGGCTTAGAAGTGTCAGTTTTAGACTGTGAACCCCAAGAAAAACTAAACTCCCACCAAAACCAGAAAATAAGCCTAGACTGATTTATTGTGTCTTAATGTGTAAAAGCAGCTCAAAAATCATTTAAGCAGCAGTTGCAGGAGGACTCAGAGGGAAGCAAGGGCTCCATGGTTGGGAAGAGTGGATGAGGAAATGCTTGGCAGGGGGGAAAGGGGCAGCAAGTGCTGCAGCTCTGGCAGCAGCAGGGACAAATTACCAAGTTGGTGAAGCAGCCTCTGGTGACAACTTACTTGCCTTTGAAAAATTAACTCCCAGGCATGTCTGAGAAACCAGACAAATTCCTTTAAT
The DNA here is from genome assembly GCA_013400175.1 of Phainopepla nitens. Lineage (NCBI taxonomy): Eukaryota > Metazoa > Chordata > Aves > Passeriformes > Bombycillidae > Phainopepla > Phainopepla nitens. The sequence continues at coordinate 123,568 of VXBQ01008266.1, read as the reverse complement.
GATATTTAGATGTTAAACTATACATGCGAACCTAAACTGTGTGCAAGAAAATATAAAAAAAAAAAAAAACAACTTTAAAAATATGGTCTGAGTGATGGGACAGCTTTAATTTTCTTAGGGTTTTTTTTTTTAACATCGTTCTATGAACCCTTTAAAGGATCAGAATATGCATTTTTGGATGTGTTCATAGGTGGACTTTTTTAATAGGGTTGCTTGTTTTTCTGATAAGTTCTATAATAAAAATGTTGTTTGACTTCTTTTTGTTTTCTGACTTGATGTCAGACTTTTCCAAGCCTGGAAATCATCATCTTGCCCTGGCATCTCTTGACTTGATAAATGTAGTCTGTGAGAAAGCTGCTAAAGCTGTGTATCTGTATTTTCATCTGAACTTTTTGGAAGCCCTGAGGGTTATATTTGACCTTGGGAATAAGTCCAGGGAGGCCACTAAGTTGATCGTGGGGCTGGAGCACCTCAGCTATGGAGACAGACCAGGAGAGTTGGGGCTGTTCAGCCTGGAGAAGAAAAGGCTCCAGGGACACCTCAGAGCCCCTTCCAGTGCCTAAAGAGGCTACAAGAGAGTTGGAGAGGGACTTTGGACAGGGGCCTGGAGTGACAGGGTGAGAGGGAATCGCCTTGAGATGAAGGGGCTTTAGGTGAGATATTAGGAAGAAATTGTTCCCTGAGAGGCCCTGGCACAGGTTGCCCAGAGAGCTTGTGGATGTCCCATCCCTGGAAGTGTCCAAGGCCAGGTTGGATGGAGTTGGAGCAAGCTGGGACAGTGGAAGGTGTCCCTGCCCATGGCAGAGGTTGAAATGAGGTGATCTTGAAGGTCCCTTCCAACCCAAGCCATGCCATAATTCTGTATTTCAGCTTCAATAACAGAAGCAAAAAGTGAAGCTTTTATGGATGTTGATAATGTAAAAAATTTATCCCATCAGTGATTCAGTCTCTTTGGACAGCATCTCCTATTTGTGACTCTCTCAGGAGACTTTGTAAGCGTGGCTGTTGTCTACAGCCTGTCTTTATGTTTCCTCAGCATCCACTGCATTAGAGACTTTTAGAGAATCTTCTAATACCAGTTTATCCATCCTCGTGGATCTGGTAAATGCTGATCAAGCTCTTGTCTGGAGTCCTGCCTTTTTTAGGTTCCCTTTATGAGACTCCTGCTCTACCCTTTCATTATTTTAGTTGTGCTTCTCTGGGCGTCTGGACAGTGCAGAAGATGTTCTGGAAATTCCATTGACTTTTCTCTTGAACCTTGGGGCTAAAATACAAAAAACTTAATCCATAATTCTCTGCTGGCGAGGGGTTGTGTGATGGCTGAAACACCCACCCATTGCCTTCAGTGAGCATTGACAGAGCCTCTTCCAAGCCACAAAGATCCCAAAGACCCAGTTTCAGGCTAAAATTAGTAATCTGATGAAATACTCTATTCTTTGTTTGGAATATTTAATAATTTTATCCTGTTTGTGCAGTTTTCCCTAATGCTAGCTCCTGTTCAGTTTGTGTAGGGATTTAAGTGTTTCTAGGTATTTCTGACCTAGGTGCCTCTGACTTGCTGCATGTCTGTGGTGTGGAAGGTGTATTGTCACAGCAACATTCAGGTTCTGTGCAGAAATATTTTCATACATATTAAAATGCACACACTCCTTGCTCAAGGAGATTGTTCTTCTATTTTCTCTCTAGCTACTATGAAGTATTTATTTTAAAATAAATTTAAGCATATTAAGAGCACAGATTGCAAATATGTAAGAACTCTGCTTCCTGAAGCTCTTGTGCAAAGATATTTTAATTGCCAGATCCTTTTGGATTGTGTTCTCAGACCAAGTCAATTCAGCATTTAAAAACTGCACGTTTTTAAGTGCATCCCCCCCTCTCCAATTAATATTCCTGGATGTTCTAATAAAGACTTGAAGGAGGATGGATTGATTGCTCTGTGTGTGTGGTGTTGGCTTGTGGAGGTGTCTTGTTTGTGTAACACCAACTTAATTTATTGCCACCTGCTGTTTCTGCAAATGGTGAGATTGTCACACACAAATTGCATATTTCATCGCTGCGATGGTGGGAATTGATTTATTGTTTCCAGGGTAATAAGTGAATAGAAGAAAAATGCACTATAAAGTAAGTTGCATCTTTATGAGCTTCCTAATGCCTGTCTATGATCAAATATATTCTAAAAAGGTACAGCACATTCTTGTGGGGCTAGTGAAACCTGCTGCCTTGATGCCTTCAGGCTTACCTGGGCTTCTCAACCATGAAGATGTTAAGGCAGTCACCCTCACCCCCTGTCTCCTTTGCTGCCTCACACGGTGAGGATGTGCTCAGGCTGGGGCTTCGGGACCTCAGTGCTCATGTCTGTGCTAATCCACCACGGATGGGCTGTCACAGAGCCTCCATTTTACTTCTGTTTCTGAAATGTGTAGCAGTTGAATTAGATATTTTTGATATTTCTGACCCCAGTCCCTGCTGTTTGAAATTAGATAACCGCCAGTAACAAATAAGTATCTGGGTTATCTCAGCTGGAATGAGATGGACTGGGTGGAACCCAGGCAGTTGCTTTAGTGGAAGAGGCTGATGAGGGTTTCAGCAGAGGCTGTGTTGCATTTGTGGCTCGTGTGTTTGCAGAGCATGATGAGGTTTTGACCCAGGGTGTCTCCTGTCGGGGGTGGTTGGAGGGGAGAGGAAAACAGCACCGCATGTACCGTGATTGGTTACTCTCCTGGTGTTCCTGCATGATTCCTTCCACAACTGGAAGGGACAAAACTGATAAAGCTTAATTGTACTGAAGCTTGTCTTGCTTTAAGGGATTGAACCCACCTCTTCCAGGTTCCAGTTAATTTTTCTACCGCAGACCCAATATTTTATCCTTTTAAGTACTAAATTCCACTTTCAGAGAACTCTCTGGAAGGAAGCCTTAAATGAAATGTATTTTGACTGGTTAATACCAGTTGGAATGGCTTTCTTCCCCTAGTTTAAAAACTTCAGGAAGTAGTGACTCAGTTGGAAATAGAATGGTCTAATTGCAGATGTTACCTTCTTCAGCTCAGAAGTTTTAACCCTTTTGGTCATTTGAGTCTCATGCAAAGCCACGTTTTTAGCTGATCTGACATACATATTGGAGATGGTTCTAGGAAAAATGAATTACTTCTTCTAACATCAGTTCTTTGGTAAGCTGTTGTCTGACTCCTCTATGTTTACTGCACATTGAGGAAACGTCCAAAACACACATTCTGAGCCTACTTAATGTTGTAATGGAGTTATTTAAATGAGAGCTTTCCTTTAAAATTGTGAATTCCTTATTTCTCGTACAGTGTAAATGTTGAACTTCAGGACCTGTAGTATATTAGACATGCTTTAATTAATCTGAACTCGAGGAAGTGCAGTAGCCCTGTGTTAGTAGATTGAAGGTACAAGACTAAAAAACGCTTTGGGTGAAGGCCAAGGGTATTTTTTTGGATGATGCCAATTTTCAGAGCTTTTCAGTGTTGGTGGTTCTATTCAGAGGTGTAGCAACACAGAAAACCCACAAGAAACCTCAGAGCTTCATCAGGATTAAAAAGAGCAAAAGCATTCCCATTAGCTGTGCAGTGCTCAGTACAGAAGTCCCTTTTTTGTGGAGAGAGTGTGGGGACAAGGGACCGTGTCCAGGAGAGAATTCCAGCTGCAGTGAGGTGGCGAGTCCTGGGTTTAAATTCAGCCCTGCACAGCCCATCAGGAGCATCCACCTGGGATGAGAGCACTGGTAGAGAATCCATAAACTGTGTTCTGATACAAAGCAATATGCAATAACTGATGCTGACTCCAGAAGTCTGAAGAGGGCTCTCATGATCTGTTTTGAGTGGATGGAGTGTTTTAAATTGCTTTTTAAATTGCCTTTTTCAGCTTTTGTTATGTTTTGTTGGGTTGTGTTATTATTATTAATAAAGATCTCGAAATGATCCATACAGTGTATGTTTATCTGCCTCTAGCTTGTCTTAGCTAGAGTACAGAGTAATGAATCACCTTTTTTTTTCATTTCTGCCTTTATAAAAGAGGCTGTTGTTACTGGCTTTGGAAAACACCTGAGCTGGAATAGGCCTAAGGAAAACTTCTTACAGGTCAGTGAATTTTGTAATGGGCCATTGTCATGGAACGCAACAGCGAGGCTGTTGTCATCCTGTTCCTCCTAAGAGGCACTTATCTGATGGTTAAAATTATTAAAGGGGGTTAAAAATTAAAAGTTAGTTGGAACATTTTGAATTAGACTAGAGATAGTGTCATTCAGTAAGATAAAACCAGGAAATCCCAGGTAAAATCGAATGGTGGCCAAAGCCAAATGTGTTAAGCCTTGACAGTGCATAGCCAGGATGGCTCACTCCTCTCCTCAGCTGCCTGTAGTTTCATACACTTCTGGTTTTTAATTTTTTTAATTTTGGAGAAGCACACTTGCATCATCACCAATTCTCATTAGTTTTTACTGTTCTAAAAGGACAGTAAACTCTCCTTGCTTGTGTTTGCTTCTAAAGCTGTTTGGAAGAAGATCTGGGCCATGTGGGTACTCCTTGGAGCAGTATTTCAGACTGGAGTTTTAGAAAAGATTATTTTAATTCATACAGCTTCCTTCAGTCTCTTATTTCAATGTTGGCAGGAAGGGCTGCCCCCAACAAATAGTGCAGCTTCAAAATACATAGAAATTAATTTAAATCTTTATTTTAAAATTGCACAGTTGTTATTTGCTCATTTCTCTGGTGCCTTTTGAAATAAAACTGCACCCTCGAATTCTCCAGAGCTTGCTAGAAGCAAGCAACAGAAAATGCAAGGGGAGATGAGTGTTTATTTGAATTTCAGTGGTGCCAAGGGACCACAGTGAAAGTTCAGAGTGCTGTTGAGAAATTAGGCGAGTATCTAAGTGGATACTGTGTTCTAATTAAAGCTTGTACAGACATCGATTTTCTTGTATTCCCAACACAACTAATGTTTCCTCACTATTTAATTTTTTAATATTAAAAATAGGAAACGGTGCCAACTCCAAAGGGAATTGCTGGTAGCACAGATTATGTAATGTTACAATAAAATGGGGTTAAACTGAGTGTTTAAAGGTGCATTAGGACTTAATCCTGTGGGATTTTTAGTGAGAAGGATGGGTGGTGTTTTGATTGCAGGGTGGATGAATACAAGACAGCTTGGGACGTTTGAAAAGTTGCTGCTTGACAGGACAATCGTTTAAGCATTGGTCAGTGCCCTGAAGCTTTCTCAGTCCCTTCATCCCAAGGTGCAGCTACCCCAGGAACAGCTGCTGTTCCTCTGGCATTCTGCAAAATCCACTCCGAGTTCTTCAGCAGCCTTTGTCCATAGCAGCTGTACAGAGAATATGTTGTTTCATCTACTTTGGGTGATACACTTATTTATTTATATTTTTATTTATTATTGCTTTTCAGTGAGTTACACTTGTCTTACATTTACAGGCCCAGGATTGTCATATTGCTTCGCTTCACGTGGGTCTTGTGGTTTACGCTGTCTCTGAATTCCTCCTTCATGCTCCCTTGAATGTTTAATCTCCTAAAACGTCATTATAATTGAAATAAATGTTCCCATATTGGCAATTTGTATTGCTAAACTTGTTTTGACTTTGGTCTGTATTATCTTTGAACTGTATTGAGACATAGATTTAGTAACTGTTCAGGCAGTATTCCCTGAGGGGAAAAAATGGAATTGCCAGTACTGTTTTTTCCATTTCATACTGATACAGTGAAATACTTGGTGAGATGATTTAGGCTAAAGTGAGTACTAAGAACTTGAGTCTAAAATTGTTTTAATGTGTCTGGCTTTATACTTTGACCTGAGAACCTTGATAAATGCTTTTGGCTACAAATACTACACTTAAAAATACATATACTTGGAGGAGTACAGAGAAAGCAGTGACCAGGAGGGGATTAAAAAGAGGCAGCAAGAGAAATAAATAAATATGTTCAGTCATAGCACATATTACCAAGAACAGTGAACATAGCTGAAAAGCAGGGTAAAGTGGAACAAAGGATGGCTCCTTTTTTCTACTGCTTTTGAACATCAGTATTAGCTGAAAGAAGAAGTACAAGAAAATAAACTCAGCAGGGAACAAACAGGGACATTCCAATGTGACTTATGGAAATAGCTGAAATTACTGAATGTCTTTGAAGGCTAAAGTGATGATAAAAGGAAAAAATAGCCCTTCTCCTTTCTTTCTACATTCACCCCTGATTTGAAATCACAAACCTAATGGTTTTCTCCTGGTTTCATCCTTAAATGTGTAACAAGATGCTGACATCAAGGAAAGGCAAGAAGAACTTGTTACACACCTGGCACATTGGCTGCTTCTCCTCTGTGGCACGGGTGTGTTTGTATCAGGCAGTGGAATGCCAAAAGTCAGCAATCTGCTGGCTCTCAACACAGGCCCCCAAAATACAGGCTCTGTCATGGGGATCGTAGTTAAAATTGTACTTAACACCTTCCCTGTCTGTGAGGTTGAGATAGTCAAGTTAATATTTGCAAGGTGAGTTACAGCAGGATTTAATACAAGCTGTGAAACTGGATTGAGCTTGAAATGCACGAGTTGTTTACTCTCTGATGTGAGATGTATGATGGATAATTTATGATTTTAAAGTGTGAAATAAGTTCTTAATTTAGTTTTTATCACGAAATAACAAAATTTCAGAGGTTGCAAGGCACCTGTGGAGATTTATCCAATGCCTCTGCTCAGAGCAGGGTCAGCCTACAGCAGGTTGCTCAGGACTGTGTCCAGCTGTGATTTGAATATCCACAGATGGAGATTCCATCCATGCTCCAACCTCTGAGCAACCTGTTGCAGTGTTCAGCCACCTGTGTAGTGCAAAAACTTTCTCTTAGTACTTAAAAAGAGAATTCCTGTTTTGTCCCTTCATGCCCATTGCTTCATGTCCTCCCTGGGCCCCGCTGGGAACAGTCTGGCTCCGTCTTTACTGGTATTCATTCACATTTGGAAGATCCCCCTGAGCTTTTCTTCCCCAGGCCAGACCATCCCATTTCTCTGAGCCCTTCCTTGTATGACAGACACTCAAATTCCTGGACTGTTTTTGGGGACCCTCACCGGGCTGTCTCCATAATCTCTGTGTCTCTCTTGTCAGGATGGTGACGAAGCCCAGGAGCCTAGTGGTTGCAGGGACCCATTGCTGGCTCGTGGTTGGCTTGTTGTCCACCAAGACACCCAGGTCCTCTGGAAAGCTGCTTTCCAGTCAGTCTGTCCAGTAAAGCAGTGTTGTTTGTCAAAGGTACAAGCAATCTAAAGGCTTTTATTTACTTGAATAATTATAATATTTGAAAGTATTTTTAAGTCTTGCAGAAGGTTTATTACACCAGAACCAGAGAATGAAATGAACTCTGAATTCTTACTCTATTTTTATTGATTCTTAACTTTCCTAATAGATTTTAATAGATTCTTTCAGATTTGTATAGGTTTGAATTTAGCTGGACCAAGTTTTTTTGCAGAAATGCCACCTGGAAGTGGCTTTAGCTTAGAGATGTTGATGCCTTCAAGCCTAAGATGGGGATTAGAACACGGAGGTTAAAGAAAAATAAGATTTCATGGTATCTACAAAGGACAACGTGGAGTCACAGTGTGGATAATTACAGCTTGGTTCCTTTTAGCATGAACTTGTTAGCCCTGCATTGTTGGCCATCAGCCAACACTAATAAGAAGAAATGTTATTTATTTTTTAATTATTTTTTATTATCAAACTGCTGATGTTGAAGACATTTGAATTGAAACCATTTCCCTTATGAGATGACTCTACTATCACTCTTTATTAACCAATTTGCAGTTAATTGATTTAAATATTTTAAATGACTTTTGACTGTCTCGTTAGTGGAAATTATTTAATTTCTGAGTGCTCAAAGCTGATAGTGAAACGTGACTTAAAACTTTGATTGTGCTGCTGGAAGTCGTAACACTGACTTTGTTTCTGATGTAGTCAGCAAATGTGGCAGTGTGTCAGGAGGAGTCACATTGAGAAGAAGTGAGTTCTAGAAGTCTAGAAGGATTCAACTTGGCTAAATCTCAGGTGCTCCCACCACAGTAAAGAGAATCCATCTGAGCAATAATACGTCTTGTGTTGTAGTCTGGTAACAACTGCAGCACCTCAGCAGACCCACTCAGTATCACCAGGCCAGGCTGGTTTGCTTTGCTCCTCCCCCAGTCTTGGAATAGTCCTCGACTTCACTGAGAAATCCGGGTGATTTCGCTGAACTACAGGCACTGGGAGAACAATAGCCTTTCCTCTTGGAAGCTCTAAGGGATGCTGGCACAGAGCCTTGCATACAGAGAAATTTGACCATGCTTGACTTCAGACCATTAGTCTTTTATATCACAAGATCCAATAAAATATAGTAGAATTAAGTCATAGAATCATAGAATCGTTTGGGTTGGGAGGGTCCTTGAAAATCGTCTTGTTCCAACTTCCCTGCCATGGGCGAGAGCTCTGTCCACTAGACCAGGTTGCTCTGTCCAGAATTTCTGATTTTTATATAATCTAAACCTGCCTTCTTTTAGTTGACTGTAGCTTGTTTCTGGCCCATGGTAGCACACACTACCTGTCTATTTAATACCAAGAGGATTAAAGCTGCTCGTTTAAACTGAGATGTGTAATTGCAGCATTACACACCAGTCTGGTTTGAATTTAGAACAGCCCAAATAAGCATCGTGGTGTTGTTATCTGAGCTTTCTTTGTGTTGTAAAACAACCCAGCAGCTCTTGTAAAATAGTTGTTTAACAGCAGCTGTGTTTTACAAAGTTTTGGCCTGGGGCAGAGTTTTACAGTCACATTACCAGCTCAAACCCAAGGGCTGGTTTTAATGGGAATGTTAATAGGTCCATAACCAGAGATGCCATGTGTTTCTATACCTGGAGCGATCAGATTTATTGCTGTTTTGGTGCTTCATAAAGTAAGCTTTGGGCTTTTTAAAAGAAGTTGCAAGGAGCCAGCGATGATCAAATTCTGAAGGAAAACTGCTGTTCTAATTTTGTGGAGGGGGTGGTTTTGCTTAGAGAAACTTCTATGAAATACAACCTTGTGAAAACTGACCCTGTACCCAGTACTGTCAGCCTGATGTCTAATTCCACATTTTGATGAATATGGGAACATTATAATCGTGTTTTGCCTGTCCATTGAAATGACATCTTGTAGGAGCACTTCTCTGGAGGTACTGGGGGTCTTGCATTGCTTTCCTGTTTGCTGCTCCCAAGGGGTTTAGATTGTCCGTGTTTAAGCCTATGGCTAGACATTGAAATGCTTGGTTTGGTGTTTCTCCGATAGCTTTTCTCCCTGTTCTTCAGCCACATGAAACCTGATGAATGTGTGTGTTAAGTGGATGGAGTGTGGTGAATTAATACTAAAACAGGTATTCTTTTGATTCTCCTCTGTGAAAAAATGACTCATTTTGCTTTGTGTTGTAGCAATTCTCCCTGCTGTCTGCTTGTGTAAACTTTATTTAAAGCTCAGCAGTTTCCCCAGTGACATTGAGGTAGGGTGGGTTGTTCTGAAGGATGCAAAGCATCCTGCACAAGGTCAGTGGGCCTTGTCTGAGCCTGAGAACTGCAATTTCACTCCTAGCAGTTGGACTGTTCATCTGCCTGAATTTGTCCTGGTGAAACTCCCCACCCCCGGACCTCTGGGGTTTAGCAATGGCTATTTTCACCTTACAGGAAAGGAGTCCTGCCGTTTGGAGCTTGCACAGTCTTGTTGTCTTGGTGTTAGTGTGCCAGAGGGGAGATTGCTGTGTCTGTTTCAGTTTTAAAGTCAATGTTTGTGTGAAAACAGCTCTGCGGGCTCCTTTGGTGAGGACGAGTTGCTGAGGGGCTCTCAGCATTTTCAGATCTGTGTCTGCTCCTGAGAGGTGAAGAGGAGGAGAGGCTTTAATGTGGGCCTAAGGTTGGCTTAATTCATTTGTATTGATGGCCAGAAAAGAGGAACAATAAAGCTTTAGTGGTTTCTTGAGTTTTCAGAGATAGGAAACTCTGGCAGGTGGGTGGGTCAGGCAGTGGGGGAGTGTTTGAAAAGCGTCTCCCTGGCTTCTCTTACCATCTTCCCTGAGGGCAGGACATTAAGGGCCTTTTGTCTGTCCAGTGTAAGTTCTTACCGTTCCCTTGGATAAATGCAATTCAACCATTTATTCAAGAGGTAAAGACATCCTGCCCAGATGGGCTGTTGCTTCTTTATCTGGTGGGTCTGAATTAGATAGATGCTTAAGACTTCCAGTACCCTCGCAAATGTTATCTACAGTCTGAAGATTTCGGGCCTTGATATTCTAATTCCTGTTAGCTGAGCTCATGGTGTGTTTGGCTGTGGCTGGTGTTAGCAGCAGCTGCTGCTGCAGGGGAGATGCTCTCCCTCACCCCGAGCTCAGCTGCTTCTTCTCCTCCTGTTTGGCAGTTTCAGGCAGACTAAGTCAGTCCTGAAAACAAATCACCTGGGTTTTTGTTTTGATCTTTTTTTTTTCTCCCCTGATAGTTTTCTGAGGCAGTTTTTGGGGAGGTCAGCAGAGCACTATGGCAGGTGGCAGGGTGATGGCTGAGGCTTTGAGGGGCAGTCAGGCATCACAGGAGCTCAGCTGGAAGCAGAGGTCTCTCTTGTGCCTCTCAGTGAAGTAAACCAGGGCTCAGGCGTTCAGTTTACTACCAGGAAGGCTTTCAGAGCACTATGCCAAAAAGATCAAGTTTAGTTTATTTTTAACTTCACATTTTCAAAACTACCTCCCTACTGGCTGCTGGCTGTGAGGAGGAGGAGGTAGGGAAAGCTCTGTGCACTTGTCCAAGCCCTGGAGCAAAGCCCTGCAGTCTTTTGCTCTCTGTAGCCAGCAGACTGGAATGATGCTCTAGACTGGCAGGCAGGGAGGAGGTACTCTTTGCTCTTTTTCTCTTGGACTGCATTGATTTTGCAGACACCATCTGCTTGTGGCTGACTAATTAGGAGCAGTAGCCAAGAGGCAATTTTCTTCTTTCTCCTTTGACATGCAGACTCATACCACGGTCTGTGCCTTTTGCCATCAGACTTGGAAATCAGGCTGGTGGAAGATAAAACTTAGCCACTTGTTCAGGAATCGCTGAGAGCAGGGATAGCTGTGTTCTTAATGTTTCCTCACCGAATAATGAACTTAGATGTGGATGATTTTGTCTCCCACGGGTTCCCAAACTAGCACAAAAGAAGTGAAGTTTTCTGTGGTTTAGCCTTGGAACAGGAGAGCCTGGTGTTGGTGTGTGACTTCTTAGTGGAAAGCCTCCAGTTCAGTGCTGGGGTTTCCTTATGCCTCTTTAGAGGCTCGTTGTAAGACCAGACCTGGCAGATTTTAGGGATGAAAACTCCTATTTGAACTGAAAGCTGCTGTTTGGTGTTGAAGGCTTTGTCATAGTCCTGGATTAAGTTGCTGAGAAACAAATGGAATAGGTTTTGTTAAAGATAGCACTTCTGTAAATAATTGTGCTGTTCAAGTTCAGATCACTTGCTCCAAGGGGCTTACAGTTTCTCTGGTAGTCATCTGGGTAGGTTTTTATGTTTCTAGATATTCATAAATACTTCAGTTGCTTTTCAAAAACAAAGTGAATCTTCGTGGTTTTTCTGGTAAATGCCTTGTATGAAGAAGTGTAAGATTCAGGCATAATTAAAATAATTTCTTTCTTGTTTCCCTTTCACTAGAATATGACAGATACCTAGCATCTAGCAAAACCATGGCAGCAGCTTACCTTGACCCAAACTTGAATCACACCCCGAGTTCAGGTGCAAAGACTCACCTCAGCACTGGGATGGAGCGTTCCCCAGGGGCCATGGAACGAGTCCTGAAGGTTTTCCACTACTTTGAAAGCAGCAGTGAACCGACCACGTGGGCCAGCATTATCAGGCATGGAGATGCTACTGATGTCAGAGTAAGTCCATTTCCACCAGCATTCTTATGCCATCTTTAGGTTAAGTGTTACCTTAAAAAATGGGAGATAAAAATCTGGAAGCAAACAAACACAAAAGTTTTTTGGTTTGTTTTAAAAGAATCTTGACCTGTTGTGTATTTTGAGTAAATTCAGGAACTTTAAGTGGTACCAACCTATGTGACACCTCAAGGCAGGAATGAGAGCTGGGATGAAAGTGACATTAAATGACGTTTTGCATGTTTTAAAGAAATAATAAATGAATGTGTTCAATTGTAAGATGTGTATATTTGCATGCTTAAAATGTTTAAATATAACGTTTACATCACTTAAAAAAAGAAATACTGTTTGGAAACTTATTCCCCCACAGTGTGGGAAAATGGAGCTCTGAAGAGTCTGTTTTCTCCCCCCAGAAAGTCTGTTTGTCCATCCTCTCCCCCTGGTAGTCACCTGCTGCTTGTATTTTTACAGTATTGTTCTTCAGTTCATCTGTGGAAAAAAAAAATCAAAGGTTGTGACTTTTTAAAGAATAAGTGTCTGTAATCTTAGAGTTCTGTGGAAATGTTATATATGCATGAAAACACTTTATTGTGAACTTACATCCTCTCTAATGCTGAGATCTTACCTTTTCTGCATTTATCCTTTAAATTTTTGAGGTATTGTGGTATCTAAACTATAACAAAGCCCAGTTTAATGTGTCAAATGCTTTTAATTATCTTCTAGGAGCACAATCTTGCAGGGTGGTAGGTGGTGTGTGGGGTTGTTTTCTGCTGTGAGGTGCTTGCTGTAGAAGCAGGTCCCCATCTGCTCCTTCCTTCCAACAGTTCTTCAAATTCCACTGCAAAGATGTGATTCTGCTGGAGGGAGAGAGTTGCCAGGGAGCAAAGAAGAGTTGTTTTCTCCTTTTGCCCTCTGTTGAGTTTCCTTTGTGCAAGAGAAAATGAAATTAAAAAACCCAACAACCTAAAGAGTTTTGAATGTTTATCTCCCTTTCCCACTGTTTATTTCCTAGCATGGCTCCACCTGCAAAGGCCCAAGAGCATTCCTCAGTGGAGGAGGTCTTGTGATCTTGATCACAGACCTGTGAAATCCAGGGATTTTCACTGGTGATGATCAGGAAATCTGTCTCTTGTCAATTCAGTAAGCTCCTCTCTGTGTTCAGGGATAATTTGGTGAGTGGACAGATCAGAGGTTCAGCAACAGGAATCATTATCATCAATTGCATACATTTTTTTTTCTGTGGAATAAAGGCTTTTTGGGTTCCACTTAAAATGTTTTTGCTCCCTGACTTGAGTATTAATGGGTTGCTATCTCTTATCTGATTGAGTTGTTTCATAAAGTGCATTACTTGGTACAAGAGGAGGAAAACTATGTCTCAGTACGTTTTTAACCTTGCAAACCTCTCCTGTGGATAAATGTCCAGGGCTCTTAATGCACTACTTGAAATGCAGGCTCTTTCCAGAGAAGTGTGTAAAACCCTGGAAAACAAAAGCAGAGATGTAATCTGGTTTTTTCCAGCTCAGGAATACCTGTGGTTATGGACTTGAAGGATACAAAACTTGGAGTTGCTGTAAGAAATTCAGTGCTGAGTTTAATTGGCAGTTATATATCGTTTTTAAAGCAAATGCCATGTTTTATGAAACAAGGATCAAAAGAACAAGCACGTAGCAGTTACTCGAGGTTTGCCTTAATTTTTAATTTTTACATGTACTTTTAATTGGATGAACGTTTCCAAAAAGAATGGGATTTTTGTATTGTTCTGATGGGTAGCTGTTAAACTTCCTTCTTTTAGCAAATGTCCTTCTTTTGTTATTCTGTTAAACTGGGACAGTGACTGTTGAATGTGAATGTGCAGGTAGTAAAGGTCTAGCACTGATGTATTACCATGACATTTATTTTAGAAACAGTAAACCCTTGTTGGAGTACAAGCCTACATTCCATTGGAATGACTGCTGTTCGACCAAGCTGAATAATTTAAGATGAAAATAGCCTGTAAGGTTTTTATGCCTCCTTTTGTGGAGGAGAGTCTGCCATTTTTCTGAATTACAACCTGAGGGAGGAGACTGGAGCTGGGTTTGTTTCCAAGGAGCTCTGAAGGAATATTCAAAGGTTAATGTCTTTGAGACAACTCTGCAATTAAAAGGAAAAGAAAAAAGATCTTCCAAGACTACTCCCTGGTCAGCACAGCTGCTGGGGTGATAGCTGGGGAACATTTCCAGTATTTGGGGTACATTCCCAGTGTTAGAAGTCAGACATGGTCTGAAATCTCCAGATGAGCCAATTAAAGCTGTTTCTGCTGCTAAAGCCCGGGGACTTTATGGAATATACCCAGGGAGAGTAAAGTTGGAATTTTCTTTCCTGATTTGTGGTTCCTAACATCTTCTAACAAAGTGCTTTGTGGATGAAGGATGTGTTTGACAGTCAAAGCAGTGACATAAAGGCCTTTTCCTCTCAAAAAA
>VXBQ01008266.1:0-109182 GCA_013400175.1 Phainopepla nitens | reverse complement strand
AAAAAAAAAAAAAAACGGGGGGAGAAAAAAAAGCTATCCTGAGCATAGAGTAGAAAGAGTGATTTAGCTGTATTCCTTGGTCATGAAGGGAAACACTTTTCATTAAAACTCAGGTGGTCAAGCTCATAGGAACAGAACTCAGCTTTCTGTAGGAGTCACTTAAAAGGCTGGACTGTGATTTCCTTGCTGTATGTCTTAAAATATCTTTCACCAAAACAACAGTGTGGCTACACTTAGGCTTTGCTTTGAGGAGAACTTTGAGCTGTGGACCTCTGCTTATTCTGGATGATTTAGTCCCTCAAAGACAGCTGTTCCCTCAGAGGGATGAAGGCTGTGCTCTGCAGTGGATGCAAGAGCAGCTTCTCAATTCTGGGAAGTGCTTTCTTGGATTTCAAAGAACTGGCATGCTCTCTTTACCCTCTTTTTCTTCGGTTTTATACTTAAGACATGCTTCATTTCCAAAAGAAAGAAAAGGCTTTTATGAATGTGCAAACAGTGGTCTCCTCCTGTGAATATGTATGTAGACACAGCCAAGCATTTGCCAGGGGAAGAAAGGTTGTTTATCTTTGCTGTTTATCTTGGTATGGCTTGTTTGGATGTGGTGTCTAGGTGCTCATGGACAAAGGGATTTCCAGGCTTCAGGCTTGGAGAGAATGCAGGGCATTCTCTGCCCTGCTCACAGCCTGAGGTGTGGCCTGTGAGGAGGTGGCTGTTGCAGAGATGGAATTTTTTGGTCTCAAGTGCACCCTGAAAGTAAAACCTGCCACCGGGTCTTGATCAGCACTTAGGAGAAAATCAGCTCTGTTTTCAGATGTGGTTGGAGCAGAATTGTAACCATAATTTAAAAAAAAAAAAATGCAATGCCTGTAGCAGATTGAGTGAGTAGAGAAGATCTGGGATTTTTGGAAAACAGGCACTGGGAAACCTTGTGTGAGTCCTTAGAGGTGACTTTTGGTGAAGTGCAGATCTTCTGTGTGGTCTCCTTTTCCACCCCAGAGGTGCCCAGCTTGCATCGATTATGTCTTTTTTAAGACTTCTAGCCTTTAAAGCTTGTCCCTCTCACAGCTAGTAGTTGTGAGAAGTACAGACATTATTTATGTGGAAATAACAACCACAAATCTCAAACCAGGTTACTGCTATACATGTGTTATACTTTGATTCTCTGAAAGTTTGTTTTTCTTCCACTTTTGTTATACTGTCTAAAACCTAAGCTGGATAGAGATAGCATTAAAACTTCTAACCTGTCAGGTTTGTCCTTATTTTTGCAGTTGGAAACAAGCATGGTTAGAGCTCTTGAACAAATAAAGACAGTGTTTGAGGTTCTCTTAACCTGTTCACAATTCAAATGTCTTTTTCTTCCTTTTCTATGCAGTACCACCTTGAAATGTCAGCTTCCTTAATGTTGACAGAATAAGAACTCAAAAGGCTGAATTTAAAAAATACATTCTTAGCTAAGGGGAAGGATATTATCTAACTTTAAAAAACCCTAAATGCAAGGAGCATGCCTTGATTACATCCCCTCCCATTTGTGAAAAGGCCAGAGGACATTCATCAGCTTCCCTACCCACCTGCAGAACTTTACTTCTCGCAGGTGGAAGGCATGTGTGCAGGTTGGAAGTTTGTGTGTTCTGGTCTGCTCCCTAAGCCGAGCACTGTAGGGGAGGGGCTGAAGCATGTTCACCTGGGTCTTCACTAAAGCACCTGTTCAGCTGTGTTACTGTGTTCCTGTGTGTTGCATCTTTCCTGTTTGCCTCTCCCATTCAATCCAAGCTGTACTTTCACCTTTTGGTGCAAGAGAGCAGAGTGTTTGAGGAGGGATCCAGTATGTGGTGGAGGAGTGGAAGATCCTGTAGTGTAAAGGTCTGCAATTCAGATGCTGTCCTGGTTGAGACACGTGTTTCATCTGGCAGCTGTGCCAGCTTCCTTCTTGCTGTTTGTTTTCTCATGCTACCACTGTAGCTGTGCTGGCAGAGGTGGTGTGACTGTTTTGGCAAACTCAATCCAAGTTAAAATGAATGATTGTTTTGCTGTTGTTTTAAATCCAGATCAGTTCTGTAATCTTGTTAGCTGCATTGTCTTGCAGACTGACACAGCTGAGAAGGCTGAGGGGAGAAAGGAGATGCCTGTTTATGCTGGCACGGTGCTGCTCCTGCACCATGAGGGTGCATAGAGTATTTAAAGCCTTATTGATGAACATCCCTTGCCATCCACAGCAGCGTTCCTGGCTTCCACACATTTCCCAAGAAGGATATTGGCTGTTCTGAAAAAGGGCAAGAGGCTTGTCAGTCCATCCTCAGTTCCAGATGTGATTCCACCCTCTCCCCTCCAAGTCTCTCCCTCTTTTTCAAACCTGTGTTATTTAGAGTCAGTATCTGGACAAAAGATGCCAGCCATCTATACTCTGGAGCAGATCTGGGCTACACAGTGCTGATTCTGACTGACTGACAACCAGTAGCTGAACTTGCTGCTACCCAACTGTGGAATGGCCAGATGTGCTTTATTGCTGCTCAGTTCCTCCCAAGCCAGAAGCTTGAAGAGTTCTAGGAGAATGGGCATGGGGTGGAGCTGCTCTGGTGCATCTACTGCAATCTGTAAAGGAGATGCAAATATCTTAATTGGGTGAGTTTTTGCCTACTGGGTTTCTTTTTTAAAATAGATTCCTTCTAGATTTAAAATGGATTCTTACTAGATTTGGTAACAGGGGCACAGTTTGGTCACACAAAGTTCTGTGGAGAGGGGCTGTGAGCGCTGGCAGGAGTCAAAGCTGGGTTGATGTTTCTGGTGAAGTCAGCTCTTTACAGTAATGGTTGCACATTCAAATCTCATTTCTGTGTGTCTAGAGTGATATATGTGCTTTGAGGCTGTGGATCTGTTTGATGTATAGAAGCAGACTGGAGTGCAGCGGTTCAAACATCAAATACATGTGTGTACAAATGTATAAAATCATTCCTGGTCTAGCATAAGAGCTAGAAAATCGATGCAATTTACCTTTTTTTCCTTCCTTTTCCCCACTGTGTGCCTCCATGAATTGTACCAGAAAACAAGGCATGGTTGTATTGTTATTTTGTAGATGCCTCCCTTCTGAGAACCTGAAAAAGGTAGCAAAAATTCAAAATTATGGATCTTGAAATGTATAATGGTATAGTGATAATCAGTATACTAAGACAAAAGTACCCTTGGGCTTTAGAATGCCTGTTTTACTTGTGTAAAATACTCATGACACCCTTAGATTAGACACACATGCAAAATAACATTTTAAACCTAATCTAAATAGCCCTTTAACATCTTTCTGAAAACATCTAGATCTGTAGATGGCTTCAAGTCAACATCCCAATCAATGTTTAACTGTGCAAAAACTGGATCCAAGGGGCTCTTAGACTTTGGAAGTGCATGTGAGGATAGGGAGTAGTGAAATACAGAATCACAGAAAAATCTGGGTTAGAAAGGACATTTAAAGGTTATCTATTCCAGCTCTGCTGCAGTGAGCAGAGACATTCTCAACTAGATCAGGTTGCTCAGAGCCCAATCTAACCTGGCTTTGAGTATTTCCAGGGATGGGGCATCCACCACATCTCTGGGCAGCCTGGTCAGTGTTTTACCCCCTCACTGTAAAAAAACTTCTTCATAATATCTAACCTAAGCCTGCTCTCTTTCTGTTTAAAGCCATTTGCCTGTATCCTGTCACTTCATACCCTTGCAAAAAGTCCCCCTCCAGCTCTCTAGGAGCCCCTTTAGGCCCTGGAAGGGGCTCTGAGTTCTCCCTGGAGCTTCTCTTCTCCAGGCTGAACAGCTCCAACTCTCTCAGCCTGGCTGCATGGGGGAGCTGCTCCATCCCTCTGATAGTCTTGGTGCCTCCTCTGGACTGGCTCCAAACAGCTCCATGTCCTTCCTGTGCTGGCCCCAGAGCTGGATGCAGCTCTGCAGGTGGGGTCTCACCAGAGGGAACAGGGGCAGAATCCCCCTCCTTGCCCTGCTGCCCACGCTGCTTTGAATGTGAAGCTTCTGGAAAACCAAACTCATTGTCAGCATTTAAAACAGCGTTGTGTTTATTTGGGAAGTGTGCAGTAGGCCCAGAAAAGTGCCGATTAATCCAAGAAGTCTGGGAAGCAGGGCTGTACCAGCTCTGCTCTGTCAGTGCTGTCACTGTGTGCTTGGAAGGTTCCTCCTGGAGTTCTCTGTGGGCGTGGAGAGGTATTTGGGATGACAGATCCGAGTATGGCTTGAATATGAAAGGCTCTGAGGCACTTGGGTGGATGTGTTGCTTGAGCTGAGGTGTCTCCGTGCTGGAGTGGTGACAGGATCCTGGCCACCAGGACAGCCTGTGTTCAGGCTGTGGTTTCAGTATGAGCTTGTTTGGCT
This sequence comes from Phainopepla nitens, assembly GCA_013400175.1. NCBI lineage: Eukaryota > Metazoa > Chordata > Aves > Passeriformes > Bombycillidae > Phainopepla > Phainopepla nitens. The sequence continues at coordinate 104,823 of VXBQ01008266.1, read as the reverse complement.
TCAGGGGCAGAGTTCTTGTGCAGCCTCATCACTTTCCCAACCTTGTTTATCGTATGATACACAAATGTGTTTGCTGGGTAAAGAAAAAGAGTAATGTGGGCTTTTTGCTCTTGACTGTCAGACATAGTGTTATCAGAGGACAGCCCAGATTTTGGTGTAGTGAGCACATTCTAGAGTTCTCCTTTATGGAAATTATAAATTACTTTTCATCAGACCTTTGCAATTTACTTTTGTCCAGCTTTTCATTTAAGCCCCCCATATAAATCTGTCATCAGGAGTTACAGTACTTGATATATAAATAGTGTTTGACATATTTGAAGTGCTGCACAAACATTAGCACACTGTGCCTATGTCAGAGTTGCTACTTAAAGAGTTTTTCTGGTGCAAGAAACTTTCTGCTTCCTACTAAATAAGGAAATTAGGTTTGTAGGCACACTGGGAGTACATTGTTCTGTCTTCAATTTATTCATAGTAGCACATCAGTCTTGTTAATTTACAAGCAAGCAATTCATTTTCACTCATTTACAGAAGCAAAGTATTATTGATACATACTGGAAGAGCCAAGGGTACTGTGTGCCTTTCGGCCTTTCTCTGGTCTGTCTTGATTCTCCAACATTCTCCTAAATATACTGTACTGCAAATTCTATTTTTGGGCACATTCTCCTAATTTAGGGCGAATATTAATCTATTTTTTAAATTATCTGTAATGGATACCTGTGGGTTCTTTAGACAAATGAGTAAAAATGAGTGCTATCCAGTTTTGTGCCTATAGAAAAAGCTTTTTCTTCTTCTCTCTGGGGTAAAGGGAGGGAAAGGTCACCTATCCCTTGACTGTTATTGATAGGAGGTTCCTCTGAAGGCTTCCACTGTTTCTTTCTCAGCTGTGGTAGTGTATTTTATGTTCAGGATGTAAATGTCAGCTTCAGAAACCTAATTAAAATCCATGTGGTTACGGTAAACCGCATTCCAGTGGCAGATGATTGTGTGACTGCCTTGCACTTGTAGGGAGCTGCCAACAGACAGATGAAAACTCCTCATGGGAATTTATATTCCTGTAGGGATCCCCTGTACCCAAAGTGAAATCTCATTCTGGGTTAGGTTTCTGCTGGAGTCAAGCTCTCCAACAAGTACTTCCAGCTGTGTTTGAGTTCAGGAGTTTGTTGTCCAGGTTGAAACTGGTGGTCTGTACCTGTTTTTTTCCACTCAGCAATCCATCTGAGGAGCTTCCTGAGCTGAAAGGCTGGTTGCAGTAGAGTCTGGAGAGATTTCAGATTCCTTTGGCCATGCTTCCAGCTAAAAGCTTGTGGTGGCATGTCTCAGCAGGATGCTGTAGTTGCTCTTGTGCCGTGGCTAAGCAGTTAAGTTGTTTGTCTGGAAACTTCTGATGAAGCATTCTCATCACTGCCACAGAGAACAGTGGGCTGCTGTGGCAGGGCTCCTCACAGAGCCACTGTGGAAGGCACAGAGGCTGTCACCCATCCTGGAGTGATGGCAGTGGCTTTGTTGGACCCTCCAGGCATCTCCACTGCATCTGTGGAGGTTGCCCGGGACCTGAGGAGACTCAAGATGTTATTTAGTGCTGGTGGGAGTTAAATACATTGACCTGATGCTGGCTGCTGCCAGTGCAAGCCTTGGGGATTAATCTTGGAGTGTTTGGAAAGAGCAGCCAGGGCTGGGCAAGTCCTTGGGGCTGAATGAGCCTCCCTGTTCTGTGCTGGGTTCTCCTGATGGGACGTGTGGCTCTAAGTGCATTAAATTTCAAATCCTCTGGTTTATTAATAAAAAAGTATATAAGCAAATGGATGCTTTACTAGAGACTGCAAACCTGCCACTTTGGAGTGTCTTAGTCACCATGTTTCCTTATTTCTCCAGCTTTTGGTTCTGACTGTGGGTTGATAGCACCTGGAATGAGCTCTGCAGCTTCCCTGAACAACTGCAAAGAGGAGCACTTCATGTGTTTGTTTCACATAAAGTACCACTTCTTCCTTCTTGACAATACATGGCTTTTTAGAATACATTTTCCAACACTTGCACTTGGCCTCCTGTGCACCCATTCTGCTGTCTCCTTTGTGTTTGTGCTTTTTTCTTGAGTTGCAGCATGTACTAATTGTTGCTAATTATTTTCTTGGGCTGACAACAGCTACCTCATCACATACCTCACTCTTCTTACATAAATCAGAAAATATGTCTATTTTTATTTTTGATTCTGTGATAGGTTTAGACTTGATTGATGATACAAAAAAGAGAGAGGCTTAAGATCTCGCTCGGTTTTGCTGGGAATTAGGTCATCTGACTTCTTCAGTCCTTTTGAAATCCCAGCCTGAAGACTAGAGAAGGTCTGAGATCTCCACCTTGATTCTTTCCTGAGTAAGCACTAATGCTTTCAGCTGAGCCTTATGCATCAGTAGTCTCAGTGGTTCTTGGTCATAGGTCATTTTACCATAATTTTTTCTTTTCCAAAGCCATTTCTTATCACAGCAGGCGTAACTATCATCTAAGAACATGTACCTTCATTTTCATTATCAAGTGACAGTGTCAGAGATGGGAGAGGGATGGATTTCCAAAATGTAATGCTATATGTTACATGCTCTGTGCAGGGTGCAGGAAGAGATGAAAATGAATGAATCTCTTCTGTTTGCATATAGAAAAGCTGGCAGCATTTCCTTTGGATGGGAGCTCAGCTGCCAAAATGTTAGGCTTTATTAACTAAGCAGAGCTTGTTCTTTGGGTGAAGAAGAGGTTAAATATGCCTCTGTCTCTTCTGAGAGTACTTGGTGCTGGTGAGTGTTTCCAGGGATACAGGCAACTGTTCTCCTTTGTAGTTTGTGATACAAAGAGCTTCAAATGCAGGCAAGAAACAAACAGTTTACATTAAATGCAGATTTAAAACCCTTCGCTGACCTGATAATAGACCTTTGGAACTGCTGGGGAAGGTTGCAAAAAGGGAACTGCTCTAAGAGGAGACAGGATGAGTAATTGGAAGAGTTTCACTGAAGGCTGATGAATGACAGAAACAATGCTTGGCTTGGGAAATCCACTGAGATAAAAATAGTCTGAGGTTAGGAGAGCACTTGGGGGAAGTGTTCCTGTGTTCTTGCCTGGTGTTGCCTCATCCCCTGGCACCCATCTGTGGCCTGCAGGGGTGTTTGCATCAGACCTTTGTCCCTTGTCCCAGCAGCTCAGGCACCTTCTGGCTGTCGGGACAGGCTGTGGCTGGTGAGTCTGTGGTGCTGCCAGCTGCTTGAAAGGTTGGATTTACCCAGAGTGTTGTGAAGTTTCCCTCCCACACAGTACCATCCTCTGCAAGCCTCCTGCCTGCTTTGCTGCTGCTGTCCATCTTCCTTCAGGTCTGGGCTCGCCATCCACTGAGCACTGGATGTCCAACCCCAGGGCATGGGGGGCAGGGGAAATTTGGGGCTCTGTGGGTTCTGAGCCAGAAAGATGCTTCTGAGGATGCTCACATTGCTGCTCTCAGACACAGGGTCCTCTGTTGAGCTTGATGGAACCTCTTCTAACTCAGTCTCCATGAACTTACTAAACATGGCTTGTGTTTCCTTCCTGTAGGCTTGAAAGAATTTTGTTTAACATTTCTCTGTGCACTGTGTTGCTTCTGAAAGATTATTTAAAGGTTGCAGTTTGAGGAGATGTGTGAGCTGATTTAGCAGCTTGATATCACCTCACCAACAGCATGATTCCACTCCTACATGTGTCATCTTCCCCCTCTATTCAGATTTAGTGCTTCCTTAATTCTCTTCTTGCAGTTGGTTTTCTGCTTGCTTGATTTGCAGAATCAGGCTTTTAAACAATTTCTTCAGGGTATAAAACAATAAATTTTGGGAAGCAATCACAGAGTCATTTAGGTTGGGAAAGACTGCTTAGGTCATCAGATCCAACTATGAACCCAGCACCACGACCAAGTTCACCACTAAACAGTGTCCTCAAGTGCCACATCCACATAGTTTCTGAGCACTTCAAGGCATGATGTCTCCACCACTTCCAGCCAGTTCTGAGGCTTTTACCCTTTCAGTGAAGGAATTGTTCCTAATACCCAATCTAAACCTCCCTTGGTGCAGCTTGAGGCCATTTCCTCTCATCCTGTCCCTTGTTCCCTGGGAGAAGAGTCTGACCCCGACCTGGCTTCACCCCCCGGTCGGGGAGGAGAGCATTAATGTCCCCCCGAGCCTCCCCTTCTCCAGGCTGGGTCCCCTCAGCTGCTCCTCACCAGACTTATGCCTCAGACCCACAGTATCATCCCACAGAAAACCCTCTCACCTAACTCACCCCAGAAGGCCACCTCTGGCTCCTGTTGAGCTCCACTAGTTACGGCTTGATGTTTTGCTGGAATTCTGAGCAAGAATCAGCAACTTGTGCACCTCTGCATGCATCTCTGTGTGTGTGTGTGTGTGTGTACACCTGTATGAGCATTCCCAGTAGGGAATTTTCAGACCTTTACAGGCACAGAAGCAGAGGCCTGTGGATGCCTGAGGGAGGTGTCTGGGAGCAGCGATAGCCCCCGCTCCTGCCGAGCTCTGAGCTCCTGCAGCAGAGATCTGCTGCCTTGCAGAGAGACACGGCTTCCCTTTGACAGGGCTGGGGGAGCAGCAGAGCTCCTGCTGGGATCAGAGCAGGACAGCCTGGCATGCTGCACCTGCAGGGCTGCTCATCCCTGCCCCTCCGAGGCAAGGCTGCTCATCCCTGCCCCACCGAGGCATTTGATCTTTAGTTACTGCTTGTCAGACCTTCCTGGTGGCTGACACGGCAGTCTGCTACAGGTTTATGTAAAAGGTTCCTTTCTTGGCCAAGGGGTCCTCAAACTCTGAAATTTACCTCAGGGCGAACAACGTTTGTTGTGTTCGAGAATGTTCCCAAATAATTGTCTCTTGCCTGGTTTTATAAGGGATCTCTACTGAATCTCTATGAGTTGAGGGAGGAGGGGGAAGGAAACCAAGGGGCTGTGGTGTGACTTGTGAAATCCTGGCTGTTGGGGCACTACAGAGGATGAAAGTCCAAGATGATTTTCTGGTTCTTGATGGAGAGCGACTTTTAAAGGCTGCTGGTGGGATTTTTTGAACTAATACATTTTGCTTTCATCCACAAACCTGCTTTAGAAATTTTGGCTTTTATGTTACTCTGTTTTACATAGAGGAAATACTGGTCTGGATCTGATAAGATGCATGGGACATATTTACTGATGTTTTCTGAAGTCATGCTGGTAAAACTTCAGCAATTGTAACTGGTTGTGTGAAAGAGTTACAATAAAATACGTTTAGTATTTTTAATAAAATTGCTACGTATGTGCTGCTTAGTATTTGGTGTAGGGTATTACATGGTAATATTTAAAATTTAAAAAAAATATTGTATTTTACAGCTTGTAAGGAGTGTGTGTTTCTCTGTTTTAGGGCATAATTCAGAAGATCGTGGACAGCCAAAAAGTGAAAAATGTGGCCTGCTATGGGTTACGGCTCAGTCACCTGCAGTCTGAGGAAGTTCACTGGCTACACCTGGACATGGGAGTGTCCAGTGTGAGAGAGAAATTTGAACTAGCCCACCCTCCAGAAGAATGGAAGTAAGACTATAAGCCTGTTCAATGTCAGTCATATAAGTCTTCCTGCCTTGTCGTAAAAAATACTCTGTAATTTGATTTGCTAAGAAGGATCTTCTTGTAGTGGAATAGAGCTGGTGGAGTGGGGGGAAATAAACCCACCAAACTTCTCACTAAAAGCTGTGAGCAGTGGTTTGTTTGCTTTAAGGGATTCTTGTTGTTGTAAGGGGCTTCCTGCAAACTGAAGAGAAACCTGGGATTTAGAGGAAGCATAAAATAAGAACAGAAATCTCCTAGTTATTGGTTCTGAAATCTGCAAGTTTTGTCGTACTTTAAAGTTTTTAGGACAGGAATGCCATTCCTGGTTGTGGTATAAGCACATGACTGCAGTTGTAAAAGGATTAATCTTGTTCTTTAAGTAAAACCAAAAGGATATTGTTAAATACTGGTTGTGCTTATCTATAGACTGAGTAGCAGAAATGTGATTGGAAGGGAGTGAAATGCAGTAAAAAAACCCCCATTTTATTCCTCTGCTGTTGAAAAATTTCTCAGTTGTTAAACTTATTTATGTTGAAACCCAGAGCAATAAGTCACATCTGCCTTCCTTCTGACTGTGATCTTCTCAAGTTATACTGGGAGCAATGAACAGTAGAAAGATAAGTGCAGGATTTTGGGGATTTTTTATAGCCTGGGCACATTTGCTGAGGTTTTTCATGGTGCTGGTTAGTTGATTAAAAGAAGTGGCAAGACCTACATTTCTTCATCTTTTTAGGGGTAAGCTGGTGATACCCACTCAGGAGAGGAAGGGAGGAAACTCTGTTCCACTTTCCTGGTAGAAAGACAAGAGGAAACTAAAATTTATTTGCAGAAAGACACAATAGTCTACTAGAGAAAATGGGGAGCTCAGGGTTGTAAAATACTAATAAACCAAATAGAGATTAAACCAAAGAATAGATTACTGTGGTGGTTCCTTCACTGCAGGGGCATTGTGCTTCTCTTTCTGTGGTTTATGTTCAACAAGTGTGCTGAAGTTGGTGGTTGTTTTAAAGGCTGCACATACTTTCTGCAAAATTATTGTCAGTGGTCTATACTTTATTTCTTGTAAATGGAGTTATTATATTCTAGCAGATGTCACAATTGGCAATATTCAGTTTGTAAATTCTCTTTAGTGTCCTGATTTTAACAAATTCCACAAATTCAAAGAAATTAGGAATCTTTAAAACTTGTATTTCAGGAGCGTTGCACATTTCTCTTCTGTGCATGGTTTATTTTATTGTTTCTGTGATCTACACAGGTGTTTTCCCTCACAGTAAATTTTTCATAGATAATATTGTGAAATCACACCTTAGAAAGGAGGAGATTCCTGAATCCTTTCTGTGATTAGTGGTGTTATCAAGCAGCGGATGAGATGTGAATAATTTATGCTGTGGAAATTTGTTACCTAGTGTACCAGTGTCAGTTGCATTTTTATAAGGCAGTACAACTTGCATGGTACACATTGCAGAACACATTTAATTGGTTTTAAAAACAAAGTTAGATATTGTTTTGAAGCTTGTGGAAAGGAATTGTGTAAAATACTCATGAAAGAGCTGTGATAAGGTGTAAATTATTCAATACCTTCCCAAGTGTCATTTAATGTGTTGTTGAATACATGCAGCCTGACATACCTTTTAAACCCAGAGAGATTTGCTGTGCGTAATCAAAATGCTGCTGTCATATTTGTAATGCCATAACACAAAGTGTCTAAGATCATATGACAGTACTTGTAGAAATATTTAGATTACTAAAGGGGAAGTAGTCTTGGAATGGTTCTTAAATTAAAAGCTTCCTATAGTGTTAGTAAACCACTAAATACCTCATGTGGTTATTTTATTTTTATCATCCAGATTAAAGGGTTGTGTATTCACAGTGTCCAGAAATGACATCTTGGAATTCTTCTGGACTAATCCAGATACTAGAAATTACGTGGATTGTTAGTAGGTTGCACACAAAAGTTACCAGAATAAAATCCATAACCCAGCTGGATGAGCCAGGGTTAGCAGGATCTTAAATCATAGATAAAACCAACCCTCATCGTTTTGTGTATTACTGAGCCTTGGACAGGAGGCACAGCTGCTGTCCTTCATGCTTCCAAAACTGATGTGTGCCAGAGCACTGTTCCTTTGGTATTTTGTGTCACACAAAAGAAATATCAAGAAGTTGACATAACAAGTTGTGTGTGTTGGAGCACCCTGCTCTGTATTTTGGCTTTGTGGAGCAGGTCCCTGTAGCCAGGTGACATCCATGCTGTGGCTCTGACACGTAGGAGACACCCTGGTGCCCAGCAGTCCTGGACTGTGAGTTTTGGTAGCTGTCACACCAAAGCCCTGGCACAGATAAAAGGCCAGATCACCTGTGGGATGGTTTAATGAGTTGACCAAGCTGATCTACCAGATTTGTCTCTCTCCCTGCTGCACTCTGTCTTCTCTCTTCTCTGACTTCCAGTTATCCAGTTATCCTTCTGTGAGCTTTAATATTTCTATTAGCCTTCAGCAGGCTGAGGCAGTTCATTAAACTCACACAAGACTTGCCCGTTGTCTGCCCTTTTGGTTCTCATCTTCTCTGTTCTGGTTACTTTTCTGTTGATGTGAATGGAATCAGAACCTGCTGGAGGCAAGGCTGGGACTGGCAAGATTATTCTTTCAGTGGCACAAGTTAAGAGTTGAATCATCCTTTCTTTTTTGGCTCCACCAGCTGCCCTGGTAGTGCTTGTTACTGACAGGGAAGCTCCCAGAACTGCCCAGTGGTGTTCCCTCTGCTGTGGATGGGTCACTTCACTGTACAACTTGTGAACTCTGTTGATGCCCACCTTTTGTGAGGTGTGTCAGAATGCTTCTGAGCCCCAGTAGAGGGGCAGAGCAGTAAGCAGAGTGGTGATCTTCCAGGAATAATTCATCAAACATAAGGAGAGCAATCATCAGCTGAGATGCTTGCTCCGAAAGCAGCCCTGGTTTGTGAGAAGGGGACATGTCATCCTTGTCAGATGGCTGCATTTCAAGGACAGTAATACAGAGGATATTGAAAATCGAGCCCATCCTGGAGTTGGCCTTTGGAAGTCAGCTTCTTCATTCCCACAGAGATTGCCCAGGCAGAGATTAGGTTATAAATAGGTAATGAAGGTCACTCACGGTGACTGTCCCAGCTGAGCTGCTTTGCCTTACCTGATTTTCTCATGAGATCCTGTTGCAAAAAGCAGCACTTTCATGGCTGATCAGTTGAGAAGACACGTCCCTGTAAAGGAGAGAGATTGATTTTCCTCTGTTTGTTGGTTTTTTTTTTTTTTTTTGTTTGTTGGTTTTGTTTTAATCCCAGAGACTAATGGTGTTCTGCATCCTAGAATCACAGAATCATTTGGGCTGGAAGAGACCTCTAAGGTCGTCAAGGCCTACAGTTAACCCAATTCTGCCAAGGCCACTACTAAACCATGTCCCAAGTGCCACATCTACATGTCCTTTAAATCCCTCCAGGGATGTGATGCCACCACTTTTCTGATCAGCCTCTTCCAGTCTTTGACAGCTCATGAAGAAATTTGTTCTGATATCGAATATTAAATTTTCTGATCTGTAATTCAGTCTAAACCTCTCTTGGTGCAACTTGAGATGGTTTCCTCTCATCCTATCCCTTGTTCCTTAGGAGAAGAGCCTGACCCCCACCTAGCTACACTGTCTTGTCAGAGAGTTGTAGAGAGTGATAAGATCTCCCCTGAGCCTCCTTTGCTTCCTCAGCTGCATCTCACCATATTTGTGCTCTAGGGGAGATTGAGGTTGGATGTTACGAAAAATTTCTTAAAGAAAAGATTGTCAAGCACTGGAACAGGCTGCTCAGGGAAGCAGTGGAGTAACCATCCTTGAAAGTGTTCCAAACCAAGTGTGGATTTGGCACTTGAGGATGCTGTTGAGTGGTGAACATGGGGGTGGTGCTGGGTTGATGGTTGGACTTGAAGATCTTAAAGATCTTTTCCAACCTGAAGGATTCTGTCACTCTAAAATGCACTGGATTATAGAGCCCCCAAAAAGAAAGGAAGAAAACCTTTTACACAGACTTGTGTTATTCCCTGTCAGTCTCTGCAGTTGTGTTTGGCAGTAGATTTTAGTGGGTATGGCAGAATAAAAAACAGGAGGGGCTCTGCTTTTCTGCACTGGATTGTGTGCTCATGCTGCCTTCTCTCCCTGACACATAAATACCTGGAGGTACAATCTGGCTGATACCTAAAGTTTAGTGAATAACTGGTTGTCTGGTGGGGATTGTGAAATGTGAAGGCTGATCAGCAATTGAAGGTGATTTTGTGTTCCCTTATATATGAGAGTAATCTGTGAGAATTTGTCTGGGACTCTTTTTTTGTTGATCTGTGTTCTTGTGTCACAGAATGGTTTGGATTGAGAAGGACATTTAGAGATCACTGAGTCCAACCCCCTGCCACGGGCAGGGACACCTTCCACTATCCCAGGTTGCTCCAAGCCCCATCCAGCCTGGCCTTGAACATTTCCAGGGGTGGGGCACAGCCACAGCTTCTCTGTGCCAGGGTGTCACTGCACTCAGAGTAAAACATTTCTTCCTTATATCCAGTGTAAATCTACTCTGTCAGGTGTTCTCAGCCTCTCCTGCATTTCACTCTTTATTTAACATGTTTTTTGTGCACAGGAATTATGAAATATATTGCCTTACAACAATAAGACATTATTCTAGTAGTATTTGTTTGTATACAGTGTGTGTATTTACAATTTCCAAAATTTTTCCTTATTTTAATGGTTTCTAACAGGACAGTGTATTTTCAGTGAATTCAGAGTAAATAAGGATATTGCAGCTTCTGCTTGGAGTGGAAACCTAGGCAGCACTTACCCCTAGAAAATTTTTATCAAATCCCCATGTAAATCTTGATTACAGGCAGCCAAATCACTTGCTGAAAAGAAGTTCTTGTCCTGCTGAAACTAACAGATTGAAATGTTGTAATATTTGCTCTTACCATGAGCAGATTGTTAAATATACTTATTTTGGGAAGTACTGTTAACAGGGCTTTTTAGGATATGCTGTATTGGCACAGCCCAAGGGATGGAGACACTCATTATCAGACTTTCATTGAAGGAATGTGTCAGAGGAGGAAGCAAACAGTCTTTGTCAAACACTGTAGCTGTTACCACAGGACAAGCAATAATACTAAATTTAGGGATTGAAAGCAGAAGTTTCTGACAAGAAATATTACTAAATTTAGGGGCTGAAAGCAGAAGTTAAGGTTTGAGAAAGGGATACAGATTGATGTAGGTCGTGGGTGAAGGCTCATTCTGAATTTCCATCACTTCTGGTGTTCAGCTACCTTAAAAAATATGACTGTCAGGTTCAAAACTGTTTGGCTTTTGCATGTGTGAAAGTGAATAAGGGAGCAGGAAACCTTTTTACAGAGAAATCCCTTCAAAAGCTATGGAAAAAAGAGGTGAATATTAGAGCACTGATCAGAGAAGGAGCAGAGTCCTGTTCCTTGTTCTCCTGTAGGATGTGGCTCCCTGGTGAGTGACACTGTTTGTCACTCCAGGAGCAGCAGGATCAGCAGCAGGATCAGCGATTTAAGTCCCTGCTTGTGAGAACCAGAGATAAAAGCTATTGCCAGGGGTCATGTCAGTGCTTCTGGCACCTCATCTGTTGTCACCTAACTGAGGCCTCCCTTCCCATGGATCCAGAGCTTATCTGCTCCAAGTCCTGATGCTTCAGTCCTCTCTGAAGGTCTGAGAAGGCAGCAGGGCTCTAAGTTTGCTTCTGTTACAAAGGTCCTTTTGTAAACATCTCTATGAAATGTCAGTTACAGATAAATTCCCATTTAGTTCTCTTGAGTAATCAAAAAGGAAGTTTTCCATTAGTTTTCTAAATTATTTTGAGTTTATTTGTATTTTTAAGAATGTTGCGAGGAAATCTTAATTTTAATTCTGCTCAACAGTCTCTTTTTCTTGCTTTTCAGATATGAATTGAGAATTCGGTATTTGCCAAAAGGATTTCTAAACCAGTTCACTGAGGACAAACCAACTCTAAATTTTTTCTATCAGCAGGTATGTTCAGTTCTTCTACTTTGTCTTCTGCTGATTTTGCTGAATTTAGAAAATTCTGGCTTTGTTTATTTGGGTAGCATATTACTGCAGAAACAGGAAAATGGAAAAAATTTAAGGTTGCATATATAAAGCAGAAAGGGCACAAAGCCCATGGCATCTTTCTCCTTCCGAAGTGGTGAGGAATATGTTCCAAAGTCAAGGTGATTCTGCAGGTAATAATTGTCCTAACTCAGATAAAATTGATTGTTGTTCCACTGGCTTCTTACAGTTAATTCACACTTGATTAAACTGATGAATTTCTTTCTTCTTGCAAGTGCAAGTGACAATTTCACTACAAGCCATCAAATGCTTTTTCCATTCACATTATTCGGTTATTTTCTTGGGACTAAAGCTGCATAATAGTCAAAGTTTTTATAAATTCTAATTTTTTACTAAATTCTAATTTTATTCAGTTAAATGATTTTAATTTGCTTTTAGACCAACAAGCTCACAATAAAACCTCCTTGAGGGTATTTTTTAGGGGAGTCGGGACTAAAATGGTTACCCTGTCCCCTAACTTCAGCAAGCACAATTGTGCAGACATTCTTGTCTTAGGTAAATTACTTCTAATTTTTTTTACTATGTGATGCAACTTTTGTATTGATCTGTGATTAAGATGACTTCTGAAAAGACACTTCTGCAGTGCTTCTTTGGACTTCAGAATCTAGTTTAATTGATTTGTGTGATGTGCTGGATTCAGCCTAAAATGTCTGAATTTTGGTGAGTTTTTCGTGTAGTACTGCCAGGGGTTCTTGTACAAAGAAATCATGTTCCTTTTTCCTTTAGCAGCAAGGAACTTCCTTCATATTGGCTTTAAACACAGGAGATTTGTGTTTCCCATGACGCAAAAGTGGGTGATGAGCTCCGAAATAATTTCCTGAACTCCATCAGTTTTTGTTCAGCACCTGGCAAACCTGCAGTGTCCTCTTGTTTCTGCCTCAGGGAACTGTTTCTTTAAAGCAAGGAGTTTGAAATGCCAGAGGAATATTTGTTAACTTACTACTAAATTTGGAGAAGTCATTACAAACGGATACAAATGGCTCAGAAGAGAAGGTTTTTGAAGGTCATCGGGACCAACAGGCAAAGCTGAGAGCTGCCTGTGTCTGACAATGTCCTGAATCCCAGTGCTGTTACAAAATGAAAGTCTATAAAATGAGAGGTTCTTGGCTCCTTGCTCTGAACACCATCCCATTTATTTTCTCTTCCCCTTTCTTGTTCACCTTATAGTGAGGTATTTCTGAATCCAGTTCTTTAAAAGTCACTGCTCTTTGTTTTGGGGTGCTCTAAGGTATTTGGGTCTCCGTTGTCATGGAAATCAGGTGCAGAATTTTCCAGAGCTGTCATTCTCTATCCATGATTCTGCTTTGCTCCATAAATTTCACTTGTCCTCTTGGATAAACGAGGACAATGACTTTTATGTGGTAAAGTGTTAAGGCAGCAGCAGTGATGTATGAAAAGAAGGCAAGAGAAGAATTTAAGCAGTACCACTGCCTCATAAACCAGACCTACAGCAGAGGGGAGGATGAAAAAACAGGAAAAGACGTTTTTCACATTCTGTTCCTATCTCAGTGTCATTCCAGCAACATTTTAACATCTTCTTTTGCTAACCACTGCTCTCAGTCAGATGCATCATCTTGTGTGTAGGCAAGAACAAGAGAATGTACAGAATTCATACATGCATACATGGATATCCTGAGCTTTCTGCACAGAAGTAACTGTCAGAGATAGGGAGTGTAGAACCCAGTTACAAAATTTTAAAAATCAGAAAAACCAGAAACAGCATCTCTGCTGTCAGATTGACTTTTCTCAACCTAAAACTCCAAGACATTGCTGTCTTGTGTGTTACAAATGAGTTAAAAAGATTTTTGTGAGGTCCAGATGCCTGTGATTTTCTTGTCAGGGTGAGACTGGGAACCTTATTGCTTACTTGGTAATGTGTGTCTTATTAAAAAGTATGGCAACAAATTAAAAAGTTCATGGAGAAGGAAAAGAAACATGGTTACCTCTGTCACCCATGGATTTTGGAGTTGTAATGATTTTGGTGAATCCAAGTTGCAAGCCACAGTATTGTTAAAAAAGAAGGTTTAAATCCTCAAGTGGTCTTCATTTTCTGGAAGAGTACAGAACATTTTGTAAAGATAACAAAATGTTACCTTAATCACTGTCAACAGACAGGGTTTATTCATCCAGCTGCCCAGACCACCATTATCAGGCTGTTAAACCCGAAGCTGGCACACGTTTGTGCCTTCACATGCATGACTGCTCCCATTCACTTCAGCGAGTGCACTGCCCTGTGCAAATCGGTGCATTTCAGGCTTCTCAGCTCGGGCTTGGTACGTGAAATCACTGTTTTCTCCTTGATTTTTGACTTTTAAGGATGCTGTGACCTTGCTGTGCTTTTGAATATTCTTCACCTTCAGGAGTCCCGAGCGAGTCCCGAGCCCGTGCCCAGGACTGTTTGTGGCTTGAGGTGCTGGGAGCTCCTTCTGCCATCTGCGGTGGGCGTGAGCTGCTCTTAATTGGGAGTGTAAAGCAGGGCACTTAATGAGACCTTTCATTTGCAGTCTGTACAGCAAGGGATTCAAATCAGTGTGTGGGAGCAGGGGGAAACCACACAACTCGTTAATAACATCAGAATCAGTCCCGCTAACGATGCCACACGGTGCCTCTTGTGTTCAGGCTGTGCCTCAGCTTTGAGGCCAGAGATGGGGAGAGGCTGATCTTTAGGTCATTCCCCTTCACTGGAGGAGCTGTGTGTTCCAGTCATGTCATTTCACATCCCGTTTGAGAGCTCTGATCAACAAACTAATGCTGGAACTGTTTCTTTTTGTTTTGTTACTGCTCCCTTTGGCAGGTGTCAGAGGTAGTGGGTGACAGGGCTTAAGAGTTTTCTCTTTTTTTTTTTTTTTTCAATCTGTGGAGCATTTAGGTGGTGATTCTGCATCGACTGCATTACTCCCTTGGGCTCAACTGCTTACAGTTTCAGCCAAGTTAGGCAAATTGGATCCCACCCAGTGCTGTTGGAATTATGAGGCTGAAGTATTCAGAAATCAGGAAAAGCCAGATTTATGGTTGTCTGCACAGTTGGCAGATGCTCACTGCACAGGTTTTATGTGCCAGCGTTCAGTTGTGTCCTGTGGTATTGAATACCCAAATCTGAACCAAAGTGATCCCTAATCCCACCCACAAAACCTTAAACGTGAAGTACAGTGAATAAAAATACTCTAAGTTATTTTATCAAGAAGTAGCATCCTTTGTGTGTGTTCTGTTGACTGTTTTGTAAATCTGTAGTGAAGATATCTAGGTTTTTGTACAATTTTTAACATTTTTTAAGATAAAACAACCATAAAGGTACAAAAGGAGAATTAAAAATTGCAGGTTTTGAGTAAGGAAGTAAGATTTCAGTTTTCCTGTCCCTTTTGGGAGTATTTTTCAGTTGCTTTAAATAAGTGTTGGTGAAATTCCTGGTGTCTTCATTTCCCTGTGTGCCAGTGCTATGGCTGTTGGGAACTGGAAATAAAAGGGACAGGCTCTTCTGTTTTGCCTTAGTAGCTGAGTGAGGAACGAAAGGCATATCTCAAATCAAGATAGAATACAGCTTTTAAAAACATTCATGTAATGAGAATCAGACGTAAGCCACTTGAATTGCCTTCCTTTTATTGTGGGACAAGAGCCTGCACACATTTATCCGTGAATAACATGTTAGCCTGCAGTAATTGGAGATGGTTTATCCCTTGATGAAAAGGGAGTAAGCATCTGTATGGGGGGTGGGGGCAGCTCTTGGGCATCAGCTGTTCCATTGTTGCTGTCCTTGTGCTTCAAACAGAAGACTTTTAAAGTAACTTTTTGGGGTTTTTTTTTTTTTAGATCCCAGCAAACGAGAACAGGTTTTTTTTATCAGTGTTGAATTTTTCTCTGCTGCCTCATTTAGCCTGCAGTGTGGAGCTACCCTGGAGATGTTCATATGTGTAATAAAGGAGACCACAGGACTGAACTGTGGTTTGAATTTGCTTTTTAAAATTAAGCAAAGTTTGTGTAAGAAGAAATTGCAAGCAGGGTATGATCTCGAAGTTGGGTCAGGTCAATGATGCCCTGAAAAAACTGAGCTGAATTCTGTGCCCCAAGGGCTCTGTGTCTCACCAGACAAGTACACTGCAAGTTCACCTTCCTAAGAAAACCCTTTCTAAAAAGAAAAGAGAAAAAAATTGTTACTTTTTCTTATTAAAAAAGAAAAGAAAGGGAAAAACATCCTCTGCAAAAGATGAGAAAGAGTGTCTTGTGGGCAGTTGGCACTTCTTTTCTCTGTCTCTGTAGTGTCTGTGAAGATTATGTTCACACTCAAAAGGTATTTCATGAAATGAAATATCTCTTTATATTTTGGCAGATAAATACATCATGCAAATTAAATTATTTTTTATAGCTCTGTCCCTGACATGTAGGAAATTTTAAGTCCAGGCAATTACTGTAATAACTTAATCATTAAAGTTTTATAAGGCTTAGGTGCATGAGATATAATTTGAAATGCAGGCTGGGAATTAGACTCTTTAACCTAATTAAATAACAACATCTCTTACACCCTAATAAAAATAGGAGACCTAAAGCAAATGACTTTGACAGGAAAAGCTTTGAAGGAAATGAAGGACACTGGGAGAAAAGCTGGCGTTGTTCCTGATGTTGGCAGTCTATTTAAAACAAAAAACCCTCAACAAAACAACAAAAAAAAACCCCACCCAAAACCCAACAGATCTTTCATGAAGAATTAAAGGCTGAGACATAAACTGTGCCCTGCTGGGTGGTGGCAATATAAGAATTGCAGCTATTAAAAAGATACTAAAAATACATTTTTTGATAAAAATATAAATGAATCAGAATCTCTCCTGTCTGCTCTTTACAGCTTGAAAAGACAATTAAAAGTGAGATTTCCTTGACAGGGGTAGGTTTCTGAAGTTGCTGAAATTAACAATATCCCATAAAGTACTTTAGAGTACTTATTTTTTCCTGTAAAAGTTGATTTACACCCTCAAAACTCTGCTGGCGTTCTTGTTTTAGGCCCTGCTGTTTGTATAGTTGTGGAGCTACTTTGGCCACAAATGTTGTGTGCCCAATGTCTGCCTTCCCTTAGTGCTGTATGGTAGGAATGTGAAACTTCCTCTTATTCCTTAACACCTCCTAAATAGTCAGGCAAGCTCAGGCCAGGGGGAAAGAGTTGCTTTAAAATTTAAATTTAAAATTTCCACCTGTCAGCCAGAGCGGTGAAAATCATCCTTGTGGGCTTTTCTCAACTGGCTCATAATTCAGCCTGAGAAATAGAAAATGCCAGGGACAGCTTTCCATGCATTGATGTGTGGACTTGTCTCTTTAGTAGTCTGGAACAAAAGGTTCCTGCAATTAGCATATTAAGTTGTGTATAACAACGAAAAGAAACCCACAGAAAAGCTGATCTACTTTCTACCAAGTAGAAAGATTTACTTTTTACCAGGTTGATGCTTGCACTCGCTTGATCTGGAAACTGAAAATAGTGTGTTGGAAAGGAGGAGTATAAAATTGGCTGGGAGCAAGGCTTGTTTCATGGGTTGAGTTCTGTGTGGCTCCCAGGAGCCCAGTCCCACTTTGGGGAAGGGCTGGGAGGCAGCAGCGTCCCTTGCAGTGACATCTGGAGCTCAGCCCACTCGGACAGACGGCGTCATCTCTAGCTGCCCTGCCCCCAACAATGCCTTGTCAGAAGCTGGTCTCCCCCCAGCCCATCTCTAATGCCCTCATTATTAACAGAGGAGGTTCCAAAATTAGTTAGAGATGTCAAAGATCACCCCTAGATAATACAGAGACGGTGACCTTGGGACACGAAGAGGAGGAGCAGCTGAGGGCAGATGGCAGATGAATGTTATCCTGATACTGGATCTGGGCTTTTAACTCTCCTAGATGAGACCAAAGCCCTCATTTTCTCTAATATTGACTTATCTCCTATGGCAAATTTAATACTATCAGATGGGTAAATAGGGGTGGGAACACATATGTGTTTCCCTCCTGTGTGTATTTTAAAAACTACCATTATGATCATTAAGGTGGCTCCTAAAAATGCTGATGACATTAGAAGCAGGCATTGGGCTTTTGTGCATATGGGGCTTCATTCAGAGCAGATGAGGCACAAATCTTCCAGGGTTAATGCTGCATCAGATTTCTGAAGCCATAATAGTGAGGGTTAGGACCCTGTTCTTCCAAGCTGATTTTGTAGTGATGAAAATTTGGTGTCCTACACGAACCTGCTGTTGGAAAACAAGGATGGAGGAGCATTGGGGTCCTTACAGATACCAGGATTTATACTGGGTGACTGTTCCACATGAACCCAGTCACGTGTCTGTCCTGCAGTGATTCTGGGACGTGTTTAACACTACAAGGAGCAGTACAGCTGAAACCAGAGAATATCTGAGATAATTCTCTTTGGTGGGATACACAGAAGAGTTGTGTTGTGGACTGGGGAGGAATTGTGTGTTGCACCTGCTGCAGGTGCAGAGCAGAGCAACATCCTTCATTTTGAATGGGAAATTGTGGGGAAAACAAATGAGCTGTATACTTACTTGGATTTTTGTCTTGATCTCAAAAGTGGTTGCTGAAGATCAGCTTTTCCCATGGATGTATTGAGATATTCTGGTCTTTCATTACAGAAGCTGGAACTGGTAAATTGCAGGAATAATTTCTCTGGATTTTGGTGGGATGGGTGTGACCAGAAGTGTTGTATTTTGGTGTAAAACAAAGATCCCGGTTGAACTCTGTGTTGGCTGAGGGTGAACTATAATGTACAAAACCTGACACCAAATTACATTCCAGAGTTAGAAACTTGAATGTTTAAAAGCAGGTGCTAGAACACACCTGAGCTGTTAAAAATAAATCCAGAGAAATTACTGAGAATAAGTAAATCATTGCATATACAGGACAATTAAGAGACAAGTTGTATTTTTTAACACAAATTTCACAACTAAGCAGAAGTACATAATTTCCCAATATATAAAAGCACCTGCTAAAAATAAATCTGTAGAACAAATGGATAAGGAGAAAATGATATAATATAAATCTTTGTTTTCATGCTTCATTAAATGATTATAATTACTATTTGTGTGCTATGTACTGAATGGAGTACAGAAGACATTTTCTTTGTTTGGTTGCTTATCTAAATGTTTCATATGTTGGGATGATTCTTTCTGGGTATGGTCTTAACTCTTCAGTGGGAATGTAGTCACTGAAGAGTTTAAATGCAGTGTTCAAAGAAGTGCAAATTTGGAAAAAAATAGAAATAAAAAAGGACTAAGTTGTGTAAGTAGGTCATAGAGATTGAAAGAAAAGCAAGAGAAATAGATTGCTTATTTTTAAACTGTCCTCCTGAAAAATTGGAGTTTATCCTGTGGGAAATTTCTTGGTAACATTAAGCTGGGAAAGCCAGTAGTGGCTAATTATTGGTATTTGCCCTTTTTGAGACACCATTTGATAGTACTGTTGCTAAAGAATTTCCACAGTATTTATGCTTGAAAACTCAATGTCAGGTTAGGTAATTGTATGTAATAATTTATACAGCTATAACCAAATTTAAACCTAAAATATCTTTTTAAGACACAGTATCTAATAGCTTTTAAAAAAAAAAATCCCTAAATTGGAAAGCATTTACCAAGTTCAGAATTATTTTACTGTTGTTCTTAATAAAGAAATCTGAATCCAGCATAGTGTTTTTATGAACTGCTTGTCAGCCTGAGTGAACCTTCTTCTGAAACACTGCAGCTGCATAAAAAACTCATGTGCAGGAAAATGAAGCAGATGGCTTTTGAAAGTAGCAGCTGGTATATAAAATACGAGGCCAGTGATAGATTTCTCCTTAAATCATAGCATTGGGCTGTTCTCTAATTTCTCCATCTTCACAAACATGGGCTTTCCTCTGTTTTCAATTTTTTATTTCAAATAGTTCTGTCTAGAATTGCTGTCCATTTCTGTAGCTGGGAAGCTGCCCATTATTTTCTAGTACATTTTGAGAAGTTAGAAGTGACACCATCAGTAATTTCCCCATTCAAGTAAAAGAAGAAATATTTTATAAGTCTTGACATCAGAAATGAAACTGGGCTTGTGTTTTTGTGCCCATCTTCCATGTGGGAAAAGCCTTTGAGTTCACATTATGTTCACCTCCTTTCTTTTGTTGTGATTTCGGAGTATCTTTGAACTTCTAATGCCCAAAATACTGGAGACAGAAGAGAGATTTCTGTTCTGGCTAAAAGAAGAAGAAGAGTGATAAAAAAATTAAAATATCGTTAAGAATAAAAAGTATTTTAAATGAAGTGAATTCTTGCTGAATATCAGGTAGTAATGAAGCAGGAGATATGCTGTAGGATTGTGCTGAATTTAAAAATCCTTTTTTGCTTTTGTTGTTACTGTGCTTTCTGAGCATTTGTTGACTAATGGTGGGTGATGTGTATTCTGTTTGGGGGGGCGATGACAATTTGGTTTCATTTTTTATTTTATCAGAACATGTGAAAGACTTCTTTTTCCTACCTCTGAGAGGTGCCTTTATGCTTGGCATTCCTATTTTCCCTCCACTGCAGCCCTTTTTTGTATCAGACTGTTCATAGCTGTTGTGGCCAAGAAGTCAACTCCAAATGTGAGGTTAAGGTCACACTTTAATTCTGATTTGCCACCCCATGAACGAGCAAATTTCAGTAGAGTTGCTTCCTCTTACACTGGCACTGCAGCAGTGCTTGCCTGGAAGCCTGAAGCAGTTTTTATTTCCATTATTCCATGTTTAATGGAACTTAAGTAGACTAATCCTTTCCCCCCAAAGCGTGCACCTGCTTGACTGTAAATCTGACTTAAACTTGTTAGAACATACTAAAAACATCCAAGGGGAAGGTTCTTGAAATCAGCGCAGCAGTTTGCAGCAGTAAATTACTTTTGTCTCTTATCCTCCTTTAAACTGTTTTCCAGTATATTTTTCTCAGGGAGTTGAGATAAGCACATTATGTGGGAATACAAAATGGGTAAGTCAGTGGAAGCAAATATGTTACGAGCAACATACACCAAAGTGACTCACTTCAGATATCATATTTTGAGTTTTGTTTGTTACCAGATAAAAAGTATATAGGATTTTAGCAGTGTTGACACTTGAATTCTTAATCCTGGTGTCAATCCAAGTGTTTGCCTCGTTGATCTTCATGCATTTCTATTGCTGTAACATTGTGACCATGAAGTATTGGAGATAAAATACAGACTTGATGTAATTTTATCATTGCCAGAGCATCTGGTCTCTAGTATAGGGTATAAGTGATGTAATGGCACACAGGTTTAGCAGGAGCCCCTTAAAGGCTTTTGGGCGTGAGAAAAGATCAAGGGTTGCTCTTTTGGTTCCTTGTTTGGCCACTTGGGTTTTTGGGGTAGCTTTTTCAAAACCAAATTTGTTACAGATTCGTATTAATCAGTTTTATCTTACAAACTGGGTAAAATTATGGTATATTAAATAGCATCCTATGGGGAATTTTTCTGGTTTCGCCTTTGGAGAGATCCCATTCTGAACAGTTAAGTTGTAGATGAGGTTATGCCAGTGGTGCTTGATCTGCTTGAAAAGGGTGTGTGTGTTTCTATATCTGTGTATATATAGATACACTCTTCAGCTTCTCCAGCTATTGCACACTGTCACCTGAATTTCCAAGCCATGGGAGTGCAGCCAAAGGTCTGCACACACTGCCAGGGAGTATGACAAGCTCACAGATAACAGGATCTCCAGACCCCACAGAGAAGGATTCATGCTTTCTCTTAACATATTTCTGAATTTGTAGTCAGCAGCAAAAAAACTGGTAGGTTTTGTTAGATTTGTAAGAGTTCAGTTTTTGGGCCTTTTATGTATATAGGCTTTGTACTCTTGAAGATGGGGCCTTTGTTTGTCTAACACAGAAAATATTCTCATTTCTCTCATTTAATTATATTAACAATAATAATAAAAGTTATAATTGAGCAAACACAAAAGACTTCTTGGAAAACTATTCAATTGCCTTGTGACAGTGCATTTAATTACCATTAAATTATCTCTTATGTCTCTTCCACTTAATATTTGCTCAGGCTTTTTCCTTAGGAGGTTGTGCTGAACCTCCTGTGAAATTCTTATCTAATCTCTGCACAGGCATTAGTTCGTGCATTGATCTGATGCCATCTCAAAGAGAATAGTCAAGCAAAATTAAAGCTGATAAGAGAAGTTCTCATTGGTATTCTGGGAGTAGAAATTGAATCTGCCTTTTTTTTCTCCTTGCTGAAATTGAAAGAATGTGTGCAGGCAGGTTTATGAAAAAAGGGAAAAACCAAGCACCTTTGGCTATCCATAGTAGGACACTGTTAAATCCAGACCACTGGATTCTCACTGCAGGTTTTTTGAAGCTTATAATCTCTTCTTATAACTCACAAAATTTAAACACTAAAATAAGTGGATGTACATAATGTAAAATACTTCTTTTCCCCCTTCTGTTTTGTTGGAATGGGGGATGGTCTTTTACATTTTCTTACTCAATATCTGATGTCTGTAGTTGCAGAGTGAAACTGGGAACATGACTGGAATTTGTGAAAGCTCACAAGCTGCAGGGCAAGAGGAGATAAACCCCAAAGTTTAAATATTTGGGTAATGTTGCTTATTTATTTATGGAGTAGGAGGCTAGCAGCGTTTTAAAATCATGTTTGCATGAAACTGGAGACGCTCGTAAGCTATTTAGTCTAACAGATAAATTACTGGAGCACTGGGATCCACAAGGCAAAGGGCTGTGAAGATAAATAAATCCACATTTGATCATAATACACTGGGCCTTAAATTATCATCGTTCCTGCAAGTGGAAGTTTTGTGTCAGGACTGAAAAACTACTTTGCTACAGCCAGTTCTTGGTGTCTGACTATCTCAAGTCATAGATGGACAACAGCTTTGAAATTTCCTGGTAATGCAAAGTTGTTGAAATGGTTCAAAAAATTAAATCTGTAGTTTAAAAAAAAAAAATTAATGAAATATAAGTGATCAGTCAGTGGGTACTTTTGATCTGGGTGGATGTAAGGCAGGTTAGCCAAGGGATTTTGTGATCAAGTTTACTTGTTAGGTGAAGTAGTTTAGGCTGTACATGAAGGCGAATTCTCAGGAAAAGGACACGAGAAATTCTGGAATTTGGGTATCCATATATGACCTGACCTCGTGTTCCACACTTCTTTCATTTTGAGGTATCCCCACGCAGACCTGAGGATGAGAAGGGCTGTGCTGTTGTTCACCACCCACGTGTGTTTGCAGAGGTCATTTATGGCCGTTGGTGGAGCCTGAAACTCCATTCCTGATTTACCTGTCCTCAGCCTCTGTCTGACAGTTTTAGTGCAGGGCCAGTTCAAAGTCCTTTATCATGAATAGAGATCCTGGTGTAATTTATTACATTTTGCTGCTTATAGAATCATAGAACCATTTAGGTTGTAAAAGACTTGGAATATCAATCACTAGTCCGGCACTGCCTCATCTACAACTGAATCATGTCCCCAAAGGCTGCATCCATACTTTAAATAGTTACAGAGATGATGGTTCCACCACTTTGCTGTACAGTCTGTTTCCAATCCCTCACCACCCTTTCAGTGGAGAAATCATCCTAATACCCAGTGTAAATCAAATTATTTAAAATTGTGAGCATAATGAAGAGGAGAATTATTAATTCATATTGTGGATACTATTACTATGGGAGTACAGAATTATTATTTCCATATGTGTGTACAAATAGCACGCTACATGATGCTGAAGGGCAATTATTCTCCTGTCTCATTAGTATTTGTAGGAATTGCATTGAGAAGAGTTAAAAGCTCATTATTTTGTCATATTGAGTGCCTGTATGAATTCAAATGCAAGAAGCTTTTTTCTCATGTTTCAGTTATTGTAATAATTCATTTTCTCACTCTTGCACAGTTTATCATATTTAATCTTTCATGTCTTTCAACAACAAATGAAAACTTTCCATGCAGTTCAGATCCAGGAAGTTTGTGGGGGTTTGTTTGTAGTTTGGAGCAGGAGCCAGCTGCCCCCCTGGTGCTGGGGGAATGCTGTGATGGATGCTGAGGAGAATGCTGAGTGGAGAACACCTCCAGCTGTTGGATCCACTGCTGTACTTCCTTATCTCCTAAATTATGCATTCATAGCAGTAGTAGTTTGAAATAGTTGTTCTTACAACTTGTCAT
Source organism: Phainopepla nitens (assembly GCA_013400175.1). NCBI lineage: Eukaryota > Metazoa > Chordata > Aves > Passeriformes > Bombycillidae > Phainopepla > Phainopepla nitens. The sequence continues at coordinate 80,961 of VXBQ01008266.1, read as the reverse complement.
CACTCAACAAACCCACTTGGTGAAGTGTGTTGTTTTCATAGTGCATCATCTCCTCTTTGATCTGCAAGTCAGTCACGTGGATTTCTGTGGTATTTTGGGACTTGCTGCAGCTTTAGGATCTCAATAGCAACGTGATGTTTTCATAAGGGGATAACAGGAGCTGTTAAGGAAAAGCTGTCGAGTTTTTTTACTGGTGCAAGATTTGCAGGGTGAAGTTCTTGGGCGCTGGTTCTGTTCTCTCTTACTGCCTGTGTTTTTTGTTGTTGTTACTTATGGTGTAAATTGTTTACTCCAGTGTGGTGGAAGTATTACCTAAGAAATAGGATTCTGCCCACATCCATGTTGGTAAATAAGACAAGCCCAGGACGTGTGATGAAGATTTGAAGTGTTTCCTTCTGGAGAGGATCACCACCCAGTTTCACTCGTGGTTCTTCTGGCTAGTTCAGCATTATTTTATGAGAATGTGCAGTACAATTTGCACATTCTTCTCTGTTTACTTCTGGTTTTATTTTCACTGCAATTCCCAGGCATTTATCAGTTTTATTTTCATGATTAGATCTGCCTAGACAATTAAATCCTGTTGACCAGGCTGGTTCAGGAACACAGCCTGCCTTCTCCTAGCTGCAGTGCAACCATCTGCTCAGTCCTCTGTGAATTTTGATTATATTTAATAAACATAGCCAACATGGACATAAATGAGAAATTTTTCAATCAAGTTCATTGTGGTCAAAATGTGTTTCTTACCAAAGTGCAGCTCGTTTGTGGAGAATGTGAACACAAATTCTTTTTTCTCTTCCTGGACTGTGAATTGTCATTCCAGAAACTTAAGATACATTCCTTTGAAAATTGTTTGGGGAATATTTTAGTCTGTGTTGGTACTGAACTGATCTTTCTGTGATGCCTACCTGCTTCTTTTGCTGTAGGTGAAAAATGACTATATGTTAGAAATAGCAGATCAAGTGGACCAGGAAATTGCTTTGAAACTAGGTTGCCTTGAAATCCGGTAAGCTGATAATTTAATTTATTATTCAACATCTTTCTGACAGAATACATATATTAATTTTGAAACTGCCTAAAGTTCATCAATTTCTGACCAGTAGAGTTGAATAAAACATCATAAGACCTTTTTCTGCTACGAAGCAGTCTGAAGAAAAACTGAATAGACTATATTGTAACTCATTTCTACTGATTTTTAAATTAACATTATTTTAAAATTTTAATTAATTACATGTTGATACTGCCTTTTGGGTGAATTCTTCATCTGAATAATTCAAAGGCCTGTAGAGTACATCGAAGTATGCTTTAAAAATGCATCTGTGGTGTTATTTAATAAACAGTCTTGTGATTCTGCATATATAAATCCTACAGCTAAAGAATGTAATTATAGATAAATGCTGCTACCTTTCCTCTCTGCATTTCCTCAATTTTTAATGTACTGTTTTGAACTGATTAAATCTTAAGGATCCTTTTGGGTGTTTTTGGTGTTCTTGTCAACTGTATAGACAGCTGGAAAATAAAGATAAATATATCAGATTAAGAGATCTTTGAGAGAGTTCCCAGCTTTGAAATGCATGTGTTGGGTTTGTTAATTTATGGAGAATTTCCAGCCTGAAACATTTGCTTTAGTTATGTTGATGTCTCACACAGGGAGATTAGGGAAGAAGTAAAGTTGATAAGAAATGAGTGACAAATGTAAACTTGTTAGGAGAGAATGAAAGCATCCTTTGAACAGTACTTTCCAAATTAAAACAAAATTTAGTCTTAGGAAATTTCCCAGGTATCACAGGATAACCTGATGCCTTTGTTAAAAGTTTTGCTGGTAGCCCTAGAGAAAACAAAAATTCTTTGTGTAAGTGCAAACTCCTTATGCACTTACAAAATCATTGTGCCTTATTTCAAAACATGTGATGAATGTAATAATCTGTGATTCTGTTGTCAGCCAGGTCCTGCCTTCCCTGATTCTCAAGCTGTGGCTCTTCAGAGCATTTTAATGAGATATTTCTCATAGATGAACTACTGAAACTCTTAGAATAAGCATTACTGGTCCATTTTCTCCATGAAAAGGACGATCTCAGCCCTCTCCTCACAAAGCTTTCCAATTTATTAATTTACTTGTTCATGTGAACATGTCTGGATTGCAGCAGTTTTCATCATTCCCTGCTGCCCCTGGTTCTCCCCGTGCCAGGCACAGGGGCTCTCACAGGGAGGGGCAGTGTGAGTTAGAAAGGAGCTGCTGAAGGCCAGGTTAGGTCACTTCTTCTGGTAAAGAAAGATGGAAAGTGGTTCTGAAAATGCAGTTAATTCGTAAAATAAAAATCTGATCTGTTGAGGTACAATAACACTGTACTTAATACTTACCTCTGAATTCATTCTGCCAATGTTTTCTGATGCTGAGGGGAAGTTTTAATTATGTTGATGTTGTACTTTTAGGCTGAATTGTCCACTAATTGTTGCTTTCAAATATTTTTCCTGTCTTCAGGAGATCCTACGGAGAGATGAGAGGCAATGCATTAGAAAAGAAGTCCAACTATGAAGTGTTAGAGTAAGTATTGTGTTCTGGCTTGAGCTTTGAACTGTCCCTTCTCTGCATCAGGAACAATAAATTCAGTTCAATGACAGAACGTTTCTGTTGTAATTTTTCCATTCCATCAAGGTTGTTAAGATGCTTTAATGTAAGAAGAGGATGATGAAATCCATAGAGATTTAGAAGTAGGATAAGTGCCTTTAACTCTGGTCCAGAGAAACAGGTTTGAAGTAGTTTAAACTTGATCAGGAGGCTTACTGTGGTTTGTAGCAGTTCTGCTAATGTTCATGGGGTTCACCAGCTCTCATTGTGAGGTGATTTTATTCCTCAGTGTTTTCTGTGCCCAGTTGCATTCTTCAGTCGTGACACATTTGTGGTAAAGTTTGAGTTACTTGAAAACGTTTGTGGTATTGTTTTTGTTTCTCTTTGCTCAGTGTGGGCATTTTCTCAGTTGTGACCTTGCAATTAACAAGGTTATTATTTATCTGTGTATCACAAATTTTAAGAAGACCAAGGAGCATCCTTGTACTGAAATATTTTGTTTACTTAATCATATTGTACAGGAGATGGCTTCAGTTCAAATTAGCTAAAGTCCTTCAGCTTTTTAACAAAAGCTTGAAAACTGGTTTTACTTGTATTTATATAGCAGATAAAGTTTCAGACATACATGCACCATTGCATTCCATTTCAGACACACATGCAGGAGCATGGATATGCTCATCTCTGCTAATTACCCTTGTGAAAAGATCCTGTACAGTTGGATACAAAATTGGGATAAAAGGTTGTTGCAGCAGTCAAGTCTCGATTTTTTAATCTTATTCTTAATGACAAATGGGTGCTAACTTTCAGAGATGTGAAATTAGGGCATTTGGAAAAGAAAGGTAAGATTTTATACAATGAATAAGTTTACAAGGATTTTTGAGGAATCTCTGATATTGTTAGGTAAAGATAACTTTGATGAATAGCCTGCTTATTTGATATTTCTGTAGTGCTCCTATATTTATCCAGAAATTTTAAAACTTTGGTTTTGTTTGAATTAGGGAATTTTAAAAAATTTATTTGTTCAGGACTTCAGGTTTTTGTCTATAGAAACATTAGCAGAAATATCCTGGTTGAGAAAACAAATCACAGAATGAGAAAGGACTAATAAAAATAAAGCGGATGAGCAGATACACGAGATTCAAAGGGGATATAAAAAAAGATTTGAAAGTATGTGACTTATGGTTGGTGTAGTTTACATACATACCTATGTTCCAGTAAGAACTTGAGTGAAGTGTTTTTAAGTCAGTTTTTTGGCAAGTCAGAAGCTACAAGCATTAGTAATTAGGTTAATGACTTTGGAAACATAGGAAAGCAGGGTCATACCAGGTCACACAAAGTATAAATTAATAATTTTAACAGGTGAAAATTCCAGGAGGACTCAGTGTGGTGCAGCTTCCAGTTTAACAGTGATTTCTTTCCTTCAGTTTGTCTTTTCCAAACAGTGACTGCTTTGGTAGGGAAATAATAAATTGCTGCTGTGAAAGGCAAAGTGCAGCAAAACCCCAATATGCAGCAAAACTCCAATAAACAGCTTAATGCCATGTAGAATTGGACATGGAGAATTGTGCATTTCAGAAGTTTTCTCTTTTTTGAGAACCAAGATGTGATTTGTATGGGATTTAGCTGGGAGAGATGAAGGATAAAATGACCTTCAACTGACTGTACTATAGATAATTACAAGCTGGAAAGGGTCTGCAAAAAGTGCCAGTGATCCCCAAAATGCATTAATTTGATCTTACCACTTTAATAGCCCATAAATGTTTAACTGCACAAGTAATATTTATTGCTCAAGTGAGGCTTTTTTGGTATTTTTTGTGGGGGAATCGCTGGTTTTAGTACATCATGAGGCACTTAAGCAGCTGAGAGCAATTTTTAAATGGCCTTTTTTTGCATTGGGTGTGATTGCTCCTCGCCTGCCTTTGTCAGATGTCTATTTGATGTATATTTGTCTCTGATCAGATTGTCATACGAGAACAGATCTGGATGGGAAATGGTAGATGGGATCAAATTGTTAAGTAGCCTTTAATAGTTGAGCTTTCATGGAGTAAAAGAAGATTTTTTTCATAATAAACGTGAAGCCTGTTATGAGAACAGGAATAATTACAAGTACAGAAAGGGGAGCTGTAGGAAGGAACAGGTGCAGCCACAGTTTGGTAAAAGGCTTGTTAAAGTCCCTTATGTTAATCTAACGTTACTTTTTTTTGTTTTAACTTGAATTGAGCTGAAAAATGCCTGGTATATGCTGACTAAAGCTACTTATCATTGTAAGACAAGCGGTGTCACCTGTCTGTAGTTGGTATTTATTAATCCAATTGAAGTTTGTTCATTAAAAAAATGTAATTTTAGATTAAGCCCACAAGCAGGCTGGAGTAGGTGAGGTTGAGTACAAAGCTGTAGTAGAACTGTATGAACCTGGCTCTCAGTGCTGGCTATCTCTTGTTGGCAGTCAGAAACGTGATGTCTGAGTCCTTCATCCAGAGCCTTGAGCTGATGTCTCCCTTGCTGGCCATTCCACCCCCACACAGCACAGCTGGGAAGGAGTTTGTAGGGTTGTGTGTGTAAAACTATTTGTATGTTCCAATTTCCAGTGCTTCTTCTCTTGTTTATAGTTATCCATAAGCTGTTGCTGGCCAGCACATTAAATCTGTGTGGTTCTTTTGTTAAATTCTCCTCCAGTAAATAAATTTGCTGTCTCAGCTAAACACAGGAAATGCTTTATTAACAAGTTTTTTTAAGAGCTGTGGTCTGTTGTACTCTGCATAAGAGTTTCTTCTCAGGTTATTGTACCCAGATCTGTGCAAAAGGCTGCTCTGCAGCTTGTCCTAGTACTGAATCAAAGGAGGCTGTGGCAGCTGTGTGCTGCAGGACTGGTGAGGGATACCAGGGTGATGGAAGGTGCTTCATTTCAGAAGCACCAACTCTCTCTCAAATGCTTACTGTTAAACTAATATATCCCTGTCAAAATGTCTTTGCATATTATTTAGATGGTAATAGTGTGTTAGATTCATTTAACTGTGTGGGATGATAAAGCGAGTATCATTTGCATTTGAGAGAAATGCATGGAAGGAATTAACATTTATGAAGTTTTATAATCCTGCAGCTTACTGTCATTGTACAGATGCCAGTGCTGCACATGAACATTCTGCTCCTCCTGGCTGAGGATGTTTTTAGTATGAAATTGTATACTACTCCTCTTCAGAGAGCTTTAAAAATATCCTGGTTTATTCTTCTGAGTGAGCTTTTTATATTGACTTTACTGTTGGCTTTGTTCTTGTGCCGTTAGGTAGCAGTAAATAAATCCAGAATATCTCTGCTTGCTAAAGGCTTTTCCTTGCTTTGCCAAGTGTAAGAATTCCAGATGTATTTCTGTGTGTGTTCAAAGCATGCAGTCATGGAAAGCTCGCTTTCATGCTTGTTCCAGAAGCAGATAAGAATGTTTAAAAGAGATGGTAACCTCCTAAATTTAAAGGAAAAAGGTCAATAACACCTTTGAGCGATAAATACTTTCCCTAATAATACTTTTCTCTTAGTTTTTCCTTTTTTACAAGTTTACATGTGAGATTTTGCACTTGGTTGTGCAGTGGTGTCTTCTGCACCAATATCATGGACAACTTCTCCAGCACCTTTTTTGGAAGCTGATGTTCAGTTGTAGTGACACAAACACACATCAGACATAAGCTATGTGCAGCACATCAGAGCACAGAAATATTTACTGGCTCTGGTTTTCAAACCAGGGCTACAACCAAATTTATAAGTGTGAATGTGAGCTTGATAAATTCAGTTTGCAAAATCTGAGCTCACAGTCACCTGATTTACAGTTGCAAAAAGTGAGATTGCTTGCCAGAAAAAGTTGGTAATTTTTATTTGCTGACTATGAAGAAAAAAAAAAACAGTAGAAATTTAAACAACCCCTCAATTAATAGTGTTTCAAAGGGTAAAACAGTAGTGGATCTGCACTCACCATGCTTAATGAGGTGATATCATGAGTATTCCTTTATGGATTCCTGGATTCCTTAGGCCAAGTTAAGGCTCTGAGCAACCTGGTCTAGTGGAACATGTCCCTGCCCATGGCAACTGGATGGTCATTAAGGTCCCTTCAAACCCAAACCATTCTAGAATTCTTTATTATATCTTCTGCTCCATTCTGATAGAGGTTTATCAAGGTTTTCCACTTTCATGTTGTTCCCATCTCATCTGTCTACATGCTCTAAGAATATTTTTTTCTATATTCTTGAAATTATTAAAACATACAAGTGACAGTTTTTATTCTTCAAAACTCCTCTGTGCCCAAGCCACCATTTCAAATAACAGAGTTTCCACACAGGTACCTGATTAAAGGCAATATCCTTTGGGGTTTAAACTAGAAGTTGCTGCTGTGCCACATTTGATTTGGAGTGGCTCTAGTTAGAATTTTAATGGTAGTCTGTTAATCTGAGATTTTCAAGGACCTTTTTAGGCAGATGGTTTAGTAGTTGTATGTGCTAGTTAAAAAACAAAATAAAAAATAGACCCAAAGCAGCACCCTGAAAAGAGAAATATGATCCTGCACAAAGTTTTGATATTGATGCTGTGTGTATTTTTTCTTTCAGGAAAGATGTTGGTTTGAGACGGTTTTTCCCGAAGAGTTTACTAGATTCAGTGAAGGTAATTACAGTCCCAGTCAGTCCTGTAAATGGAATCCAGTCAATGCTGTAAAGAAAAAAGTGTCAGAAATCTTAAAATTGCATTATAGTTTTCACTGTACAGTCCTAAGGGAATTACTGTGCAGTTCTGCTTTGTGAAGAAACATCCAAGCTGTCTGTCAGATCGTTGGGATGTAAATCCCACTCATGCAGCTGGCAGGACAAGGATAAAGTGATTCACGTGGCCTTGCTGAGCTGCTGTGAGAGGGGCACAGCTCTGCCTCTCAGACCTTGGGGGTACAAGTGCAAAACAAGTCCTTGGAGCCTCCTGTATCAAATAACTTTTTTTTTCCTTCCCTAAAAGAAAAATGACACTTCTGGAGAAAGAGGAAAGGAACATGTAAGAAAAAAGAATATTTTACTGGGAACTTGATAAACTTGATGTCTTCCTTGCTCAAGACTGTAGCCAACTTATTCAAGGAAGATTTCCAGTAATTTCTGCTTCTGTTAATCCTAGCTAAGACTACAAACGTTACTTGAATCTCAGTCCCATTGAAGTCCATATGTTCTCAGAGTAAAAAATGCAAATTTTTCTCAACATGTGTTGAAAAGGGGGATTAAGAATGGTCACCAAGTATTTTACATTTATAACTGCCTCAAAATGAATGTCCTGGTAAAATGTCTTCTACAATTCATACATGAAAGTATAAATCATAAATTGCTATTTTGGAGCTGGTTTTGGTAAGCAGTGGAGCTTTATAGAAAGAATAGAATTCAACCTAAGATTTGTAAAGAATCTGCATTGTGATTTAAATGGGTAAACACAAAAGGGCTGTCATGACAAGGTTTTGTTTCAGAATACTTTTGAAAATCAGAAGCTAATGAAGTCAAGTGGATTTAAGTAATCCCCTCTGCATTTTAATTTAAGCAATTATCTGAAACTGTATTTTCTGCTAACGGGAAAAATTGTGGTAAAAGGCTCCAGACGTAAAAGTATGAATAACTGTCTCAAAAATAATATTATGGAGCCAGAAAACTGACTGACCAAGAAAACTGCACTTTGGAAATCCTGAAGTGGGGAGAATAGCAGAAAGAAGTAGCAAGAGTTGCCAGGAGGTGAAGCTGAGTGGAACCTTGTAAAGACATGAAAAAAAAAGTTGGATATATGAAGAAAAACAAGGGAAGGAGAAACATGTCTGCTTTTTAATGAAAATGAAATCCCTATTCAAAATAGTACAGGATCAGTTCAAATACTTAAATTGCTCTTCCACTTTGTGAAAACCAGGGAATTTGAACTGGCAGGCAAAGGAGGGTTCCCGACAGCCATGAAACATCAAATGAATTATTTCTCTCAATTCTCTCTGCTTTGAACAAACACGAGGGGGAACAATAGCTCTTAGAAATGCTTTTAAGAGCAAGTTTTCAGTGCATTTCGCTTGAAGTTGCTATTTGTAGATATTTCTGATAGATGCTTCTGTTATGGAAGAGGTGTGTTTTTGGGGCTGTTCAGCCTGGAGAGGAGAAGGCTCTGGGGAGACCTGAGAGCTCCCTCCAGTGCCTGAAGGGGCTGAAAGAGAGCAGGGGAGGGACCTGGGACAAGGGATGGAGTGACAGGACACAGGGAATGGCTTCACACTGACAGAGGGTGGGGCTGGATGGGTATTGGGAAGAAATTCTTCCCTGTGGGGGTGCTGAGGCCCTGGCACAGGGTGCCCAGAGAAGCTGTGGCTGCCCCATCCCTGGAAGTGTCCAAGGCCAAACTGGTCAGGGCTTGGAGCACCCTGGGATAGTGGAAGGTGTCCCTGCCCGGGGCAGAACAAAATGGGCCTTAAAGTCCCTTCCAACCCAAACCAGCCAGTGACTCTAATGCACTTTCTATCTTCACACCTTGCTCATGATCTTAAATTTTAAACTGACCAGTTCTTCTTGGTGGACTGAAGAGAGCCAGATAACATATGCCAGTATTCCTGGCAGTAAATATGATGCTAGATTGGTCAGGAAGACAAACCATGGGCAGAATAAAGTATCTTTCATCAACTGAGCAGCTGAAATACTTGGGACACCTTGAACTGGCAAATGCTTTTTTATTTTGTTGTGTCTTGCTCCTGGCATTTGCCAGTGATAAGCAAAGGCTGAGGTTTGCAGTTGCCTTGAAGTTGGTTTTCTCTGTAAACAGAAAGGTGACAGGGAGGTCCACTGTAGAGTGTGAGTCCTAACAAAGCTGAGGCACCTCTGGGTGCAGAGGGAAGTTTCCTGAGTGCCAAAGGCTTTCTTACCCTGTCCAGCTCCTCAGCCTCCTTAAGGGTCCACCTGATAGCGGTTTTGCTAAATTGACAAAATAATTTGAAGTTACACCAAAGTCACGGATTTCTGTCTTAATTTGACAGTATAATATGTGCTGAGAGGGCTTTTTTTTCCAACCTGTATATGCATCATTGCAAAACTGATCAGTTTGTGAATGTGCCACACCCTTGGATTTGACTGCTAGTGGAGTAACTCCTCCTAAACAGTCCACATAAACATTTCTGGCTATTTTGACTTCTGAACCTTCTTTGAAGGCTTTCTAAAAATGAGTGTCTAATCTGGCTGGGAGTGCTAACGACAAAAGGAAGTTGGTATTTATGTAGTGCCTGGGGCTGTTAACAGGCAGTGTGGGAGAATAAAGAGTTTTACTGCTGTTAAAATGGGGCATTCAGATATGTTGGCATGGAGGAACAGTGGTAATTCCTGTCTTAACCTTGACATATTGGGAAGATAAGCATGGTTTTGCTTTCTGTCATTGCTGTTAGTTGGAAGATGTATTAGAAAGGGGTTTTTGAAGGCCATTCAGTCACTTTAGACAGATGTTTTTATTCACAGTTGTTGATGGCTTGTTCAGATTGGGGGCATCTTAGAGATAGTTCTTCTCAGGCCCTGTTTTTATTTTCATATGAGTGGCTGCCTTTCAGGGATTATACATTATGTACAGGCAGATGATTCATTTTTTTAAAGTATTGCTTTAGCTATCCTTTGTGCTACTCTAAGTGGTTATTTGTACCCTGAAAACAGTTAATAAAGTGCTAGAAAACATAGTTAATATAATTTAATTTAGATGTTTGGTTTGCTTTTTACATTTAGTCTGTTATTTAAATTTCATCTTTTTATTTTGAAGTTTTTTTTGCTTATGATCAGACTGACAGAATCCACTTTATTATGGATAGTCTAAGTTATTGTGTGCAGAGATTAAGATACAGCTACAGCTGGCTTGTTGCTGCCAGGTAAGAGAGAGAACGGTGATTTAGGTTTAAACACTTATATGAAGGTATAAATTTGTGGGTTTTTTTGTATCGCTACACAGTTCAGAAGTTGAGAGAAATGAGGAACTTAGAACAAATATTCCTGGAACGGTTAACATGTGATCTTTTACTATAACTTATTCAAAATATTATTAGTTAGATATCCTCTCTGTAATATAGCAGAAGTAATGTTGATCCTAAGCAGAAGTTAAAAGGCAGAACTGCTGCTTATATTTTGAAGCTTTTTTTATTCCTTGAGAATTGTCTGCATTTCATTGATAAAGACACTGTTAGTGCTGCTAAGTGACCAAAAACTCTTAAAATGTCCCTCAGCTATTAGATTTAAAATAATTGTTCCCCAAATGTTTTAATACACAGGCCAAAACACTACGGAAATTAATCCAGCAAACGTTTCGACAATTTGCCAACCTCAATAGAGAAGAAAGTATTTTGAAGTTCTTTGAGATCCTCTCTCCAGTGTACAGATTTGACAAGGAATGCTTCAAGTGTGCTCTCGGGGTAAGTAGAGGAATGTGACAGTCACCAGAATACATTCTGGAGTTTGAAGTCCAATTGCTTTTGCTTGTTTCTGCAGTAATGTTTTGCTTACGTCCTGTTTTCATGTAGAGAAAATTGGATTTCATTAGCAACAAATTGTATTTATTGAATTTATTTAGAACTTTCTCCATTGATTGTTAAAAAAAAAACCCACCATTCTGTAGTTGGGTAAGAATTGTATGTAAACCAAAATATTTTTATAGGAGCTTTGTGAAAGTCAAGCACTTTTTCAGCTGTTTCCACAAGGAAATGAAACTTCTTAACTTTTGTTAGTAAATTTTCATCTAATACCTGTTAATCTCTACCTATTTCAAGTAAATTTTGAGGAAGGGCCCCAAGTTTGGAAGGTTTGTGAAAACGGAGACTCCAGCAGAAATTAGAACTTGAGTATCAATGTTCATGAGAAGAGGAAATACAGGAAATCCATAGTTCTCATGTAGACCTAAGATAAAGCCCATGGAAATGCAGTTTGAGTAGCAGAGATCCCCAGGAAACCAGTCATGAGGGGTTTTGCCACTTACAGAATTACTTTATTTTAACATAATTTTGTTTGAAGAGTTGAGAAGCTTCTGGATATTAATTACTAAAACCTGTAATTATCACATTGGATGATGGTGTTCCATAGCAAGGTCTTGTCTTACTGCTGAAATTCTGCCCTGTCTTTCTCCTTTGACTCCCAAGTCAAGCTGGATTATTTCAGTGGAACTGGCAATTGGCCCAGAAGAAGGAATCAGTTACCTGACAGACAAGGGTGCAAATGTAAGTCTGCTTCTGCTTTGTGGGTTTTTTTTCTCGTTCACTGTGTTAACAGCCATGACCTGCTGTGAACTGGATGTCACAGAAAGGGAAGTGACCAGTCTGATCTCTGGGTTAATCACAGCAGAGCTGGGAGCTCTCAGCCTGTGCAGCTCTTAGTCAGATATTAATTTGTGATTTGGGATCAGGGGAAAGGCACTGGTGTTAGGTACAGAGACGGTGTCAGCTTTGGCACTCAATTTGTTGGCTTTTCTACTCAGTGAAGTGCTCACTTGCAGAATTTGAAGCATTGGTGGGGACCTTTTACCAATGAAACACGTGAATTATTCTGGGTTGTTCTCTTTCTTTGGAATGTGTAAATGCAGAGCTTGTTTAACCAGTTGGTGAGCACATTTGTGCAGGCGCTGCTTATTTACTTTCTTCATTCCCTTCCCAGCCTTTTCCTTACTTGATTCCAGCTGTATTTCACTGTTCCCTGTGCACCCTCCTGGTGCCAGGGAGCTGTCTCCAGACAGATCCTTCAGCAAAATGTTTGGGACCTTTACAATCACAACTTAAGCTGAGCCCATGTCCAGCTTTCTATTGAAATGAATTCAAAAGCAGTGAAAAGATGGGGAAATCAGGAATACACAGCTAAGAGCATACCTTTTCCAGCAGTCTGGAAGGATGTTGGGAATGTGTCAGTGTGGGTTCCATGTGGTTTTTACCTGTTGAGTTTCCTCTGTTGACATCCAAGAGGCTGTTCCCGCTTCGGTGTGTGCCTGCCGTTACTCAACAGTGACCTCTGTGGGCACAGTGGAGCTGGATTCTTTTTCCAGACACTCTGGATATTTCTGCTGTGAGGGAGTGGTAATGAGACTCTGGAAAGAAACAGGGGACAGATTTCTGCACGTGTAGTTTGGGGGTCAAAGTCTCCCTGTGCTTTTGCAACACCAGGGATAAAGGCAGGCTATTTTGCTGTAATTTTGATTTTTTTTTTTCCTCATTTTTTGTGTTGTCTTTCTGAAGCCAACCCATCTAGCAGACTTCAATCAAGTGCAAACCATTCAGTATTCAAACAGTGAAGAGAAGGACAGAAAAGGGATGTTGCAGCTCAAGATAGCAGGTGCACCTGAGGTATGTTATTAATATTGAATGTGGTGATAAACTTGCTACTTTGTTTTTCCTTGCAAGGAGTGAGGTGTAGCATACTCTGTATTTTCTATATTGGACTTTCCTTCTGGGTTTGGTTTTGAAATAGATGTAAAATTCATTACATGTTTTACATTTTACATCTGGTGCTTGTAGACTTTGATATTCATAGAAGAAGCTTAATATAAAAACAGTACCTCTTCAATGCAATTTAATAGCAGCCTGTGTATATGTACTGCATCCTAGGGAGGAAACAGAGTAATTCCACTTGTATGTGAAGGGGAGATGTGAAGGAAGGAAAATGTGTTCCCTCATATTACATGGAAGCAGCACTGAAAGTGAAGTCAAATCTTTTCCTTGGTCCAGAGCACCAGAAAACAGTGGTAGAGCAAGATTGAGGCAGGGTGGCAGATCTGTGCAGAGGATGATGAATGTTGGTGGTATTGAAATTATTAGCTTGTCTGTATGTCTCTCATCTCTTTTTCCACTGTACATAGTTTTTAAAATCTTTTTTGAAATTGGGAAGGGCTGTTTTTAGGCAAAGAATAAATTGCTGCAGAGGGTGGGGGGAAAAAAGATACCACCTGTGAGAGCTTTAAGCAATAAGCAACTTCTTCAGAATTGTCTTAATTATACCCCTGAAAGTCATAGCAGTTATATTCAACAGTGGTTTACGCTTCATAAACCCAAATTAACACTACATCTAGGTGGAGGGTTTTACCAGGTGTACTTTCTGAACCTCCTGTTTGAAATTTGCTGCACAAAAGTTAAAGCAAGGATCTCCCGGCTCACCCACATTCTTCTGTTTACGCTTTGCAGGCACGTGTAGAGTTCTGATGCAATGACACAGCTGTTCCACTCAGTGTTTGCAGCTACAATAATTCCTCTTTGTTGGTGCCTTGTTTTTTTCCCTTCTGTAGCCTCTGACAGTGACAGCCCCATCGTTAACCATTGCAGAGAACATGGCTGACCTGATCGACGGCTACTGCCGGCTGGTGAACGGGGCCACGCAGTCCTTCATCATCCGGCCTCAGAAAGGTAAGGACACCTCCATCCTAGAGCTGCTCAGAGGTTCTTTTGCATTGGAACACAAGACACAAGGTAGCAGGAGAACCCTCACTTGGAGGCTCTTTTCTTTCAGGGAGGAGCCATGAGAAACGCTGATAGTAAATTGTGACTGCGTCAAAAATTGCTTAGTGGCTGATAATTAAAATTGATGTCATTTAAGATTGATGTCAGTAATCACTGCTTTACACTAATTCCAAGCTTAACTAGCAGAAGTGTAATTATTAAAGGCACTCCTAACAAGGGTGTTTTATCTTACAACATGATCCCCAATATACAGGTGGAAATTCAGTGAGGTTGGTTAGGATGCATTTGGATAAGGTTCTGACTGGTGGTAATTTTTTAGTTTATACCTTTCTCCTAGATACTCAAATATCTCCATTTAAAAAATAAAAACCTTGAGAGGCCTCACGAGTTTCTCTCATAAAATAGAACTAAAGCAGATACATTTATAGTGCTTATCAGTTGCTTTTGTAGCATCTTGCAAGCGAGATGAGGTTGCAGGTACACCTTGTTTTGGAAAGAATTTAATTAAATTTCACCAGAATTTTTTCCAGTTTCAGACAACTTTAATTATTGAAAAACATGCAAGCAAAGCTGCTTAAGAGTTAAATTTTGTACTTCCCTGTTGTTCTCATCTTTACCCATGGAAATTCATCAAATTTTCCTGCTTTCTAAAACAAACTATTTTCTTCTTCTGTGTTTGTAATACAGGAAAGTACACAAAGTATCCTAGCATCTCTCCAATGTGAGACTGAGTCTCTTTTAGTCAGGTTCTTGCTTTTTTCTGCCACAGGTTTTCCCTGAGGTGATGTTGTTAACATAATTCAAGTCTTTCCAGGTCCATCTGTAGCCATCCTACCTGTGTGTGGCTCAAAAATCCCCAAACTTATGCTTGGTCTTTCAGTAATAAAGAAATGTGATCTTAGGGTGTTAGCACGTGGTAATTACTCAAATAGTTCTTAAATTGGCATGTTTTTTGGCATTTCTGACCCTTAGTGTGTGTGAGTGACCTTCAGCTCCAGCACAAGCAGCTTTGTTAGAACCTGTGTGAGCTGTGCAGCCTTATCTCCACACAAATGAAAATCTTACCTCAATACAAACTCAGCTCTCCAAGCCAACCTGGTGCACAAATTGGTGATGATGAACCATTGGCCCCAAAATCAGGCACTAAAAGGATAAGTTAGCATCAGAGATAATAATAGTTTATTGTTCTAAAAATAAAATAGGCGTCACAATCCACGATTTCCATGTCACTAGACTAGTGTGTGCCCGTGAGTGGAGGTCTTCTGTGCCTCTTCTTTTCTGAGAAATCATGGTTTGGGGTTTGCTACAATCCTTATTATTCAGTCCCAAAATTTCCCTTCTAGTGCCAGTGGATTGGTTGTTTTCCAGCCTGAACTGTTGTAGCCACAGTTGATCTTTTAAAACTTTTTCATGTCTACACATGATCTCTTCCCCGAATTAATGGATAGCTCTCACTTTGTCTCTGCTTTTCCTTTAGGGGCACATGTGAACTTTGTCCAGTTCTTGCCACTTCCACACTGGTGGTGGTGCCTATCAAAATTGACCTGTTCTATTTGCAGTTTTTCTTTCTAATTCCTGTCTTGCACTGACCTGACCTTCTTACCAGCAGCTCTAAGCTCACTGAGTTCTCTGAGGGGCAGTATCTCTGATTTTCCTGTGCCCTACACTGAGGTGTCTGGTAGGTGTGAATGCAGGACAAATCAATGCATTTAATGCAGGGTGTTTATTTGTGTGCTATTCTTATAACACAGAATTTTAACAGGGAGCAAATGAACAGTGATTGACCAGGAACATTGGGCAGCACTTTGGGAACACTCCTCTTTATGTATACATGAAGAGAGCCCCTCTAGTTAAGATAAATTCTGGGGTTCTTTTGTCTGAGGTTTCTTTTTCTGAAGTTCAGAGCAACACCCAACATACTCATTGAACATTTCATAGGAGGGCTGTTCCCATCATGATCTGTGTTCCCTGATCCCTCCCATGGTGAGCTTTGATTGTTTAAGGCACATCAGAAACAAATCATGGAGCAACCTTGATCCCACAGAAGTGTTTTATCCCCCTTTTGAGCTTTCCCATCTGCTCTTTGTTGTACATTTACATTGATTGCAAGTCTCCTCATAAATTGTCCTTCTTGATTACTAAGAGAGCCTATTTTTGTCATGGCTGTCGTGCTACCCATTAATGATCCAGCTCTTAATTTGGGGAGAGCACTTGGTAATGTTTAAGACCTGGACAGTATTTGGCATTTTTACGTTGTTTGTCTAATTTTTCATAAATATTTTGATATACAGGTTCCTTTAGACCAGTGTGGAAATGCTGCACTTAATATTTGTATTTCCATTATCACTTATCTCTTAAGGCCAAGAGCACAAATGAAAAAAATTCATAAAAAGTTGAACTGATTATCAGCTTTTAGGTTATGGGGTGTTTATCACCCTCTACAATCACTTGAAAGAAGGTTGTAACCAGATGAGGGTTGGTCTCTTCTCCCAGCTAACAAGTAACATGACATGAGCAAACAGCCCCACATTGCTCCAGGGGAGGTTTAAATTGGATGTTGGGAAAATTTGTTCCCCAGAAGGTGGTTAGGCATTGGAACAAGTTGCCCAGGGAAGTGTTCAAAAATACCAGATCTAAATAGTTTGTGAAGTTCTCCACTTAAGTGCTTTTTGTTTTCACCCAGATTTACCCTGGCCATCGTTTTCATTTTAATAGAATGTGTTCCCTTTCTTAGGATACTGTTACCTCTTTAGTTTGGCCCCTCACTGATTTTGCTTTCACAGTAATTTCAGTCAGGTGAGGACAATTTCCATTCCTCCTGGGACCACTGGAGCTGCCTGGGTTCTGCTGTGTCCAACATGGAGCTCTGCTCAGAGTGGGAACACCTGGACAATCCAGAGGAAACCCCAGTACAGCCATGCACATCCCATTTCTTTAAAAGAATATAGAATTGGGCAAAAATGTGGGTTTCAACTTGTGAAAAACAACATAGGCCTTAACTGGCATGCTGTTAGTAAAAAATTTTGACTTCAGACCTGCAGGGGTACTAATGAATATTTGGTATTTTATTTGGGATATAAACTGTAAAAGGATGAGCAGCATCTTGGGCACCAGTGTCTGAAATGAGCAGTTTGTATGCAGAGAGAATGTAGGTGTCTGCAAGATCAGGAGTTCCATGCAGATTATTTTCTTCTTTAATTGTATCCAGTGATAGAGGAGGCATAGAGTCATGGAAGAATCACAGAATAGGTGAGGTTTGCTGATACCTTTAAAAATCATCTGATTCCAACCCC
The DNA here is from genome assembly GCA_013400175.1 of Phainopepla nitens. Classification (NCBI taxonomy): domain Eukaryota; kingdom Metazoa; phylum Chordata; class Aves; order Passeriformes; family Bombycillidae; genus Phainopepla; species Phainopepla nitens. Next base: position 63,668 of record VXBQ01008266.1, on the reverse strand, counting down.
CTAGTACTACAACCCCAGCGGACCTCTGCTACTGCTTAAATAGTGTGTGAGGTTTTTTTGATGCCTGGATACCTTTTTGTGTTTGTTTTTGTTTGGGTTTTTTACCATTTACTTGCTTTTCCAGCTTCCTGTGTCCATTTACAGCCCTGCCCTTGACACGTGCCTCTAGCACACAAGTGGGGTGTGTTGTCCCTGTAGGCAGTCCCTGCAGGCACCAGGCTTCCAGGCAGTTCTGGGTGCTCCTTCCTTCTTCCCAGGGCTGAGCCTGCCTTGTCCACATCTCCCAGCCCCATCAGCCCAGAGGAGGAGGGTCCAGATCTCTTGATCTGATGCAAATGAGCACAAAGCTGGTTATGTCCTGTGGAATTCAGCAGGGAACATTCAAAAGGAGGATGATCAGCTGAAACGGTGTTGGGTGTGGTGGACCCCAGTGTGCTGCTTGATTTCCCAGTGGATCTGGAAGCAAATACTCATTTAACTTGGATCAGAGTCTCTGCTTTCCTCTGTCTATCCCCATCTTTTCCTCACAGTTTTCCAGACTGCTTCAATTCTTCTCACCTTTCCTTCACTTTCCTCTCAATTCCTTAACCTTTCCTTCACTTCTTCTTCTTCGAACTCATTGACTACATCATGCTGCTACTCAACTTACTGTGTAAGACCACTCCTGTTCACATTCTCCCTATCTCACAAAGGGCCAAGAAAGATTTGCTATTACAATGGAATCAAGATTTTGTTTTGTTATGATTTATGATGTTTTATTATGACCCTTGCTTTGCACTGATAGGAAGCTGTTGAAAAAGTGTAACAGAGGCTTGCAGGAACAGAATGAGATTCTCTTTTTTAAGGAAATTTAATACCACAGTGGAAAGTCAGGTTCTCTCTTTATCTCCTTTAGATTCTCTTTGATAGATAGTATCTGACTTCAGCACATACTAACAGTTGCCACCTGTGGTGTTTCTCACTTTCTTAGGAGATTGGAGGAGGGAAAAACAGATCTGATCTGAGCTCAGTACCTTGAACATATGAAACATTGTGGCCCTGCAAATGTTATGAAATCATTCCTATCAAGTCTAATGAAATTATTCCCTGATCTTTCTGAAGTCCCCAAATATAATACTCTACAAAAAAAAAAGCCCTAGAGGAAATTAAAATTCCATCTTTAGAATGCAGTTTGAATAGTGTGCAATTAACATGCAATGGAGCTGCATATTAAAAAGCAAGGAGAATTATTTCGAATAGCTGCTTATTAATTGTGCATCCATTACCTTGATTTAAAAATGCCCAATGATAAGGTTAACTGTGCAATTTAGTGAAGTTCTTTTAACACAGAGGAAGGCTCTTGTGTTCCACCAGTAACATGTGTGATTAATCAGCACCATCTAAGCCTTAAATCCGTTGCCAAGTGTAAGAGCAGCAGTGGAACAGCAAGCAGTAGCAGCATAAATTGGTGTCAGCCAGAACCTAGGATGATTTCACAACTGATGCTGACAGCTGTAGGTGTCATGTTAAAATCAAGGTTCTTCTGAGTGTTCTTTACAGCCCTGGGGAGGCCTGCACAGCAGTGGGCAGGACTCCTGTGCCTGTTCTTCAGGCTTGGTGTCTTTGCTCAGTTTAATCCAGGCAGAGCCTCTCGTGCCCATTCCATTCTGTTTCTTGGGTACCTGGCCCCCAGTCTTTTACTGCCAGGCTGCACCTCCACACCACTGGTCTCATGTTTGTTACTCCACACTATCTCTGAGGATCCTTGCCTTTTGTTTGCTTCCCAGAAGGTATCATTTACCCTAACAAGTCACAGTACCTTTATCTCCCACCTGCTTATGTAATCTCTGTGTCCTTGCTCTGCCCCCCAGTTGCTGGTGCTTGCTCTTGCCACGTTGCTGAGCTGCTCCAGGGCTTCAAAATTGCAGCTTCTGGTTTCCTTTCTTTTCTGCAACTTCATTTTCAACACCCTCCATCCGACAGAAGAAAACAGGCTGATGTTGCTGAGCCAAATGATGCTTTTCTACCTGTAGACAGCAGAAAAAATGAACCAAAATAGTGTATTTTGCCATGTTGAGTGTGGCTTTTGGGTACCAGGCATTTCTCTGCTCAGTCCCTTAATACACAAAGGTGAGACTGCTGTTTACACCTATAATTCCTGGAGATTTTAACATGGGAGAAAAACAAACGAGAATTTACATGATTTTGTTACACAGTGTATGTCACCATTTTTCTGCAAGTGTGGCCGTTCTCTCAGATCACTTTATCAGAGCTGCATTGATGTAGGGAGTGAAACACACTTTATTACCCATCTTCTCTCCTTCTCTGCATACTCCAGTCTGCTGAAAAGGTGTTTTGCTAAAGGATTAGTGACTTCCCCACAGGAATACCAAAGGTTTAATCAATTCCAGTAAGAAAAAAAACCCCTTGAATATGTACATCCAAGCTCTTATACACATTACCATTTTCAAAGAAAGACTGGCAGGGATTTGAATATAGTGTACAAAAAGCTGATTTACTCTCTGGCACAAAAGATTATTATTGTATAGTCTCAAGCCAGTGTGAAATCAGTATGATAATGTGTACTTTAATGATTTATTTCAGTTGTCTTACTTGGAAAGCCAAGTAAATTCAATTGTTTTATTTTTATGTTAGCACTTAGGACATCTTGGAGATAAAAGAAAAGCATTTCTTACCAGAGAGATGAGATAGTGTCACATCTTCTGCAAGTGATTTATTGGAGCTATTTGTTAAGAATAAAAAAGAGCTTTTATATTCTGTGTACGTTGTTTCCTCAGATGAGAGTTTGCCTAAAGGTCTGTATGAGTGGGTAGGAGTTGTTGATATGCTGCTCTTTATATATGTATAGAACATTCTTTTGAGTCACCTCAGTTTCCCTGAGAGATTGTGATGATTATTGTTTCAGGCACGTAGATATTTCACGTTGAGAGAGGTTATTTGAAAACTTGCAAAAGCTTTAATCTTGTTTTCTTCTTGTTTACACAGAAGGTGAAAGAGCTTTACCATCAATACCAAAGTAAGTTTTGTGCTTTCTTTTCTTGTATATTAAAAAAAAAATGTTTTCAAAAAATAGTGATGCTTTTGGAACTTCTTGCACAAGCCAAATTTTTATTGTTGCTTTTGAATTCCAGGACAAATAGTAGGTAGAGCATAAAAAGATGGCAGTAATATTAAACTACAAAGATACTAGAAAGAAATCTGAGGACAAAAGTGCGTAATGCATCCATCATATTTGACAATAACAAAAGCAGGATGTTTTGGAAAAGAGTTGACTGGGGTTCAGGCTATTTCTTTTGAATCCATGAGTAAATTTAATTAGAAGAGTGATGCTAAACAGTTTGGGAATTGTGGTTTCAATCTGAGTCAGTCTGTGGTCCTCTTTTTCCTAATTGTCCTCTTTCTGGCTTATGTGAAATACAGAAAACATTTTTTGCTGCTATCATAACTCTGTCACATCACCTTTTCTTAAAACTTCCTTAATGGAGCCAAGTTGAAGTTGGGATCTAGGTTAAATGTAATAAAGAATAGCAGTTACTAATTTAAATATTAATATTGCATAATAAATACCTCTTTATTGGTTTAAATATAGAAAAATTATTCACCAATAATAATTGTGGATGCCTAGAAAACACCAATTCTGTGTCAGGCAAACAGAGATGCATTTTTTCCCCTGGTTGGTTTTATGGTGATACTTTATTAAAGGTGCCCTGAGACAAGTTATCTGCATCTAATAATTCTTACAAAGTGTGCAAAGATACCTCTCTGAATTTTTCTTCTTCCCAAACTTCAAGGTAAATAATGAATTTCTGATTTAGCTCTGATTTAGACTATTCCTTATGTTGTTGGAGTTGATGGTCTCTAATGTAGGCAAGCCTTTAATTCTTCCTGATGATTCTCTGCCCCCCTGGTGTCAGTGGTGGGTCTCCATCCTCTCTGGAGGTTGTTGTGCTTGTCTCATCTTTCCATGGGCAGTTCCTTGTTGTGGCCTCCTAAACTTCAGCCTTTAAAGCAAGGCATGTTTTTTTCCCCTTTTCTTTGTAATCTGACTGTTCTCAGTGGCCACATCCAGACCCAGTTTTCAGAGTCACACATCAGCAGTGTCCTCCTTGAGCTCCCTCAGGCAGTGCCCCCCCTGTCCAGTAGCACCAGGTAACTGCTGAAAGACCCAGTGCCATTTAGTGGTTGATGGTGTTTTACCTCCTCCCTTTTATTTTGAGACACAGGCTCTGCCTGCTTTGACCCAGTCACCTCATCCTGTTTCTTCCTTTGTTTCTGGAAGGAGTCCAGAACTATTTTTATTACTTTCTTAACTACTGGATGGAGCATGGAATACAATTTGTTCCTGAATCAGTGATTACACACAGGTTCTGCTGCAGCCCTCGCTTCCAGGCAGCTTTCTCATACTGTAGAAAGAGAGAAGTTAAAATTTAAGGAAGAAAAGTTGAAGTTGGAAACAGTAAAATCAGTAAATTTAGTGTGCACTCACTAAACAGGAAAATTTCTTTTTACTTAAATAGACACAAATGAGAAACACAGAACAGCATCCTCTTTACATAAAGCTTAACCTTACTTTTTTATTTGTATGGATTTCTCGGGTAAAATAAGGTTTGAAGGAGGAGCTTCTCATTCTTGGGGCAGTTTACAAAAACTAAATTTTTACACTTGGGTCTGTTTAACAAGGGCACCACGTGTGTTCCAAGTCTGGCAGCAGAGCTTTTATCAAATACAGAAAACTGCCAGCCAACAGCATCTTGCATCTGGGAAGATTTGCCTTTGCCAGCTGAAATTCCTGATTTCTGAAGGCATGAAGTGCAGTGCTCTCTTGACCATTAAAATTGTGGTTATGTATGTAAGTGATGAAAAGTTGAGAATTTTTTAGAATTTCTGATCCTTACGAATGTTTATGTGTAACATAACATATACATAAAATATACTTAACATAATGAACATTCTTATGTGATCAGGAATACATTTATACATAATGAATAATATATAATATACACATAATGAACATTTATATATAATGGATAATGCATTTATACATGATAAATATATGTATGTAACATAGTGAACATTTATAAATAACTACATTTAAATGGGATTGGTTTCCAGTGTTTGACGTGTAAATTAATTCAGAATGGTATGGGATAAGTCTTTTTGTAGACAGAAACTCAATTCATACTGCATTTCCCAGAGATCACACAGAAAGTGAAAGCACAGTCAGGTTACACACATTTTAAAAGCGGGCACCGTTTCGGTTTTGTGTTTTCCTTCAAATTCCCCAGGTTTCTGTGAGTCGTTGTGCTAATTGACAGCCACTCTGGCTCCCCCGGATGGGATGAAGTGGTAGAATCCTCTCTGACTTCTCTGCCCCTGCTCATCCTGGGGCTGGGGAGTGGCTCAGCCCTGCTAGTTGCAGTAGGTGCCTGTTGGGATGAATTCCCAGTGCTTGTGAAGAATGTACAGCATTCAGCGCTTCCAACTTCTGTTTTCCAGGCTGGCCAACAATGAGAAGCAAGGAGTGAGGTCTCACACAGTCTCTGTGTCAGGTAAGGCTCATCCAAACCCAGGACCCGAGTTTATTTCCAGAGCTGGCAGCCGTGCAGGCAGCTCTTCCACTCACTGCTGCTCCAGGGCTACCGAGTGCTCCAGACTGGAGCTGTGCTGCCTTCCTAGAGCAGTTTCTGAGAGAAACTTTTATGCAACAGCCACATCTGTGCAGTTACTTCAGAGCCAGGGTGCTTGTCAGAATTTCCACTTAACTTTGTGATGAAGTAGAATGTCAGTTTGCTGGAACTGAAATTACCTGAGTATGTGCTAATTGTGAGGGAGCAGCTTTGAAAAGGGAAAATAGGCAATTAAATATTGATCATTGCTTTACAGAAGGGAGAAACTTAATAGCTGTTTTTCTGTGGCTGTTCAGATAACAGCATTTCATTTTTGCTGTTGAAAATGACAAGTTAATTGAAGGATGAGTAGGTAAGGTAATACATGTTGTTTCTGTTCTCTATAGGCTTCTAAGAATTCTCTAAGTTAATATGGAGTTTTAAAAGTTTTTTATGCTTAAGAGAGAATATGTTCCTGTTACAGAATCTTAAATAATTTTGAAGGATTAATTCTTAGTAGTATCTTAGTAGAAAATGTATTTCTAAATGAGTATACATAATACTTACTAAGATGATTTAATGCAAAAATGTATTTTTGTTATGATCTGTTCCAATAGGTTTCTGGTATTTGGTCACAAACTTGAGGAGCCAATACTGTGACTCAGTGGATTTCCCACCCCTGACTTAGAGGGAGGCTTCAGCCCCACTTTAACATTTATGTGAGCGCTAAGTGGCAAATATGCAAAGCCCCAACATTTTTCATACAATAAGGAGGAAAGATGCGTAGACATTTGATTGATATCCTACTTCTCAGATTCCTTTCCCCACCCTTTTCCACTTCTAAAAGATATTTGAGATTCACTGCTTGGCACAGGAAGCCCAAATAGACACTGCAAGAAAACAGGGGAGAGGATCTGAGTTAAAATGAGGACAAAGCTGCAGGGAGGTAATAGAGCTTCACCAGTGACTGTGGCCTCTCAGAGTCAAATAGCAGCTCTTCTTCCTTCAGTGCCTGGCAAGCAAGCATGGTAGGTCAGGTAGATAAGGATGAAGCATGGTCAGCATGTTCTCTTTTGATTCTTACCTGTGTGGCTCATTTTAGCTGTTTAAAAAGTTGAAATTTCTGAAGTGATTAGTGCTTTGCTTTTCAATTATTCCACTCACCCTTAAACAAGGTTAATCTTCAGGACAAAAAAAAGGCTGTCTGCAGCCTCAAATTTTCACTGATTTTTTTTTTTCTTTTTTTTTTTTTTTGAGAATGCCAATAATACTTTTAATAATAAAAACAGTAATAAGTGCTGACTTCATGATCCTTTCTTGCTGTCACTCTGACTTGGCAAATTTAGGTATCTTTTGCTGAAGTTCTTTGGTATTTCAGAGCAGAAATACTTCTTTTTTAAAGTAGCATTTTGAAATTACTGTAGGAAGTTAGTTGTAATAGCCCCAGCTCTGGCACTGAGGGCTTCTCATGAAGGTGGATGAGAGGGAAATAAGAGCTTTGCTGTAGCACCACAGAAGTAGCAGTGCTGGAGGTGAGCTGGGTGTTCAGGTGAATGTCAGGGACACTGAGCTCCAAAGCTGGCTCCTGGGAGCAGTGCAGTAAAATCAAACCAGAAAATATCATCCTTATTCTTACCAACACCAAAACCAGTTGGGTATTATTCTAGTATTGTAGGAATGTTTTATATATTTCCACAATAAAATTATTGTGCTTGATGCTTGGTTTTATACCATGTTACAAACCACTGGACATGCTGACATAATGCTGGAATGGTTTAAGCCAATGCATTTAATATTCAGTCTCAAGGGTTTGTTCTTCTTGTAATATAGTGACACAGAACACAAATTTTTGTGTGTATTTTTTACCCTGAAGTTATTTGAAATGCACTGAGTATGTCATTGTATTAAATTCAAACCAGAGGCAGATTGCTGAGGTGAACCCACATGACAGGTGTTATTCTCAGGAGCTGCTTTCTGTAAGAGTCTCTTGAATCCCCAGAGGAATCAGTTTGCTATAAATGAGGTGATGTTTGATGTAGGTGTGGAGAAGTGTCACTCCTGTTGTCGAATGGAATGCATCCATCAGCGTGGAGCAGGGGAGGCAGCAGCTGGACACGATGCTCAGCTCAGCCCAGTTCCAGGTCAGCAGAGCCTGGCAGCAGCCAGGGCAGAGCCAGCTTGGGGCTGCTGCTGTGGGGTGCAGAGCAGGAGCTTTTCTCTGCTGGCATTGCAGTGGCTCAGAGCCAAAGGTGTTAGGTAAGATGAGCTTTTGTAGCTCAGTGACATCTGTAACTGCTCCACACCTTTGATGGTTTAAATCATAAATTAACTCTGCTGTTTGATTTCACTGACTCTGCTCCCCTTTGTTTAGACCTCTCCCAATGCTAAAGATAAATAACAAAAATCTAAAGCAGAGATTCAGCAGAGAAATTAAGATAAGCCAGCAATACCCAAACCCGGCGTGAAACATGATTTGGTGGTTTGAAAGTTCAGGCATTCGTCTGAAACTTTGCAGGTTTGAAAAAGAACCTGTTAATGAAAGACACCTTGTCTTTTTGAAGTATTTATTAACATACCTTGGAATATTTCTGCTCTAGTGAAGTGAAAACTTGGTCTTCTCTAAGTGCTCCAATATTCCAAAGCACACAAAGATAGAAGGTTTGTAAATACTTATGATTTTTTTTTATCTCGTCTGAAAAAAAGGCCTTTTCAAACTAGTGAGGGATGAAGTTTATTTCAGGAATCCAAAGCAGCAAATTGCTGGGTCTGGGAGTCTCTGTGTCACTGAACCAGGTTTCACCACACACCTCTTTTTGCTTCTGTTTCTTCTGGTGTTGTCTGCCTTGATTCCTTGAGTTCTCTGTTCTTTGCAGTGGACAGTGTCTTTGTGTGCAGCTAGGATGCCTGCCAGATTCCTCTCCTTTTTAAAAGCATAGTAATTTTATGCCTCAACACATCTGTGTAAGAGTGTAAATAACTTATGAATAAGCTAAATTAAATTAGTTGAATTTCAGATTTCTTTGGTAGTCATCTTATGTTTTGGCTGAAGTTGCTGTGGTTCACCAGAAACAATGAGTGTTTTAGCTAATAGGTTTTAGCAGCTTTTACCTCCTTCTCCCTCTGCATCTGCATTAAAAAAGAATTCTTTGTACTTAGCCATGAGTGTACACTCAGGAAATGGTAAGGCTAAATTATTTGCTCTGTGCAAATAGTATATCAAATGTATAAGAAGCAGCACACCAGTTAACTCTAATTTTATTGACTATATTTGCACTGTTTGGCTTGGAGACACCTTATTAAAATGCTCTGCTGTAGTCTAAAGGAACTTACTTTGGCCAGCAGTTTGTTTTTAAATAGCAAGCATTAGCCTTGGTAAGGTGATCTTATATTTCCAGATAACACATATTTCCAAAAATAATAACTGATCTGGTCAATTATATGTTACAGAAAGTTTTTCATAAAATGAAATTAATACAGCAGTAGCTGCTTGCTCCCTTTTTACATAAATTCCTTTTGACACAGAGTTCTTTGGTTTCTTCTGCCCCTTCCTTGCTTGTGTAAATATGACTAAGAAGAATAAATATGGTTTTGCATCCCTTGGCTAATCTCCACTCCTCCTTTGCCCTGGAGAATTTGTTAATTTTTTTAATCCTAACTCAAATGCTACTCTCCATGCAGTGCCACAGAATATGACATTTCAGGCCTGTGTGTTTCAATGAGCACTGAACAGGCAGAGTATTGAACAAGTCCTGGCAAGTTCTTGGCAGTGCTGGGTTAATGGTTGGACTCAATCTTTAGGGTCTTTTTCAACCTAAAGGCTCCTGTGAGTCCAAGCAATCCCTCAGCAATCCCTCCTGGCATTTGGATATTCAGGTACTGTTGTAAAATGATGTTTTTGTGGGGAGGGAGCTGTGAGTGGGAAGATGACAGGAAGGGAGGAATGAGCTGTCCTGAGTAGCCAACACAAGGAATGTGTCTGAAGGGGATTTTAGGATGTCCCACAGGGTTGGTCTTGCTTAAAGCAGGTGCTGGTTTTGCAGCTTTAGTATGAGCTTATTTGGTGAATGAAATGAAAAGGTCTCTGAAAATACAGTCCCTGTTTCAGCTGATAAAGCGAAGTATTCAAGGCACCTGAGTAGCAAACCCCAAGACACAAACCTTTAAGAGGAAAATAAGTATATTAAAGAGAAACTGTTTGTTATTCTGTTCCCCAGCTGGTGCAGCTGCTGTCAGTAACACAAGCAGCATTTTGAACTCGAAGGGGTGCAGCTCTAAGTGCATCATGAAATGATGGCAGGACTTTCTAATAATTCTGGTTGTGCCATTGCCTCTCTATCCCATGGTTTAGATGGTTTCCAGGTTCTGCTTTAAAATCACAAAATTGTAACATAACACTGTTAGACTTCAGTCACTGGGATTAACTCCTGATCATGGCAGTGAAATGGGAGTTCTTCTCTTAAGTGCTGCTTAGGAGCAGATCCTGTTTGAGGGAGCTGCCAGTTTAGTCATGCCATTCAGCTGACATTTCAGTTTGAAAGGAAAAAAAAAAAACAACAACATTTTGAAGGAGGTAAGCCTGATTTAAGTGAGATTTTATCATGAAGGAAAAAAAAAAAAACTGTAGTATAGTTTGTGAGTAAAAGAGACTTTCAGGAGGTTTCCAGTAGAGCGGAAGTCAAATGTGAAAACACAACAAACAGGAGAGGAAAAAAATAATAAATCTATTCACCTGATGTCAGTGTTACACCACTTCAAAGTGCTCTGAATGAAGGAGATGTTGGCATGTGAAAGGACCTGTCTGTCCTGGGTTGAGGCTGATCACCAGCAGAGCTGTGAGCAGGATGGAAAGACAAATTCAGTTTTATTGAATCACTTCTACTTGCAGAGCACAGTGCAGGCTCTGTGTCCTGATTCCTGTGCTCCACATGAAGGTCTGCCCTGTGCCCAGGTCTGAAAGAGTTTCTTGTGCTGGACTTGTATTTCTTAGCTCCTTTTGAGTTAGTTGGTGGGGGAAAAGTGGCCTTTGCTAGAGGTTGAAAAATTGGCAGTTTTTTAATGTCCATTCTGTCAAGACACTCCAAAAAGACAAAGCTGAGAAGTGTAAATAAATTTTTAGATGAAAATTTTTATTTTGAGCACTTAAGACTGTGTCACAGCTCAGCTGTGTTGTACTCCACAGCTCACTTCTGAAAAGAAAGAGTCTTGCCATAAATTACATAGTTATAAATTCAAATTAAGTAATTATTAAGTAATTTGAGGAATATAAAGACTTCGTTAGAGCTGTAGCTCTGCCATATGGTCACAGCACTGGGAGACATTCAGGCTTTAAGTTTACTGCAGATTAATTTTACAAACCTTGAGCAAGTCATTAGTCTCCAGGTTCATGGAGGAGGGAGTTTCTTCTTAACTCACCCAGCTATTTCACTGATTAATAAGATAATATAGTTGCAAATGCCCTTAATGCTAATAAATTGCAGTATTTCAGATTCCCATCACCGTTGAATGGACTGGTGCTGTTTTCCTCTTTTAGCCTGACTGACTAAAAGGCTTGTTTTCATGTATAAAAAGACCAGAATGAATTGTGGTAACAATCTGAAGAGATTTCTTCCATATCAGTGTCCAGGAAGTTTCTTGCATTGATTCCATCAATGCTGGTTAAGGAGTTTTTACTCTCCTGTGCTCCTCCTTTGTGAGCCTCTCTGCTCATTGGATTTGAGCAGACATTTCTGCTGTGCAAATGGTAACAGTGTGGTATGACTGGAGAAATGTTCCATGCAGGTTTGGGGGTTTGTTGTTTATGTAGAAACATACTTGGTATGCCAACCCCATAGTGCTCATTTGAATTCAAAAGCTCAAAAATCAATAGATTTTTTTCTTTTACAGGTGTTTTTTTCAGGGTTTTTTTTCAGGGTTTTTCCACAGACTGGTTCAAGAATGTACAACCAAGGTAGAATGGAATATTAGCAGGTTCAGCCTTCCAGTATTTTCTATCTGCTCATACAGGCAGTTCCAGTAGTCACTGCCCTGTAAAAAAAGGACAATAAAAGTCTGATCTCATTCTTTCTAACATAGTTATTGCACAGCAAGTGGATTTTTTTCCTTATTTTTGCTTTTAAATTTTTTTCGCAATAATGTTAGTGAATATTGAGTAGAGGAATTAAATAAATGAAGAAGTCCTGTGCAGTTTTCAGCAGCATTCTTAAGCACTGGTGATATCCTGGCTGGAAGCTGCTGTGAAGTGCTGGAAATCCTTCTAAGTTGTATTCATTTCATTAAGGTATCCTTTAGACTCCTGGGGAAGTGTTGAAATTTCTGTTTTTTAAAATTTAAAATCTACTCATCAGAATCAACATCCTTTTGTAGCTAGACTTGCAGATGTGGTAAGTTTAAGACAAAGCATCTTCCATTTAATGTGGCAGAACAGTTGAACAAACTTTAAACAGCAAATCATAAAGGCAGAGTTTGAAATGCAAGGGAAGAGTTGGACCATCACATCACAGGGCATCAGGGCATGCCTATGAAGAATTAAAACACCTTTACCTTTGCAATGTGCCCTTCATTTGAAATAGGTTTGGTCAGGTTTCAGCAGCTTCTGCCACCCACCTATCAGTGTGAGAGGGAGCAGCATTTCAGCACTTCAGGCTTAAATTAGCTCTGTAGCCTGAGCAGGCAGGTCAGGACTGAAGGCATCTCTTCCCTTTTCAGTGGCTTGTGTTGCCTGCAGTGACTCTATACCTGTTCTTCTGTTTCAGTACAGTGTTGGGTTCCCTCATTCTCATGTCAGCACTTTTCAGTAGTCATTTAAACCAGCTGCAGTATTTTTTCCTTTTCTTTCATAGTATGTCTGAAGCTTTTTATGAGTGTTACCTGAGGTTTGTGCTAGAATGACAGTGCTGAAAATTGTCTGTCATGTGATGTTAGGAAGAGAAGTCCCTTGGGAGTATCAAGGGGAAGAACTCAGAGTCTTCCCCTTTAAACTGTCTTAAACCAAGATAAATGGAAATACTGATACACTGACTTGCCAATTCTTGAATAGTCAAGAATTTTGTCCTCTTCTTGCACCTCGTTTAGCTTATAGCATTGAATCTGATTAATGTTCTGTCTTTCTCCCTAATATGTACATTTTCCCACTAGATTAATGATTCCTGTTTGCTCAGTCACCCAGCAGTTTTTGTGATGATAGTTTTTGTTGATTGTAAAAGTTACTTTTATTGAAATGTAATTCTCCTTTTCTACCCTTCCTGCACTCTTCCCACCACTGACTGGTTCACTGTCCCAGTAGCTGCTGCTGTGGGACTGGGCTTCTCTTTTAACACCTGCATCCCCAGCCTGTGTAACTCCAGGTGGCTGGACCTCACTCCTGAGCTTTGGCTGTGAAGACCTACCAGCAGCAAGATGCAGGTTTTTTTATTTAATTGGCTTTTTAAAGCACTTCTCACATTTCCTTGGACAAGGGAAAAAGAGGAAAGCAGAGAGGAGCAAACAGGTAACAAGAGAAATAAAAGGAGCAGGTATCCTCAGGTGCCAAGTGTCATCTTGTGTCCTTCTTTCTCACCTTGTGTGGCTTCTTTGTATTTTTTCCTGCTCCAGACTTTCCCTCATCCTGATAAGCACTTTGCTAAAAAATGCAGTGGGGTGACTGGGAAAGGGGCAGTGAGGGTGCCATGGGCTGTTCACCCAGAGATCCTTGCAGAGCTGGAATATCCATTGGCAAGGCAGGTCTGCACTGGGAATGAGGCTCTGGTGGCAGGTTTGAGATCATAAAATCTGTCAATGCTGTATTTCAGGAGGTAGGGAAATCATGTTTTCCCTTGTTCTGTGTAACCCTGCTATGTGAAATACTTCTTTTGTGTTATTTTAAGGGTTCAGAGTCAGTACATGCATGTTTAGGTCTGGTAACTGCCGCTTAATCTGGAATATAGCTGTCACACAAGTCTGACAGAACTTGGATGGCAAACTTGGAAAAGCAAATTGCACTTCTGGGATAGAGAATTTCCTTCTGTTAATGAATGGTGTACATAGCTGGCATAATCTAACTTTTTAATCGGTTCTAGTCTTACTTCTAAGAACTGAAATATGAATTACTGTAGAAAGGTATTTAAAGGAAAACACCAAAAATGCTTTAGAGTTTCAGAGACACTTGTATTTTCATTTCGGTATACAGAATTGTAATGTAAACCTTTATTTTATGTTTGTTCGTTGTAGATGTTCTCTTCAGTCTCTTTTCTTTTATTTTCAAATAATTTGTTTCTATTTTGTTTTTCTCTTTCCTTTTCTTGCCTCTTTGTAAAGGAGTCAATCACTGTCAGCATAAAGTAAAGAAAGCTAGACGCTTTCTGCCTTTCGTCTTCTGTGCCCATGAGTCGCCGCCCAAGGGTACTGCTCTGCTCTTTGTCTAGGCTGCCTTATTAACCCAAAAGCTGAATATACTAACTCAGTTACTGTTTGTAAACTACTTTAGCCTCAGGTAAACAGAGTTCCAAGAATAATTTCATTATGTTTTCCTCCTGTTGAATTGGATTTTCATGCGGTGTCACCGGCTTGCTGGTCCCTGTTTTTATGGGGGACGTGTTTTCTAGCATCATATGCTACAATGACAAACATATTAAATTATTTTATTCATACAGTTATGCAGCCCTTGTCTGCCATCTTTTTTTTTGTAAATATATTTTGACTTCATTCTTGGACCCCTGACACAGCATGCTTATGGATGAAACAGAATAGCAACAATAAGCATCAGCTGAGATCACTTTGAATTAAACACCGACTACAGCGATGCTTTTGGCTGCGTACTGGTCCAGCACTGATCTAGACCAGTTTGGCTTTATTAGGGGTAAGAAGAATTTCCTGTTATCTATAAAAACTGTCTAAAATATTGCCTTAGCTTGTGCTGTGGGGTTTGGTATGCAGTAGGGCTGCTGCAGTACACGTGGAATCCAGTGTTTGTTTGAAATCTCCCCCGTAGAGTTGCTCTCGTTGCCACTCATTTAAATTTCAGCCTTGTACAGGTGCACAGTGCTCTGTGTCATTAAAATTTAGATGGTTCCATTTCTCACTCATGTCTTGGTGGTAGCTCAGGAGTGCATTTCTTCTGGCAGGGTCAGCACCAGCTCTGCTTATCCAAAGTCCTCAGTGTATGTGCAGAGGCAAGTTGAGCCGACTCATCTGGCTGTAGGAGAACTGCTTTAAAGTATTGAATGAACACAGAAATTGACTTTTCTTAACAATGCATTAAAAGGACTAGTTCCAGTTCCAAATTTAATTTTGTGTACCTTTGTGTTTGAAAGTCATTAACTCTGTTTCATCATAAAAGCTTCTTAGAGCGTGTCTCTGTCCCTTGGGTTTTAGGTGAGAAGTCTTAAATTCTGCTGCTTTTCTGGTTTCTCTTGAGTCAGGTATATAAGATAACTACAGTCTGAATACATTTGGATTACTCATGAATTTAATAGTATATTTTCCCCTCCCCCTTCTCTGTCCCCTCTCTCTTCCCTCTTTTTTCTCTCTCCTTGCATGCCACCTGGATCTGCAGATGAAATTAGTGGGGACGGTAATATGTTTTCTAGTCTGTGTGTTACTAACGTGCAATATGCAACTCTTATCTCCATATACCACTTAATGCACATTTCAGTAATACATTTTATACAGCTTTTAGTGTTAAAAAGTGGTCTGCTTTGGGTATTAGCTGATATATACTGTACTTTACAGGCTGTGCAACTAATGCTTTCTGCTAAACTGGAATTGGAAAAGGAAAAATTCTATTTCAAACACACAGGGACGTGGCGGTGCATGTGTTTGCAATGAGACTTGTGGCATGATGCAAAGAAGGTTTAGAGGTTTGCAAGTGTCCAGTTTGATTGAAGTGGTTACATCATCAGTAATTTGGTCAGTGGATGATTTTGAAGAGAAATGAGTCTACTGAGTAATGCTTTAAAGGCATCAAAGTGCTCCTTGCATTAAAAGAAGCTGTACAAGGTAGATTAATGCAGATTGAATACATGAATATTAACCAGGTTTCAGCTATTGAAACTAATAATTTTAAAGCCAGATTTTAATGTTTGGGGTTTCCTTTTAAAAACTTGGAAACTTACTACAAAATATTTAACTTCTGCAGACTTTTTAAAGTCTTTTTTCCTCTGAAAAGAAATTGGGGTTTGGTTTTTGCAAAGAGATTTCTAGCTATTTTTCTAAAGTATTCCATCTGATGTTGATGGTAAGAATCAAACTGCTGCTACTGATCATGTATGTATCTTTATTCTTCTAAGTAGGAGGCACAAAAAGGGCATAAAAGCAATATGCAAAGGAAGGTGATAAGAGGAAATAGGGATCACGTCTTGTGACCTTCCTTTCAGTAGAATATAAGGGAGTGTATTAACTTCTCATCTTGTTTCCTTCAGATATAAACTAAAGATAATACCACACAATTTTCTTTCTTTTCTTGAACATCAAAAGGACATTTTTTCCTGCCATAAATTTAAAAATTCTATTTCAGAGACTACCCCTACATAGCTTTTTATTGGAACTTACCTTCTTTTATAAATTACAAGCTCTGATAAGTGGCAAAAGTGATGAAAAAAGGAAGTTCAAACGTGTGCCTAAGGTTGTGGATTAGCTATTTTGGATTTAATACCCTGGGATTTTTCTCCCTACAGTTTCATAAATGCATTCAGATTTAGTAAAGCTCAAATTGGCTCATTCATGTGTGTGACCACCACTACCTTTTCCTGAAAGCAGCTTGTTCATTTTGCCATCTCCAAGAATCATAACAGGTGATGGTGCTGGGTTTAAAAAGTGCAGGAGGGCAGCATGATGAGCCCTGTTACTAAATCTTGAGTTTCTCTAGACTTACCAAGGATATCTGGAATCACTGAGTGTGTTCAGCTCTTGAGAGTGCTGTAACAAATCCTCCTTTGTGGAGCAGCCTGGAGAGCCCTGCCCAGCTCAGATTTGCTTCAGGATCCATGTAGGTTCTGGAATATCTCTTAGCAGACACAGTTCTGGGAGGTTTGGTAACAGTCTCAGTCTGTGATTAATCCTCAAGCCCCTCTGTGAGGGAGGTCAGTTCTCTTTTTTGAGCCCATCAGTGTTGATGCCTTGACTGAATTTTTCTCTAATTCCCAGAAACAATGCCAGACATACATAGGAATTATTTTTAATATATTCCTCTCCAGAGTGTTAAATGTGGAACGAGAAATATTTGTGTAGTTAATTGCATAGATTTAATTTATTTGGATTGATTATGAAGACGCTTCTGGTTTTTATGATGGTTTTGGGCAATGTATCAAAACCATGTAAAGTGCTCTGTGCTGTTCAGAGAATGCTTTTAGTGTGAAATAACTCATTAATTTAAAATAGAGAGATGAACAAGCCCTACCCTTGATCACATTCTGAACACACCATTCTGTAACCTAGCGTGACAAATGTTTGTGGTCTTTTAAGTGGCACCAGTTAAGTGGCACCAGTTTGGTTTCCAAACTTTAAAAATTTTTTTGAAGTATGTTTGCAATATTTTTCATCCAGGTTATTTTCTAACGTAGATTAAGAACTTTCTGATATCTTCAACAAAATCACGTCACAATTTCAGAAGGAAACAGAGTGATTTATCTTCATCATGTTAGGGACTTTTTTTTTAAAGCTTATATTTTAAATCAAACTGAGACTAATTTTTACAGAACCATTAGTTTATGATGTAGGGAAGAAAATAAAATACCAAGAAAGAGATAAGTGCTTCTGGAGTGTTCTGTCTGTTCAGAATTGTGCACTATCTTTATAATTTATTGCATTTTCATTCGGTGACTGTGTTTTGCTATGTCCCAAATAGAAATTGCCTAGCAAAATTTAAAATTACATGGAATTTCCCAATCCTGCTTTTACAACACCTGGCATATTCCTACAGGAGTTCAAAAGGAAAAAAAAAGCTTTAATTTTATTTAAATAGCAAGAAACTAGGATCATAAAATGACGCTCACTCCCTGAAGTGTGTTGAAATTCAAAGGTTATAGGCAACCTGCAGTTTCCTAATCCTTGAATAGTCAGCTTGCCTGAAAACTGAGCCTCTTGCTTATCTGTGTGTGTGATATTGATGAGCCTTGCTCTGGTTTCAGGACTGGGTTGAGCTGAGGGACCATCCTATCCTGCTTCCCACTCACTGTGGCTTTGTCCCAGTCCAGGCCATTCTCTAGAAATGATGCCAGGGAGCTGTAGGGATGTATCCATGTGCTCCAGGGCAGATGGGGAAAGGGGGAGGAAGTCATGACTTCCAGAGGCTTTCCAGTGTGTGATCACCTGAAATCAACCACAAAAACTGCACAATGGGTTTGGAAATGACTCAGTTTTGAGAACCTCTCTTTGTGTTTAAATTTAGTGAGTAGAATTAGACAGCTTTGAAGTAAAAAATGAACCCACTGTTGTGGACTGGCTTTAAAATCCCTGGAGGAATTGATCTGACCTTTAGGAAACAACCTGCACACACTGGAGGTTCTTCAGGACAAGGGAAGGACCTTCTGATATGACTTGACACTATTTAAACCATTTTGAGAACAGATGATGTAAAAGTGGCAAGTTTTAAACAGAGGAAGAAGTGCACTATCACTTTTCTGAATATTTTGGGAAGTTGTTTCCAAAACCTGTCCATGAAATCTTGAGTCTTGACAGCGAAACTAGTGGTGAATTTCCACTAAACAAAGAAAATTGTAAGAAAAATGGGGAAGAGAGTGTGGCTTAAAAAGGTCTTTGTGCTCTGGAAGATTCTGTGGTAAATAACTCACCTGGCCACACTGACAGTAGGCAGAAGCTGCCCTGGAACATTATTGGTGTCTTCTGCCTGTTTGACATAAAAAATAGCAAGCTATTACTCACACTTTATTGAAGGTAAAGCAATTTAACTCATTCATAATTTTTTCTTTTTACTGCAGTGGAATTTGCATCAACAAATCAACAGTTTAGATGGGTCCTAATTGCAAAACTTGAACTTTTTTGAGTACAAATGAATCTTCCTTTTCTTCTTTGTTGAGTGCATCTATGTGATGTAATGCAGTTGGCACTGAGGTCATTATCATACCATGAATTATGCATGAGCAAGTTTTAGTCATGCTTTATTAAATGTGACCTGGCAATGCTGAACTTGGGGTTGGGACATTTCAGCTTTGCTACATTGGAGATGTTGTTCTGGGGAATTGTTTTCATCTGCTTTTCCCGAAACTCTTCAATTCCTCCCTTTGCAGAGACTGATGACTATGCAGAGATTATAGATGAAGAAGACACTTATACAATGCCCTCAAGTAAGTGCTGTGGTTAACTTGAGAACTTTCCTATCCAAAAGCTTCCTTGGTTTAGAAGGGAATTAAATATTTCAGCCTTATTTAATAAATGTACAAAGAAAATGTTCTGGTTTCCTGCTATCTGTGATTTCACAGTGAAATTTTTTTGTCTCAAAATGCGGTGGGTTTTTTTGGGGTTTTTGTTTTTGTTTTTGTTTTTTTTTGGTTTTTTTTTGATTGTGATGCTGAAGGTAACACTTAAAGATTGGATAAGATGTCTGTGATGAGAGCAAACAATGTGGCAAGCTCTGTGGGTTGCTGTCTGACTGTATCTCACCTTGCTCTGTGACAGACGTGGTGCTCTCCAGTTCCATGAGAGAGGAGCGCTCAAATGTACCACATGCAATTTTGTTCAAGATGAAAGACTGCAGGAACAAAAATAAAAATTCAAAGTTCTGCTGAGTCTTCATCTTTGAAGTAAAAACAGTGGTGATATAGCCACCACAAGGATTTTGTGTTACAGCCTGTTTGAATTGTGATGTAATCCTAAACTGCCAAGGCCGGTTCATTTGATGTGAAAGTTCAATATTCTGATTTTATTCTGGGAAATTCCAGTTGCATTTGGGCAGCCAAGGATTTCTCTGGAAGCAGACAATCCATTGGTGCAGCATCCTGTCAAAAACATCAGGTTTGGTCAGTGTGAGAGGGGAGGATGATGCTGAGCTGGGGCCACATTCTGCTGAAGGACCATGAACTTGTGTAGATTTCTGAGCTCACCATAGGACAGAATGTTTCATGATCACTTCAGTGTTCACAGCATTATTTCCACGGCTGTGGAAAATCTTTGAAAAGCAAGAATATATGTTTTGCAAAACATATATATATAGGTGAACATCAGTACTTGAAAAGCAAGAATATATGTTTTCCAGAAATAACCTGAGCATTTTTAATGTCTTGCAGTTAAGTCACTAGGTATTCTATTAACATAGTTTCAGGATCAAAACATACTGTGATAAATTATATCCTATATTTTTGTTAACAGATTCACTTTGTGTAATTTATTCCCTTGCACCCCCCCCTTTAAATTCTCTTGGAAGCAATTACGTGTGGGCCCAGCCCTGGATGTGCTGAACACTTGAATATGGCTTCAGTGCAAAACCCATGAGATGGGCTGTGGGGGGAAATTCATTAAGTGCTTTGCTGGATTGAAGGGCACTCAAGTGTTCAGCTCCCAAAGGACTGAGTCAGTAAAGATCACAAGAACTGCTCTGTGACTTCTGCTAATGTGAACTTTAAATTGCATCAGTATATTTTTTATTTTTTTTTATGTTGAAAATGTTTGTCCTGTTTTGATTTTAAGAAGCTCTATCTAAGTAAGCATTTGATTTTTCTCTTAATTGCACTGCAGAAAGCTATGGAATAGATGAAGGTAACAGGAGACCCTTTACCCATCCCTGTATGCTTGCAGTTTGGAATGATGTGGAATTTTTAAGCTTACTATTCACTTTCATTTAATAAGCATTATTTATTTATAGTTAAACCAGTTAGCTTTGGGATTTTAAAGAGGAAAATGCAGTACTTAAAAAAAGAGATGAAAAAGGCATTTATCACCTTGTTAGCCAGCTCTAGATGTCATTACTTCTGTACTGTTAATGATGTCAATGTCAAGGTTATGAAGTTCTAAGCTGATTGGATATAATAATTTCTCTGAATAATGGAAGTAGAGGTGAAAACATATACTGTGCATGCTTTTCTGCTATTCCTGAAATATTTTTCCATGTCTGCTAGAAATTAAATTGCAAATGAAATCATTCAATTGCAATTGATTAAATGTTTTGCTGAAGTGCTGAGCCATTTTTATCAGTAATATTCTCAGCCTGTTAAACTGTGACGTTAACAAAATTGCATAAGGCCACCAAACATCTCAATTTTCCTTCAGTTACACACTGGCAGAGCTGCAGTGCACTCAAAATTTCGCTCTTTCATTTTGTCTTTATTTGCCATTCTGCTGTTCCTGTATTTTTTTCTTGCAGTTACCTCTTTAAAAGTTCTCTGGGCTTTTCTGATGGTTCCAAAATCTAAAACAGCACCTGGTGGAGTCCTCTTAAACAGCCAAAGGGATGTGTGCTGAGGCTGTGTTTAACATCATTGGTGTTGCCCTAAACTGTTTGTATGCTTTGTTTCTCACCAGCTGTAATTAAAAAGGATTTAATTATGTTTATGGCACTGAAAAAAGTGCATTGTAGTTAATTTAACAATGTAGATCTCACAGTTCCTTCCCCGTTGCTTTGGTTCAAACTTTCAAGAGGTTTGAGAGGTCTCCACTGTGCGTGTGCAGCATCTCTATAGGTTGGTGTGCAGCAAATGTTAATCTTAGTTATTCATATGTGAGACATCTGAGTGACTTACTTTGAGTTTTGTGTCTTGTGGATTATTTCCTTGCCCTTCAGCAGAAACTTAATATTTCAAGTGCGTTATATTCTTGTAGCCAGAGATTATGAAATTCAGAGGGAGAGGATTGAGCTGGGGCGCTGCATTGGGGAAGGACAGTTTGGAGATGTGCACCAAGGAGTTTACATGAGCCCGGTAAGCCTCACTTCTCAAATGAAAAATGACAATACAACTTTGCTAGGTTCAAAAAAAAAAGAGTATTTCTTAGAGGCCTTGGTCTCAGTCTTCCAGAACAAATAAAAATTTGGTCCAGTGACAATCTCGCTGTCTCTCTCACAACAAAGCCTGCTAAAGTTCCTGTGTTTTCCTGAAAAAAATACAAAATACTTGGACACTGATCCAGCAAAATCCCAGTGCATAAGATTCACCTGAGTAAAACCAGGGAGATTGACAGGACTTGTATAATTCAGGATGGTGCTTATGAGTTTTTCTGGAAAGGCTAAGATTTCAGTTTAAATAGATCAAAAATTTTGTGTGAAATAGCAAGAGAAAGCTGCAAAAAATAGTTAATTTCAACGAATTTCAGGCTTATAATAAAAGATTTCGTATTAGAAGAAGTTGTTGGAATTTTTGATAGATTATACAAGAATTCTTGTAGACACTAATCTAGTTCTTACGAAAGAAAAAGCTGGTTAGGGTCCTGGTCTTGATGGGTTAAATAATCTTCAGTGTAATATTTAATAAATAAGGATAAATGTTCTGTTTCAGACAAGTTTGAAGTCTGATCCTTATTTAGGAAGCATATCTGATATACTTTAGATATGAGAGAAGATTTAGAGAGATTCTTATTTTTCATTTAATTCTGTCCAAGTTAACAGGAGTACCAAAGAATAATGGTTCTCTCTTTTGGGGCATGGTGGAGCAATCTGGAGCTCTGTAAAACTAATTAAAGACCCTTTTCTTATGGGCTGTTGTTTTGAAAATGTTGGCTGTCCCCATTCCTTTTTGTGAATTGGAAAACAAATTTTACTCAGGCATCCTTTGTTGAGATTTTTAAACAGCCACCTGTGGATTTATTCTGTTAATAAGAATTTACTTCATTTAAGACACTGGGATATGTGAAGATGAAACAGAACAGTGATGTCATTAAATTTTAATATTCTGATCACAGTAACTTACACTCTGGGAAGAAATCTTAAAATCAATGTAAGATTAGTTCTAATAACATGGTTGTGTACCCTTTTTTGTGTTCAGCTTGAGTGCAGAAATATAGGGGATATTCCTTGTCTTTTGTTCTGCTGGCTCAAAGCTGAATCTCAAAAATTCCACTTATCCCTGTTCATTGCACTTGTGAAGTGATTCTAGTGACTGTGCAGCATCCACCTCTCCAGGTACTGCTGAAGGGTCACAGCCAGGCTCTAAGTGTAGGGTACTGGATGGAAAATGGGTGCATAGATACAGGATCCTACTGCTCAGCTGTAAGCAATCCCAGTAAGATTGCCTTTTAAGGCTGATTAACTGTGGAATTATTCCCAAAGAGTCATTTAAAATACCATTTCCTGCTCAGTACAGAAAATGTGTCCAGTCTGATACATTCTCACTGTTTTTTTCCCTCCTCATCCAAAATCAAAAGATCCAAAACCCCAGTATCAGGCCTTTTCCAACATTTATTCTTCAGACTCTCTTTGCTGGTTGCAGATACTGAGGTTCTTTCTTTGATGCTCCTGTTGGTTAAAAGGTATTTCAAAAACTTCATGTGTAGCACCAGGAGAGGGATGGGTCTGGAAGGCATCCAGAGGTCTCATCTCCAGGCTGATTGTTCAATCCTGGTTTCATAAGGGAATAAATCATGATTTGCCATCAGCTTTTTTAGTTGGTTTATGGGCATGTGGTGTGTGAGAAAAGGATTAGATCAATATTTTCCTGCAAAGTCAACTTGAAGATCTCTTTCATGAGCAACTTTGAAAATAAGACACTTCAGCCTGCAAAATATAAACACTGTTTTAATTCTGGTAATTTTTGTCTGTAAATAGATTTAAAATAGACCAAGCATGAGCAGAGATGGAACATAACTCTGAATCTTCATCTCCTACTGGCCTTAAAAACTGGATGAGGATATTCATCAGTGCTGTAGCATTTTGAGGAAAGGTTCATATGTAAACTGCCCATTAAGCAATGGACAGTTCTCAGTTTCCCACTTGGAAGGAGGACATACAGGTCCTTGAACAAGCCCATATCTAATGTAGAAGCTTAGTTTTAAAACACTTCAGCTTCTCTCAACCCATCAAGAACTTCTCATTCTTGGGTATTCAGAGGATGAGAAATGAGATGAGGAAAGTCCATTTGATTTTAAATACATGTGGTTCTGTTGAACCTGGTTTTAAAGCCTTGATCCAGCTGATTGTGAAGATAATATGTAAAAATCTTTGTTTTACTCCTCTGAAAGAGCCACAAAAAGTCCTTAATTTGGCTTTCTGGGTTACTTGCTTGTATAAGCCAAGTGTGGTTTTTAGGCATATATCTCTTTTTTTCCTCTATTTTTGCTAAATATTGTCAAGGGTTTACCTTCCTCAGTAACACAAAAAGTTTACAGTACTATTCAGTTAAACTTACCATCTTTTGTCATAATTTTCCACAATTTACATGGTTTAAAACCAATTAAATATTTCCAAGACACATTAGATGTAAATGTTGTTTGCAAGGTGGCTTGATTATAATGGTATTTTAACACTGAAGCTTTCAATATGCAATTTCTCGACTGAAGGTATTTTATTTAATAGTAATTTTTCCCAAAGTAGTTTCGCCAGAATTTTCAAGGCCAGCTTTTGGTGGGCTGTTTTTGGTTGTATTTCAGCTATTTCTCAATAATGTTTTTCAGGAAAATCCAGCTATGGCTGTTGCAATCAAAACGTGTAAAAACTGCACTTCAGACAGTGTTAGAGAAAAATTCTTACAAGAAGCCTGTGAGTATTAAGCAACTTCTTTTGGGGTCACTTCTGTAACTGTTCCTTGCAAAGGCCGTGGCCACCTGTGCCAGAAACTTCTTGCACTGATGTAAATATTTTATTAACATATAGCCTGGTGTTTTCCCCTGCTACAGCATGTGCCAGGGGACTGCTTCACATCCTCACACTGCCCATGTGTATGATTGGATGTGGGTTCTCTGATATTCCAAATTGAGTGGTGATGTCTGACTCCTATGGGGCTTTAGAACCAACTTTGGAACATTAGATCTGATCTCTGTTTCCTTCTTTTTCCTTAATGAATTAAAAAATACAGCACTTTCTCCAGTTTATTGCTTTGGACAGTCAGGTAGTTGTTCTTGCTAGAAATGTTCTGTCTAAGAGAGATCTGCTTTTAAAATGCAGAATTGAAGCCTATGCTAGAATAGGCCATTTTTCTAAATAATTGCCCACAGATGTTGCATTTCCCAAATAGCACATTTCATATGTGGAGGAAGGCTTTTTGTTGGGGTGAATAGGAACAGAAACTTTTCTAAGAATATTAAAGTTACTGATGCCTCTTTTGTTTGGTTTTGCAAGCAAATTAAGATTAGGCCTTAATTTTTGCCTATTATCCTCTGCTATTGTATACTTCTAAATGTGAAAGTATTATATTTTATCAATAAAGTAATTGGTTGTCATCAGATGTTACAGTATATTTTATTCACTATTCTTTTATTCAAGGAATTTTTTCAACTTGTTCAGAAGACCTATGTTAATTGCTAATGCATTCTTACTTTTGAATGTCAGATTTTTTGTAAATTGCTGTAATTTTTTCCATTGCAATTCTGTCTGTTGGAACAGTAAATACCATTGCTTACAGTAATAACTCAGCAGTCACAAGGTAGTCTGCTGTCTCCTGGCAATGTAGAAAATAATTGCTTATTGCATACTCCTTATTATGCTTCAAGTTTGACAGATTAGGAAATGCTGCTGCAATTGACACATAAATAGTACTTTTCAATTTTGATTTAATAGTTTTGCCATTTCTTCTTCCTCTTTTTCATTCTAATTCCCATCTGTTGCCTTTGTCTTGTGTTCAGATTGCAAATTTGCTCAGAACTTCACTGAATTAATGCATTTATTCCCTAATACTTTAAAATTAGGAATATTAAGATATTTTGAGGTTTGCCTATGGTGGAGTTTCCAACGCTGAAAAGATTTAGCAGCTGTTATTGCCTGTATGACATTTCACCATGTTATTTATTCCCTTTTATTAATGTTCTAAGCTATGTCAATGATAGAGATGTTGGCTTTATTGCATTTTCCCCTATATTGTTCATAGCATTAATATTTTAAAAAATATATTATCTTAAGTTTCCCCAGAAAGTTTCTTTTCAAGAAGATATGTTATTAAACTATTATAACTTTTGGTCTTATGAAAACAATTGTCCCAAGATTTTTTGGAGGTTGCTGTGTATCCGTGTGCAGAAATTGAATTCAGAGCTCATCAGAACAGAAATCCAAAAACACCTCCTGGTTTTAGCTTGCAGTTAGTGTAAAGCAGAGGAAAATGGGTTTTATTCTTGCCTAACTTGAGGCAGATGGAAGCAGACTTAGCACTTGGGTAATTCCTGAGTATTTTTGCAGACACTACAAATTACAAGTGTAGAGGAGATGCTGCTGCAGGGTCAAATGAAGGATGTTTGTCAAGGATACATAAAGGGTGTTTTTGCCATGCCTGTGTTGGAAAAGATTCTGCTCCTCTGTGGTGAGAGGAGCAGAATCTCCCCACGTGCAGAGCTGCATCCAGGTCTGGGATCACACCACAGGAAGGACCTGGTGCTGTTGCAGTGAGACCAGAGGAAGCCACAGAGATGTTCCAGGGGCTGGAGCATCTCTGCTCTGGAGCCAGGCTGGGAGAGTTGAGGTTGTTTGAACTGCAGAAGGGAGGGCTTTGGGGAGCACCTTGGAGCACCTTCCAGTGCCTAAAGGATACCTACAGGAAAGATGGGGAGGGACTCTTTGTCAGGGAAGGCAGGGGTAGGACCAAGGGTGATGGAAAGAGGGCAGGTTAAATTAGATTTTAGGTTAAGTTCTTTGATGAGGGTGGTGAAGCCCTGGCACAGGTTGCCCACAGAAGCTGTGGCCCCATCCCTGGAAGTGTTCAAGACCAGGATGGATGGGGCTTGGGGCCAGCAAGCTGGAAGGTGTCCCTGCCGCAGGCAGGGGGATTGGAACTGGTTGGTCCCTTCCAACCCAAACCATTCAGTGATCCTGTGATTCATTTGTAACGCTGCATAAAGCATACTGTGACTGCACTGTCGGGACTGAAATCACCTCTGTGGAAAATAGAATGATGTAATGATTAAATAAGATTTTTGTCTATGTCATAATCTGGCAAACCTGTTTTTTTCCAGTAATTAAATTATACAGACTGTTTTTACCTTCTCTTCCAGCAAAAAGGCATAGATTAGCTGGTTCTGCAGTGGTTTGACAGGTTGTTTTGTTAACTTAGTTTATGTTCATAACTACATCCAGGGCTGAGGAGCAGAGCCTGACCTGACTGGCACCTTCCACCTTTTTTGAGTGGAGAACAGCACAGCTCAAGCAATGAGTGTTTCCACCTGCCCTCAGCACATGGAAGACCAGACATTACTGCTTGCACCAGTTGTTTGAAGTCCTGTGATTATCTCCCTGCTCATGGGTTAAATGCTTAACCAACAGCTTTCTTTTTATTTTTAAGCAAGGTTTTATGTAACACACTGAATTCTTTGCTTTCCTTTTAGTAACCATGCGTCAGTTTGATCACCCTCACATTGTGAAGCTCATTGGGGTTATTACAGAAAACCCAGTCTGGATAATCATGGAGCTCTGTACTCTTGGAGAGGTATGAGAAATCCTTGTGCAGCTCTGCTCTCCTCTCTTAGCTCACAGAAAAGGCTGAAAAAACACTTCACAATACTAACACATGCTATCAACCATGATATCATACTCCTTTGCAGAGTTATGGACTCAGAAACAGGAGTGGCAGCTTTTGACCTTCTCCTCCACCGGGGGAACTGCATCACCTCATTCCACAGTGATTTAGTCAAGAGTTTTCAGAGCATTCAGTTGCAGTTCCAGAGAGAGAGCATGACCTGTGTCAAAATGATGATAATGTGATAATCAGTTAAACAGCATTTGCAAGCATACCTTCCAGAAGTGAAACTGTACAGCTTTTATTTTTCCTGAGTAATGCTGCATTTTCCTTTGAAATATTGAATTTCTTACATTGTTTTTTGGGGGTTTTTTTTTCCTGTATAATACCTGCAGCAGAGGCCCTAGATAAGATGACTTCCCTCATTATTACCTTATTTTGGATGAATGCTTTAAAGAAAACTAGATCTCACTTTTTATAATTGATTCGTTTTCTTTGAGCTATGCTTCTGAAAATGTGAGCTGCAGTGATATTTCATACAACATTAAATGATTGTCATTGCAATTATTGAACTACAGTACATTTTCAAAAAAAAAAAAAAACAGGAGGGATGGATAGAAAAGCCTGTAGTGGATAAGTAATTTTTTGTCAATAGATCTCCTTTCCAGTGCCCAAAACACTTTTCTCAAAGCCTTGTTTTGGTGTATGAGGATACTCTAGTGCCACCTTCCAGCAGGTGCTGCCTGCCTTCTACTGGGAATAGAGTTGACAAATATTCTGCACTGATATTGGCCACTCTGAGCTAAATGCAGTTGTTTTAGCACATGTAGATTAAAATCAGTTATTAAAATCAATGCTTCTGCAACAATACTGATCAATCTGTGTTTGGTTGGCCAGGTTCTGTTCAGTTCTGAAGTGATTTAGGCTGTAAATGGAGGCTGTGCTCAGGGCAAGGAAAAACCAAGAAGTTCAAGAGTGCTTCACTCTGGAACAGCAACAGCAGATGCTTTTCAAAAGGAGACTAAAAGGAATGCACAAAATTACAGTTATTTTTTTTAGTTTAACAGTTTTCATGTAGAAAAACTGCTTGAATTCAAATGCAGAGTCACAATTCTTTGTGGGAAGTGGTTTTCTTTTCTTCATCCATCCTCTAAAGGCAAGGAAGTCATGCCCATTGATACTCATGTAAAATTCACAATTTGAAATACGCCTTTTTCAGCTTTGTTATTTTCTTGTCCTAATGTCTTTTTCTTTTTCCCTCCTTGGTGCAAAAAGCTGAGGTCGTTTTTGCAAGTAAGGAAGTACAGCTTGGACCTGGCCTCTCTGATACTCTATGCTTACCAGCTTAGCACAGCTCTTGCCTACTTAGAGAGCAAAAGATTTGTACATAGGTAAGATTTCATACACACTTCTCTGTACCTGTCTGTATTTTATGTCACTGCTTAAAATTTTAGGGAGTGTCATTTTGGCAGAGGTTCCCACTGAAATTACACCCTTTTCAAGGGTGACACCTGCTGGTTCACTCCTGGATTGACTTGGAGCTGGTGCCAGATTTCAGTCGGAATCATTTTCAGTTGCTGCTTTGTGGTTACAGTATTTTTCAAGCTGTGAGTCAACTGTAATCATTCAAATATAGAAAAGCAAAATAAGGGCAGATGGCTTCTTAAGTAAAGAGATGGGGAAATAAAATATTTGTAAAATACAAGTACTTGCTTGACCAGAAAATGAACCTAAGCTTCCTTCATGGTGGGTTTTGAATTTCATTCTCTTGAATGTGAACGTGAGTTTCTAGGGAGAAGAGACTGGCTTCAGCCTCTTGTGTGCAACTAAGAGTTGACAAAAGTCCAGTTTCTAAGTACGATTAATTTTGAACTTAAGCAATTCACCTGTGTTTAAATCCTGACTATCTAATTTTATATATGTGTTGTGATAATGTATATGCAAACACTTGCATGTAAAGTAGTAGCTGTGCATAAATATATTTCTATTTAAACATTGTAAATGACAGTGGGGGAGAAAAGGAGGCTCAAGGGGGAGCTGCTTGTTCTCTACAATGAGAACTTGAGCTCCTTACTAGGAAATCTCATATGGGACTGTGATCTTAAACCAGTTCCTTACCTTTGCAGGGCAGGAGGTGAATTTTTTCAGGTGATGATACTTCACCACTTTATGTTTTAAAGTTACTAGAAATACTTCTCTTTGGCAGGGATATTGCTGCTAGAAATGTGCTGGTATCTACCACTGACTGTGTGAAATTGGGTGACTTTGGTTTATCCCGATACATGGAAGACAGTACTTACTACAAAGGTGAGGTGACCTCGGGATCTTTCTTGAAGGCCAGTGAGCACACAGTTGCTCCTCACATTATTGAGGAATTAACCAGATTTCCTTGGTCTAGCTGGTGCATTTGTATAAAAAGGCAAGTTATTCAGCAGTTTAATAATGGCACTAAATTCCTGTGTGTGCCTAAGAAGGATCACAAGGTGTGGTTTAAGGTGGAAAAAGTAGCAAATTCACATGTAGCTACAGATGAATGCTGGGTTTCTGTTGTCATTTTATGCTGCATACTTCAGATGCCATTGGCCTAGGGAGATTCAGTTCAAAACTGCCTTTGAAGCCTACTTTTTGCCCCATTTTGGATAATACTGAGTTTTGGTGTCTCCAGCAGCTGAGAGATGTCCTGCAGTGCCTGATAGATGGGAAATGCAGCAGGAAAATAAAGATTGCATGTTGGGTACCAAACAGTAGCATTCCAAAACTGGTGTATATTATTAAACCATAAGTACATAAATCTCATCTTTATTATTTTCCTGGTTTCATACATTTTAAATTATGCATTATCTGTCCCTTCACACTCTGTTGTGCTTCCTCATTTCGTTTGTCTCACTTTGCTGAGCAACACTTTATCTTTTTAATTGCTAAGAGGGGAAATAATTTTGACGTGATCATTTCTTAGTGTGTCTTTGGGGGTCTTTGAGACAGGAGTCTTTAAGGGAGGTTTGGGGGATTATTATTATTATTTTGGGTTTTGTTGGTTCATTTCTCCATTTCATGTAAAGCCAAACAGCCTGATATGTCGATATTTGAAGTACTTCACTGGAGATGGGTTTTGCCTATGAAATATTTCACTGGGAACAGAATCTATTTTTGAGCTCTGTAGTGGGCATAACAGCCTGCCCTTTCTTGCTTTCCCTGTAGCTTCCAAAGGAAAATTACCCATCAAATGGATGGCTCCAGAGTCAATCAATTTCCGACGGTTTACCTCAGCTAGTGATGTGTGGATGTTTGGTAAGTGAAAACCAAGTGGGGAGGGTTCTTTGTGTCCTCTTGGACAAGTCCAGAGTTTCATTTTGACTCCTGTAAATGAGTAATTTCCAAATACTTGTCACAGTTTTTACTGTGCATTCTGAAAATCCTGTTTCTTCCAGCATGTTTTTCACCTCTGCATTTTTCTTTCGTTTTCCTGCTCAATAAGCCTGAATTTTCATGGGCCTTTTTACCTCTAGTAAGAAGCTGACAGAAATGAAGGTGCGAGGAAATTAGCTCATAGTTACGACAGAGATTATTTTTGTCTGTTGGTTTTTGTTTAGGTTTGGGGTTTTTGTGTTATACCATTGTCATTTGCTGTTTCTCCGTTATATTTTGACTTTTTCTTTATGTTGGTATACATTTCCTTGTTTAATGTGCAGATCATCCTATGAGATACCCAATTTACAGATCCTTAATGCTAGATTCCCACTTAACTTGTCTTTTATAGCTCCTGGCCTCCTACAAAATACAACCAGAAACGCATTAAATACAAGGGTAAATGGTCATATCCTGAAACCTTGATCTTTTTTCCCAAATATAAAACATGTTATATTTATGTCCTGTGCTCAAACTGGTGCAGACTGCTGGTCTGTACAGACAGAACACAAGCTGGGTCAGGGAACAAAAGTGATGAGACTTGAAATAAGAGCAGGACAGTCAAGTAAGAGTTCACCTTCTTTACAGTTTAAAATTTGAATGTTTTTAAGTGAATGGTTTATAATAATTTGAAGAAAACTCTAGTACTGTCGTAGTTAGAAAAATGAAGCCTGTGGAACATTTTGGCCAATTCTGAAGTGACAGACAATGTTCTTTTAATGTAGTTTCAATAGAAACTGGTTTATTACACGTTTCCAGCACAAAAAATGTGGATAAGTGCCAAGGCTAAAACCCTCAAAGTGAAAATGCACTCTACATGTTGAAACAAGCCAGTTGGAAGGAGTCAGAGGGAAAAGCAAACACGTTCTACCTCATAAGAGAGATTTGAATATGAGCAAGCACTGGTTTAGGGCAGGTAAAAGACTGTGAGCCAGCTGTGGGTCACTCTGCCTCATCAGTAGGCGAGGCTGGTGCTGTGTGTGTGATCCTGCTGCAGGCACTCCTCTGCTGCAGGTAAGTCCAAGCTGATTCCCTGGTTGTCTATTTTGGAAGAAATCACATTATTAGTACAAAACCGAGGTTTGTTTCTCTTCTGACAGGCCTCATTGTTTGCTGACAGTGAAGAAAATGTGTTTTTGTGTGTGTTCCTCAGGTGTGTGTATGTGGGAGATCCTCATGCACGGGGTAAAGCCCTTCCAGGGAGTGAAGAACAATGATGTGATTGGGCGGATCGAGAACGGTGAGCGGCTCCCAATGCCTCCAAACTGCCCTCCCACCCTCTACAGCCTTATGACCAAGTGCTGGGCCTACGACCCCAGCAGGAGACCCAGGTTTACTGAACTTAAAGCACAACTCAGGTAGGGTTTGACTTCTGAGAGGTCATTTCCTTTGTTGAGAAATACTTCTTTTCACTTAATCTTCCGTTGCGGTGTTTTGGTTCGTGGAAAGTACGAGGCACGGTGTTTTGAGCTTTTATCTGCAGACAGCCAGGTTGTTGCTGCTCTTTGGGAAAACTGGGCCTTATCTGGTAGAGAAAATGAGATTAGGCAATAAATTCAAATAACTGGAAATATGAATCACCTCCTTTCTCTCCCAAGAAAAACTCCACATTTTACTAACAATTTGTTTATAATTTTAACTACAACCCTAGGGGAAGGACGTGGAAAGAATTTAGAATGGTTATCTAAACAAACATGCTGTGGGCTTCGGGGGTAGAGATGTATCTTAAATAAATGAAGCATTGGGTGAGTGCTGTTGGAAGTTATATTCATGACATGTAACACAGTAGTTGCACAGTCACAGCTGTCACAGAGCAATTGCAGAGCCTGCAGTAAATGCAGCATCATAGACAGAAATTCCTTTTCCCTTTGTAAACCAGGGTATAAACTACCTTTGTGTTTATCTTGGAATGAGACCTTGCAGACCAGTTTAAAGTCACACCTTAGTTTATTCTGTAGTAATGTATTCCAGTGTCTGTATCACCATTTCACCAGCCCCAGAGTGGGAGGGATTTTTAAGCTTTGAAACGTCACTGAGATAATGTGCAGGCACATTTGATGTTTGTGACCAAATTGGGTCACAAATGTTGTGACTTTTGGGTTTCATGACTGCTCAGGATGTGTTTTGTGTAAGTCAGTACAAGCTTTGAGTAACACTTAGCTTTTGCACACTGACTATCCACACTGGGAATTCTTCTAAATCTTGGCTGAATTCTTTGGTTTTACTTCAGGTTTTGTTTCAAAGTTGTGCTTTGTGGCATATTTTATTTTCATAGTGTCATATTTTTGCTGTCACTGAATGTTCATGCTTCATGATAATTCACTGGTGGTTAAAATGAGAGACAATTCAAATATAATTATGATGCTGTCTCAGAGCTGCTGTATGGAGAACTTTAAGACCTTAAAGTTTTTCCCTATTTCTTGAAATTTCATACAGTTCCACCATCTGTTACTCTCAGAATTCCTGTGTAGACTAACAGTTTGTAGAACTAAGGGAAGATTTGACCCTTTTCACAGATAACTTCCCATCCTCTTGACTGTGTGGAGTTAGCACAAAGGGGGCAATGTCAGGGCTGGGTAGGGATTGCAAGAAAAAAATGTGATACAGTGGTGTGATTTGGGTAATAGGTGGAAATAGGCAATTCATTTGCTTTTCTCTCTTTTTGGCTCTGAAAGTACAGGATGATTGATAATTTGCAGCCAGGTTGTACTGTTAACTTAAAGCTGGTTGGCACAGATGAGAATGAAGCCCTAAAAACAGAGACTGGAAGATGGCTGTGGTGTGTAAACCCAAGCAGGGAGAGTATCTCACCAAGAAGGGAGGAGGATGAGTAAATCCAGAGTGTGCTAAAGAGCCTGGCTCTCCTCAGAACCAGCACTCAGGGCATGCAGCAAGGCAGGGTCTTGTTGGTTACACATCAAAATGTTTCCCATTGTGTGTGGCTGAGTTCTGAAACAGGTCAGAAAGACTCTGGAATTTCCATGCTGGCACACATTCATGTTTTGATTGGAAAAGGCTCAGAGCACCTGGCCCTTGCTGTGCCAGGAGATCAGACTTGAGACCTCCAGGCACCCCTTCCATCTCATTCTACACGAGAAGTGCACCCAGGGTGGAGGGATGTTTGCTCCTCTGGTCATGCTGGGAGATTTGAAGCATTGTTTACAGGGCAACCTCTCTCCTGGGGCTACTACAACCCCAAAATCCAGTTTTTACTCTGTTCTCACCAAAGCAGGGAACTTTCTGCCACACCAAACTGGTTGGTGACCTTTATCTCCCAAATTTAAGCAGCATGGTTGTCCTTAGGGCTGCTTTGTGCTGCTCCAGACAAAGCCAGCCTCTTGCTGGAAAGGTTGCCAATTCCCTGATGATGAGTCTCATCAGGCAGCTAGGGAAGATTGGGTTTCAGAACTCAAATTCCCATGAACTTGCAAAAACAAGCCATTTCCCTGGTGGCCTTTCCCTGTGGTGTTGCTGCTGCTCGTTCTGGATGCTGTCCAGAGTCGTCTCTTCAAGCTGAGAGCAGACTGGATGTTTGCTTGGAGCCAGATACAGCACTGCAGCATTCATTCCTCTCTGGTTTAATGAAAAAAATTCCATGGCTTTGGGAAAAATCTTCTGCATCTGGAATAGCACTGATGGCAGCATAAGCATTTCACATGCTCTCTGTTATTTGGTGCTTTTCCCGTTTCATAGTAACAGCTGCTTTGCCCAAACTGAATTTGCAGCTGATTGTGCAAGGCAAAGGTGCTGATTTCTGCACAATTTCTGTACTGTTATTTGTTGCTACATATGAATTTAAGTACTGTTATTAGGGTAGTAATTTTATAGCATTTGATCTGTCTGAAGTGGATGTGGTTGAGTCAGTCTTCCCAGCAAACACAGAAACAAATGGGTGGATTGTGGATTTCCAAATGCACTTTATCCTCACATTCCAAGTCCCTTTTTCAAGTGGTGGAGGGGGGTTAAAAGTCAGATTAGGTCAGGGCAGTGAGATGCTACCTTGCTACTCCTGCAGTTCTGACTTGGTCAGAATTAGACTGTGAGATATTTTTAATTGGGAAGTGTGTGTTGCCTTGATGGTTTTGTGTAGAAGAGATTTTTTGGTCTTGCAGTACATGGTAAAAAATATAAAAGGATTTTCATTTTAAACCTTCAGATTAATATAATTTCATGACATTTTTCACTGTGGCATGGAACAAATTTTGTTTAAAGTACCTTTCAGGAGCCCGCTCTGCTACAAATAGCAGAAGAAGGAGCAGTTGTGTCATTGCACAGGTGAGAGTGTCCTGTGGCCCACTGTTGGTCACAGGTTTTAACAAAGTGCTCGAGCCCCCTGGCATCCTGGGGCTGCAGGTCACATTGAATCAGCTCCAAAAAGAATGGGAGGAAAAAAGGAGACAGATTCTATGTTTTTAAAGTCTGGTTTTATGACAACAGTAAGATAATTAACTGATGAGAACTGGACTTGAGCCTTTTTGTCACTGCATTTGATGTAGATCCTGAGATGTTGCTTATAAATGAAAACTGGTAAGAGTGAGGGCAGTTTGAGTCATCTTTTATGGCATTCTGGCAAAAAAAAAGGCTCTAATACACTTCAGATACATGATGGAGGCTGCAAAATGCTTTGCTATTCTTCTGTTCTTTGCCTTTGACCATTAGGAATAGTCCATAATCCATATAAAAGTGCTTTCATATTAGAACAATATGTGCAAGTGTGTTCCTCTGCATCCAGCTTTATATTTCTGGTAGCAGAGGGAAGGAGAGAAGCTGCTTGTGGGGGGGTCAGCACTTAATGTAGATTCTCACACCACTGTAGAAGGAGATGCTACAGTGCTGCTGTGCCTTTTGGAATATGAGGATGCAGTTTAGTATTTTAAATATTCCTACACAGAAGGTCCCCAAAATTGTTTCCTTTTCACTGTCACAGCCAATTTTAGTAAAAAGTTCATTGTAAATTAAGTAAGTTTATCAATTATGCAAACTTTTAATAGTTGAGATTTTTCTTGAGCCTTCACCTCATGAAGTTGAGTTAAATTTGTCTGTGCTACCTCAAGGTTTGCTAGGGGAACCATAGGGATAGAATTCTCTACTTGCTCCTCCTTGCTGCTAAAAATATGTACAGTTTGGGAAAATATGCCTAGATCTGACATCTCCTGACCTTCTGCAAATTCTAATAAACTGTTCAGAGAACTTGAGCAGCTGCACTGAGGAAACATCAAAAATATCTCTTGGCACACTCTTACTTCATCTACAGACTGGTCTTCCCTTTGTGAAAACAAAGACCTTTCTGTGAGTCATTTATATTTCTTGTGGTTTTTTTGAGTAGTGCTTCTCTGAGGCATTTCTATTTTATATTCTTGTCAGCAGAATCGAGGGCATCCAAGTACAGATGCTGCTGCAGCCCCTCAGCCTCTGACCAGGCTGCTCTGGGCTGCTGGGAAAGAACTTCTGATGGCACGAGCAGTGGGAGAGCAGGGAGGATGAACTGCAGTTGTACAGCAAAAAGCTGAGCCTGTCTTAAGAAAAATAAGTGATTTCAAAAGAAATTTATCATTTCTGGTGATACAGGCTGATGATGTTGCACACTGGGGCACCACAGATAAAGTGGCTTTGATAGCGAAGCAGAGAGAGGTATTGAGGTTTCATTCCTTTTTATGGAAAACCAGGACTGTGCTGTGACAAATTCCACACATGGCCCCAGATTGTCAATAAGCCATCTCTAAATTTAGCCAGCTGCTACCAGCCAATTCCATTATATTCTTTAGCTCAGATTAGAGCAACTGCTGTATCAACAGCTTGGTTAAAAATCTGTGTTTTATTCATTACTCATTCATTAATTTGGGCAAATTTTTTTTTTGGTCTTGTGTTGTTGTGGAGATTTTTAATCTGGAGGTCTTGTCTCAAAAGATGATAATCGTGGTTTATGGCTGTGGCTGCATGTTGGCTGCTTTCTCATGCTACATAAAAACACCAGAATCCTGAAGTGTGGGATAGCTTTAAAGCAGGGGTTTTGTGCCAGTTCTTCATGGGTTCAAGAACGAAATCTTGCATTTTCCTTACTCTGAAGGAAGAGAGGGGTAAAATAGAAGGATTCTCTCTTCATTCCCTCTGTTGGGCTGTAGCTGTTTCCATGGTAGTTCTAGCAGGGTGATTTCTGCAAATAACTAACTGATTTTGCTTTTGTTCCACATTCTTGTGTTGCTTCAGCAATGATGGATTGAAATTGCAGCGATAGTTATAAACTTGATTTAGCTGCAGTGAGACGAGATGACTTCTCTGCTTTTTAGAAGTGGCATAGTTTGGGGTTTTTTTGGCTGAGTAAGGAAAAGCAAAGTTCTCGTCTCCAGCAGGAATTTATTCTTGAAACAAGCAGTGAAGTTCCACGATAAGAATAGATCGCTGGAGTTGATCTCATCCCCTGAATGAGTAATTCTGGGTGGTTGTTTAGCAGACTGAAGAGATTATAAACTCAGAACTTAGCTTTGTTTCTGGAAACTCCTGAGTGATAAAGAAGCTGAAGTAGCTCCTGCACGGGATTTTTCTTACCCTGGGGACAGTGATATGGAAATAATCTGCCCTGCTGGCATCTCCAGACTGTCCGCGTAGCGTGCGGCTCCGAGGAATTGGCAGCTCCCTCTTTCAAAGCTTCTCTCTGAGTATTTTTCAAATGGCAAATATCCAACATTAATAAGCCACATAGCAGAGCTGGGAGGAGGCTGGCTGTGGGGGCAGCAGGAGCACGTTCAGCTTCAAACAGGCTTTTTAATAGTCAGAACAGTGGTAAGTAGCAAACTGGTTTTACTAGTGTCTTGTACTTTGTGAAAATGCAGCCTTTTGACCTGAATGCTTAGAAGCCGAGTGAATATTGTCAGATCTTTCTGTTTTGCTAAGTTGCTTTGCTGAATATGTTCCTGGTTAGGCTAAAACGTAAGAGCCGAAGAAGTATTTTTGACTGCTTTCTTTAAAAAAGGAAAAAAAAAAACCCAGGGATCTGAAGCTCTTTTGAGTTTCAGTAAAGAACATTTTCGGTTTGTTTTGAACCTTTGCAGCAGTTCAGTAGAATATTTTCTTGTGAAGATTAGGCTTTCATGCAAGTAAGTGCTTGATTGATTGGCTTTGAGGACTTCTCTGTGTAATTGCACATAAAAAGAACTGTTATGGGAAAAAAATTGTGTGCAAGATCAACCACAGCTTTCTGAAAATGTGATGCTGTTTTTGTTGTTAAAAGAACCCTGGTAATCCTGCAGAAATATTTCTTCCTGATATTGATTTTCAGACACAAAACCAATGTATGTAAAAGAAGCTTGGCTTTCAGTAATTTCATGACATTTCAAGTTAAGTACTGTTTATTAGTCTGAAAAATGCAAGAGCTGTGGGGAGAAGTTTATTAGTCGCTGGAACTGGAGTTTTACTTAGTTGCAATATGTTTTCCTTAGTACAATACTGGAAGAAGAGAAGCTGCAGCAAGAAGAACGAATGAGAATGGAATCCAGGCGACAAGTCACGGTATCCTGGGACTCAGGAGGATCAGATGAAGCTCCTCCCAAGGTAGCTAAGACTGCAAATTACGTGTGTATAAAGAAACAAACATAAACTTTCTTTTTATTCCGTTTATTTCTTCAAAGCCTGCCCTGATGGGTTGCTTCAGACTACTGCATTTTGGCCAGTTCTGTCCCCATCTGGGAATCCTTGCCTGAAATGACCCAGCTCTGCTTGAGCTGTGCTTAGAACTGATCCATGCTGTGATACTGCATTAAAGATTTTCTGTTTCTACTTTAAATTGTTAAAGAGACCCACAGCTGCCACAAAACTGTGTCCTGGCCTTTGCTTTTCCTTCTTTATTGTAGCACTCTTGTAAATTGTTGGCTAATGAGCTCTCAGGCCAGCGTGAAGTTTATTTATAACACATTAGCGACAGGACAGAAGTGAGCTAATTGCATTTTCCTTCTTCTGGACAGAAAATTAGAAGTTTGTTTCCAAGGAATGTACGTGGTTTAGTTTCCACTTCATTTTCATTTCTGTCCTGTTTGGATGTCACTGATGGGTTCTGCAGCTGTGGGAGTCCAGCCTCACCAGTTGCTGAGCCCTCTTCCCTCTCAGTGAATTGTCTGCTTCCCCTCAGAGTTATTTTTGCAAGTTGTAACTTGAAACTTCGAGCCTGTATTTTGAAGAATTTAATTTTTGTGCAGTCACCACCATATTGTCTGTGTCCTGATGGCTTGTGGTGAATTCCTGGAGATCCCAGGTTCTGGAGCTGATAATAATTCCAGGAGTACTTGTGTGGCACCTTGTGCTGCACACATTCCCCAGCACTCACAGAAAGGCAACTTTTTCTTTTTGGTTGGTTTGGATTTGTTTTGGTTTGAGGGGAGGGGGAGGGTTTGTGTGTATTTGGGGGTTTTGGGGTGTTTTTCTCTCCATTTCCAGGTTGTTGCCTGATAGATCAGGTTTCTGAGCTTAGTTCTGCATTTTGATACCTTGATGGCAAGCAGGAAATGAGGGCAGTGGACTTGCTGCTTTCATTTCAGAGTTAGAACCAGCAAACAATCCATCAACCTGTTCAGTCATCTGAGATGAATTAGCAGGATTTGGTGTTTGTACAAACAGACAATGTTCCAAGTTACAGAAGCAGATAAACTGCATAAATTGGACCACTATAACGCTTAATTTGAAATGAGCACCTTTGTGTGTGATGTATGAACTAAAACTTGACCAAAGGTGTGTTAAAAATGCAGTTAATTCTGCCACTGGAGAGGATCTGTTTTGAGGGGGTTGCCATGTCCTCACTCT
Organism: Phainopepla nitens; assembly: GCA_013400175.1. Taxonomy (NCBI): domain Eukaryota; kingdom Metazoa; phylum Chordata; class Aves; order Passeriformes; family Bombycillidae; genus Phainopepla; species Phainopepla nitens. Next base: position 24,358 of record VXBQ01008266.1, on the reverse strand, counting down.
ATTTCTGAGGCTATTTTAAGTTAGATTTTTCTATACATTTTTGTCTAAAATATGGATGTGCTTAATAATGGCATTGGAACAACTGGAACGTTGTAGGTAGGAGGTTTTAAGTGTCTCTTTAATTATTATCTAATTTTCTAATGTGACAACTGATTTTTTTATTCTTTTGATGATTCATTGTAAGAGTTGCAGATTGTTACAGGTCTTAAACTCCTACACATCCTCAAACAATTACCAGATCTCACAATTGATACTATGAAATCACTTGTATCTCACAGTGATGCTTCTGTTAGGCAGAAAACATCCTAGTCCAGAATGAGAATAATTGGAGATTAGAGAATTTATCATTGCTTGATGAAAAAATTCAATGTGGTTGCCTATAACTGCCAGAAGGACTGAGAGAGCCCTTTGCAGAATGATGAAGTTTGGGGATTTTTTTCCCTCTTTGGCTGATTTTTCTCCTCCTGAAATATACCCAGCAATCCTGTTCCTTATTCAAAAAGAAACCCTCAACTAGACCTTTGGAGATTCAGACTACGATCAAAAGCACTTTCCATGTGGAGGTAATTAGTTACACAGAAGTTAATTATCAGAACTAACTTTATACCTCAGAATACCACATGGAAATAGCCATGCAGATAAATCCATTTGGTTTGTGTTATTCTTACTGGAAAAAAAAAAAGTAAAAAAAAAGTAAAAAAACCCCCAAACTTCTGGGAACAGTTACAAAAGCAACAAATTAACAGCAAAAATTGGAAACAAGGTTGTATTGCACCTGGAAATTTGATTTAAGACTTAGATATAAGTTCTGAGATGATGTTCTCTCTAGAGTTAAACAGAACAGGGCAGGTCATTTAGTGCCAGCAATTAAATATACACAAAGAATTCACAGAGCAAGTGTTATTTATTGACATAACGAGCAAACAATTCTGCTGCATCCATTGCCAAGCAAAAACAGAGGAAAATTTAAATTTAGTTGTTTAAAAAAGTGTTTCTAATTACAGAAAATATGATTTGGGTTTTTTTTGTTTTGTTTTGTTTTGTTTTTAGTTTGCCAAACCTGTAAATGTTTGTCTCACTGAAACATAATTTTCTGGTTTTAGTTACGTGTGTTTAATGATTCTAAAAATTCCTTTTCATTTATAGCCCAGTAGACCTGGTTACCCCAGTCCCAGATCCAGTGAAGGGTTTTATCCAAGTCCACAGCATATGGTACAGCCAAATCATTACCAGGTATTACATTTAATACTGTGCATGTATTTTTTTTTACAAATGTGGGTTCTCTGTCTTAGGTGCAGCTGATGAGATTGCACTTCTTGCATGGTTTATTTTAATTCTGTTCAATGAGTTTTGTTTTACATAGAAAAAATCCCAAACTGAGCCTGGTAGGGTTACTCCAGATGGCAAATATTTCCACATCTGATGTGGTGCTCAGATTCCTGAAACTGCAGTGAAACACATCAGACATTTCCATATTTATTGAAGGAATGTGGTCATGTTAACATTTGTGCTGAGCTATGAAATCACTTGCTTTATAAAATGGCATTAACTGGGGGCCTTTCCTTGGGGTCATTGGTATTTTATTTTCTGTGTCCTGATAGCTGCTGCCTTTAGCTCTACCACGTTGTATACTCACAGGTTTTGCTTTTCTTCCTAAAACTGCTGAAGAACTGTAGAATAAAAGTTTGTCTTTAATGGACTTTGAGCAATTTTAGGTTTGTCCCAAGGCTACAGCCGTTTTACAGCTGTCTCAGTCAAGGGGATTTTTTCCATGAAGAGAGGGAGGTTTTCATTGATTTAATAAGTACTTCGGGCTCATTAAAACTACTTGGATTTTCCTGTGGAGAAGTTCCAAGACCACTCAGCTCAGCACACTAATTACATGCTGCCACTCAAGCTGTAAGCCTGTAAGATACAGCAGGGGATACATTTTTATGGGGCTCTGTAGGGTGATGTTTGCAGGCTCCTATTAACTGGAACATGGGCTCTGCAGTGTAGCTCTTACATATGTATCTATAGATTTAGTTTTGTCCTCAGAGGACTTTGATCTCCTTGACTGCAGAGGTTAGAGCATGCTCTGATGCTGCTGGTTTGATAGGCACCATAAAATACTTATCCTCAAAAGTTGTATTTCTGTACTGTTGCAGTTACTCTAAAAGTTATGTTATAGTGGGAATCCTCAAAGACTTAAAACAGTGGTGTCATATTTTGGCTCAGCTTCTTTCTTCTGATGTTGCCTCCCTTTCTTCCTCTCAGTGACTGCTTGAATTGAGTCATTTCTGTGCTTTCATGTTTGTTGTCTTCGAAGGGATGTTTTCATTATGGGGAAGCACAGGTCTTACTAATATCTCTGGTTTTCTCTTTGTTTTTGCCTATGTGGGGTTTTTTGCCCCCTAAAGGTGTCTGGCTACCCTGGTTCTCATGGGATACCAGCCATGGCAGGCAGCATTTATCCTGGGCAGGCTTCTCTCCTGGATCAAGCAGATTCCTGGAACCATCGGCCTCAGGAAATATCAGTGTGGCAACCAAACATGGAGGTATGAGATCTGACACATCTGTGACTGTGTTCAGTTCAATACACTTTTTATTATTATAAATTGTATCACTTCTATTATTTAGGTAGATCTGTTACAGGAAAACAGAGTTTTTCTGATGCTTTTAAAATTACCTCAGTGCAGTGGGCTGGGAGTCAGGACTGAACTGTTTTTTAAACAAATCCTTCTATGTGAGGCTGAGCATGAAGTGTCACTTCACATGAATTCTTGATGAAGTTGTTACTACTTCTCTTAACTGAGTGATAGCAAATATTTGGTGTTTGTTAAGAGAAGGCTTTACTGGAACTTACTGCTGTTCACAGAGATGGGAACACTCATGTAAAAATACCTCTTGGGAGATACCCAGCACAGCTGAGGCCTCTTTGTAACTTACTCAGAAGAGAAAATGAAATGGTCTGAAAGACAGTTCCTGAGCTGAATTCCTTCTGGGTGCTCTCCAGCCTGTCATGATTGCACTGAGCTGCTGAGGAGCATCAAATTAATTCCCCCTTTAACCTTCTGTCTTTTGTTCTGTTCTCCACTGTTGTATGCATTTTTATTCCAATTTTTCCTTCCACAAAGATTGTTTGTGCAGCTTCTGTCTTTAATATGTTTCTTCTCTAACCTGTTCTATTTCTTGTGTTCCTGATAAACATCTAAATGATCTCTGAGACTTACCTGTTAAATACAGGGAAGTTTGTTACCAAATTTCCCTGGGCTTTTTAAAAAATACTAATTTATACAATATTTCCTAATGATTTCCAGATGGGGGAATTTCCAGCATTGGGGTATGGTATGTGGAGCATTCGTAAGCCTAAGACAGGCATAAATATTTGGTCAGAAATTCATTAAAAATGGTTTTGTGACATGCTTTGCCACTGTTGGCTAACACTGAATAGTGTATTTGTTTTGATTTTAAAAAATGTATCTTGCAGTTTTTAACAACTGGATGGTTATGTAATTGCTCAAGACCAAGAAAACAAAATTGATAAGTCTGGTTTTGTTGTCCAGCTTAAATGAAGTGCAATACAGGAAGTGACAATGTTGCTGAAAAACAGAACAGAATCTTTCAGATCATTTTTGGTTACAGTGACTAAGAGCAAGGCAGATAAAAACTTCAGGGTTGAGAAGAGTTTCTTGTGCTGTTTTCCTTCACTTTTTGAGGAGCTGAAGAAACTGCTTGAGAATTGACTTCTAAAGAACTTTCCTTTTATAATCTCTTAAGTTCTTGTAGCCGTTCATACAAATTTTAAATTGTGAGACTGAGTAGACTTACTGTGGATTGTAGGATTCAGGCACTTTGGACATCCGAGGGATGAGCCAGGTTCTGCCCACACACCTCATGGAGGAGAGGTTGATACGACAGCAACAGGAGATGGAGGAAGATCAGCGCTGGCTTGAAAAAGAAGAACGATTCCTGGTAAATCTTTGTTTCACACAGCTTCTTAATTCCTCCTGATTTTTGGTTTTCTATTGCAGCTGGCTAAAACTGGTCACTTCTGTGAAATAAGAAAATGTACGGGACACAGACCCCCAAAATGTGGGTTTGGAAACAGGTTTTAAAATAAGTGGTCGCCTGGTGAGAGCTGTATTTCAGATGTCTTGAACAGCTGTGGCTTTTGGTGAATCTCATTTTATCCAGTTGATTGTTTGTGTGGGGGAAGCTGTGGGTGTAATTCTGTGCCCATCTGGAGGTTGCCTGTTAGTTCTTACATAAAAGGATCCGTGTGTACTCTACCCCTAAAAAAGATGTAACCATCAGCCATCTAAGGGCCCTGGCTGTGCTAAGAGTTGTACCCAGTCTTGCCCTGGAGGAATAATAGCACATGTTAATGGGAAGAAATAATGTAAGAGAGAGCTCTGAGAGGAGGGGAACAGCTCTGAACCTCACCACGAGCAGGAATAAAAATTACTGTTAATGGGATCTTCTGATGCTGGTTCTCTGCAATTCCACAGTTCCTTGTTGGCAGTGCCACTGGTGTTTGTTTTTTTTGGTTCAGCTCTGGCTTCCCAGTTGTCAAAATTCAAGTTATGTGTTAAATTTCTCCTTTTTGAGGCTGATGGCTCCAGATGGAGTAGAATGGGAGTAGAATGTTACCAGGAGCCTGGGGATGCCTGAGCCTCAGGGAGAGGGGGATAATTTACAGTGCTGTGTTGTGGATTGTGACAGACAGCAGTCCTGTGCTTGATCTTAAACATATTTCAAGGAATGTTTCAGTTTGGAAGTCTCCTGTGTTGCAGCTACTGGTAGATGCCCCCATGCCCAGGATGTGTTCTAGCTGAGATCCACGTTGTGCTTGAGCTAAGAAGTGACTTTTGATTAATGGATGTTGAAACTGGTTTCCTTCTAAGTCCACTTGGGAATTTGCAGTTTCCCATTGGGATGACAGCAAACAAACCACTGTGCCCAGATTGCTTGGTCTGAAGAGAGGGAGGGGGAAGGAAAAATTCTTTCCTAATTTAGGCATTAGCTTTTCCAGTCTTGTGTGGCACCAGTTGCTTGTGACCTACACAGCCCAGGAGGTCAGACTCATTCCACTGATGGTTAAAACTTTAAAGATGGTCAAGAACTTTTTGTGGAATTGATGTGATTTCTGGAAATGAGGCATTGACATTGCAGGTGGTGGGAGTAGGTTGTGTGGGAACTTCCTGCAGAAAACTTCCTGGGTTTTTGTGTCGAATAAATGATGATTATTTGTAGTGTTTATTGATTCAGTCTCTGGACCATTAGGGTGTTTGTCATCCCCCAAATTGACATTAAGAAGGAACTTGCTGATTCTTCTTCTATCTGTAGTATAATCATAGCATCTGTTTGGGAGAGATTTGCTGTGCTTCCATTTTGTGTTAGTTTTATTGTGAGGAAACACCATCTCTCTTGCATCTATTCTGTTGAGGAATTGGAATCCATAAGAGACTTCAGTTCTTTTTCTTTCCACATTAACATTTTGACTGTACAGACTTTGGGGTTCACCCTTGAATGCCTATTACAAGTTTGTACCCCATGTTAGGAGTTAAATGAGCTGCTGGTAGCCACAGGGTGCCTTTGAGCACATAGCAGGATGTGTGTCAGGAGAATATTCAGTTTACAGTGAGTGTTTCTTGGAAAAGGAATGTGGGTGAGTTGCTAGTTTTAGCTCTGAGGAAGTGAAGATGTGGAAAAGTCATTGTGGAGAGTCACTCTTGGAAGCCTTGCAGGTCTCCTGAAGGATATCCACAATTCAGACATGAGAGTCCAAACATGTGAAAATCAGCCATTTATTGAGGCATTAAGGCCAAATGATGATGTCCAGCTTAGAAATAAGCCAGGTATTACACACACGCTCCTTGGCCACCGTCCTCTAGGGAGTGACAGCTAACCTTTCTGCCCTGGGAAGAAGGGCCTTCCCTGTATTCATTCCAGGGGATTTAGGGAGAAGAAATCTGGCCCTCCCTTGCCTGATTTAGGCAGGTTTCAAATAATATTTATCCTCTTCAGCACAGAGAACAACAGAGGAGAGCCAGATTTTAATATTTAACTTACTTAACTATAATATTTAACTTTTGTAGCCATGTATAGTGTTCTCAGTGTAAACTGTCTACTTCCAAAAACAGCTCTATTTACCCAATCCTCAGGCTCTACAGCACATCCCACTTGTACTACTGAGAGTTGGACTCACAGGGGAGCAACTGGAAATCATTTATTCTAAGACACTGCAACAAGATGAAAAATCCTCTGTGGGTTTCTGTTAGTACAATTTTTGTTTCCCCAGAGTAATATCAACTTGGTCACGACTTGAAATTTATTGCTGCTTCTGCAGGGAGAAAATACAACTCACAGCACATCAGTACAGGGATAAACAGCACTGATGCTGCTGGAAGGGACTCCCCAGATGGGGAATTCAGTTGCAGTGGCATTGAAATGGAAATGTGCTGGTCTTTGGGGAGGTTGTTATCAGTGTAAGCAGTTTGCCTGAAACTGGTCCTTGGAGAACATGGGACTGGTGAGTACTTGAAAGGATCAAAATGTTGTTTTCAAGCTGCAGCCTTAACCAAATCCTGAAATCTGGAAATTCTGTAAAAAGAGAAAACAAACTGGTCTCTCCTCGTGGGAAGCTCTCGAATGAAAATAAATCCGTTGTGTAAAAACTGAAGAGTAAAGAAGTGCTTGATTTTAAATAGTACCAAATACATTCATTGGAGAGTGAGGGGAGAATTGGTGGAGGGGTTGATTTTGGGGAATCCAGGACTGACACTTCCTTCCAGCCCCTGACAGGAAGGGGAGGCAGCACTTTAGGTCTGCCAACTTTAATGGACACTGATTAAAACTTGTGATGATGAAATTGTCATGCTCTGTTGATAAAAGTGTGTGAGGTGAGCATCTCCAAGAAGGACAGAAATAGGTGAATTATTTTTGAGAAAGCTAAAGTGGAGACAAAAAGCATTCCTGCACCTAAAGCTTGAAACAGATCACTACAGGACACAGTCTCTGTCCAGGGCACATTAAGGTGGAAGATGAAATGGCTGCACTACAAGCAATCTAAAACAACCAAAATAATCTCTGAACATTTTACACTTCTCTTCTTCTGGCATATTTAATTGCCTGCTCCTTCCTTTATTTTGGAGTTTCCAGTTTGAACCTTTCTTTCTGTCTGTGCTGATGTTATGTACATTATTTTTATCAGATAAATAAAGATATGTATGTGCATGCCTGTTAGTAACTGCTCTGCAGACAGAACAGTTTTGTACTAAGAAATTTGTAGTCTTTTCTGGGATAGCTTGAGAAAGAAATAACTCACATATTTTCCTTATCTTGCTTGGGTTCATTGGTTTTTTTTTCTGAAATTCCCACATAGTTGTGGTTTTGTCCTATTTTGACACTGAGAACTGCAATTCAAGTCTAATTGATGTGAACTGTTGCTAAAATAAGATTCTAATTTTAAGCCTGAGAAAATCCCACCAAGACATTACAATTCAGCATGTCCTGAGAACTCCAAGGCTTACATGTTCTTTTATTAGCAAGTAACTAGAAATACTGGAAATAAAGTGGATTGTGTCCCAGTTTGTCAACATACACATCCTGTCTGAAAATTCTTCTTGACATTTTCAAAGATTTCAGATAGTAGGCTTATTTATTAAAACAAAAAAATCCATTTATTTTTGAAGGACTTCGTTTTTCTGCAAGATTTTAACAACGTACAGTTCTTTCTCTCCGTGGTTTTGGGGAGGTCCAGAGCCATGGCAGGCACTGGAAAGATGGCAGGATGTTCTTTGGGGCTGTGAAATGGTGTGTGAAGTACAAAACAGGTTCGGTGTGAGGCTGATTGTTGGCCTAGAGAACGTTGCATTAAACAGCTGAAGGATCTCAGTATTAAAAGTCCAGCAGTGCATTGCTGTCGTGGCAGCATGAGGGGCTCAAAGCTCTTGCAACTGCAGAAGTGAAGAATTGCTGCTGAATAACACTTTAAAATATGATGGGAGTTTGATCCTCAAAATCACCTTTACTGTAAAATAGTTTGCCTTCTGACATTTCCACATCTACAGAGAAGAATAAATCAGAAAATCATTTAGTCAAATGGGAATTGTTAGAATTTATTAGAACATTAAAATTAATAAATATATAATTGGGACTTTTCGTAAAGTTGAACAATTCTCTTTTGTTCCATGCGTTCCTGACTGCCCAGGTTTTGATGGGGCAGAGGAGAATGTTTGTAGAAGTTGAAAGAAGTTTATGTCCTGCTAAAGGATTTTTCCTTATTTCGAAGGTGTAGCTCTGCAGGTCACAGGGGTGCAGCTGCTCAGGGTCCCTCAGGTTTGCCATCACTCCCTGGCACTTGGGATCTGCAGTTTAGGATCAGGTTCTTGGAGATGCCAGGGCAGCACCTCTGCCCTCCACAGCCTCGTTTGTGTGGGGCTGGTCAGTAGGACTTAGGATTTTTGTTGATAATGTGGGAAGCATTTGTCAAGTTAATAATCACCCTTTTTGTGGTATTTTATGAGCAGCTTTTCTGTGCAGCAGTTCTGGGCTGTGGGTTGTGTGCTGTCCATGTAGGGGGTGTCCTGGTGGGAACTCAGTGTGCTGCACGTTGGCTGCTGGTGGAGACTTGGGGAATGGAATTGCTCTGTGACGTGGAGACTTTGGATGCTGGAAGGAAGCAGGGACCTTCTTAGCAAGACAAGGAGAGGAGATGGGTATTCTGTCTGCTAATTTAACTTTTTGCTTATATGACTAGGAAAAGAAGTCTTGTTATTTGGACTGATGTGCATTTTTGTGCTACTGACTCTTTTAAAATGCTCAATTACTTCACTGTCTCTGGAGTCTGGTCTGAGGGACAGGGTCTGGATGGCCCAGGGGAAGGTTTCCTTGCCCATGGAACGAGATTATCTTTAAGGTCCCTTCCAGCCCAAACCATTCGATGGTTTAAGGTGCATTTCTTGAGTAATAAATTGCTGAGCATTAAAGACCTCTGTGATAAAATAGTCTTTGGTTATTTCCAAAGAGTTTTGGCACTTCCCTGGGTAGCAAGGAACATGGAATGATGGCAAATTGCGAGCATCAGTGTAATAGAAATGTAGTTTGTCATATGCTTTGTATGGATATTTAGCAAGGATAGCTATGTGCTTTAGCTGAAAAATATGATGAGAACCACGACTTTAACTGTCTAGTGGAGTTTCAGACATACTCATATCAAAGGAGACTTTAATCAGAAAAAATTCCTTCATCGTAATAAGGAAATAAACTGGAGATGAGTCAGTGGCAGGTTTCATCTTAAAATCTGTCACAAATTCCTGGAAAAACATTAGGAGACCACTTGTCTGGTTTTGGTTCTTCACATTTAAGATGGGGTTAAATATTTGCCTGTCTGATATGATTTGTCTATTTTTAATCTGCAAGTTCTTTCAGGCAGTGACTGTCTCTGGCTGTGCCTCACTCAGTCTGCAGAAGACTGAATGGAAATCCCAAATGGAAGCCCTTCTGACAGACTGGCAGCACAACTGGCCTATTTTTCATGACAGAAGATCAATATTAGTGTGTTTTTGCAGGTTTCTTCTGCCCTGCTGGTTTTTCGGGTCACTTGGTAGGATTTGTGAGTTGGAATTATTCTTTAGTATTATTAAAGGAGGAAGGAATCTCAGATAGCTTTAAACAAGAAAAGGATGTATTTGTCCCCTGAAATTAACCCTGAAGGAACATGTGATGAGTTTAGTGGCACTATGTTTAGTTACACCTACATTTCTCTAAACTAAAAATGTTATTTTTTGTTGTCTGTGACCATTTTCTCCCTTGAGCTATCAATGACTCCTCATCCAGTCTCGTAGGAGGGAGTAGGATAAATCCTGTTTTTAAGTGCCAGAATTTGTGCACAAGAAGCACACTGTAATTTTGCTGAGCTTGTGTCTTCAGATCAGTGTTAACCTTGGCTTCACATCCACTATCCCTTTGTCTTTCCATGTAATCCACATTGTCCTTGAAGAATAAATATAACATACCTGGGTTTGCTGAGGAGATTAGTGGGATTTTCCTGTGCAGGGTCAGAAGCTGGACTTAGTGTTTTTTGTGAGTCCCTTCCAATTTAGGATATTCTGTGAGAAAAATGAGTGGTTTAAGTGGGGAAAAAAAAATCAAAATTGGTGTGGTTTTATTTTTGCTTTTAAAAACAACCAAACCCCGAGTTCTTGTATTGTGCTTAAAACACATAAAATAGAAATTTGTTTGTTGCTTGTATGGGGAGCAAAGGGCATCTAGATGGCTTTGTTGGCTGGCTGTATCCAAATGAAGTGTGTAGAGAGCTCCAGTAGTTGGCCTCATTTGCTTGGAGAGGGAGCCAAGTACATTTAAGCCATCCTGGGGCAGGAAGTGGGAATTAATGTGCAGCGTTTCTCATCCTGTGGTTGGAATTTTGCTGTTGGGAAGCAAGCTTTTTTTTTTTTAGAAAAAAAAAAAGAAAAAAGAAAAACAAAAGAAAAAAGAACTTTTGCTGCCCTTGAGAAAACGAAAATGCATGTTTCCCAGTGGTGTGTTAACTTTGGATATTTATTAGAGCATTTTTACTCCTGTGCTGAGGGCGGGTGGTGGAGGAGCAGCCGAGGCTCCGGTGGCGGCAGCGGGGGCGCAGGGACTGGAGTGAAATGACATCTGGATTTGTCAGTGTGCATTTTTAACAGCATTTTCCTCTCTTTAAACTGCCTCTAAGCTGAGGGCACATCACTGGAGAAGCAGAGCACAGAGTGAACTGTTGGATTTTTGTTTCAGAAACCCGACATGCGGCTCTCCAGAGGCAGCATCGACCGGGAGGACGGAGGTCTCCAGGGCCCAGTAAGTGTGGGGGGAACTTTTCCTCTCCCAGCTCTTCCTGCAGTTTCCTGGTAGAACATGCTGTACTCTGTCTTGGGTGTGGGAGATGATTTAAAGGTTTTGCTAAACGTTTCCACTATTATTACATGGTGGTACAGCTTTCCAAGAGGCTCAGCTTCTGTGGGAACAGCAGCCACAGCAAAGTGGTTCATGCAGCAGTTCGGGGGATTTGGGGTTTGTTGGTTGTGTTTTGGTTTTTGTTTTTTTTCCTCTTGAAACAAATATTAAAATCTTTCCACAAATACGTTACAATAATTTCCAAGTGCTCATGTGCTTTAGAATTGGGCCTTTTATTTAAAAATGGGGATTGTTTTCTGCAACTTCTGTCAACAGGAAGCAGGATTAAAGTAACTTTTGCAGTTGTTTAAATATCTGAAGGGTTTTCTCACAAGGAATGTAAATGTTGGTGTTTTATTACCCAGAAATCTTTTTGGGGTAAATGATCCATTATGCAACAATTGGAATAAACCCCACAGCCATGCCTTTATTCCCAGACAGCAGCTGCAGCTCGGGTGTTCTTTCTTAGTGGCTTAACTCCTGTCTGTTTAACTAAAACCATCTCTTCAATTGTTTAATTGCCATTGAAATCTCTGGATCATACTGTTGGAAAAGGGGGATTAGGCTAGGGACTGTTAATGACACAAACCTGCTGCATCCACTGTTTCTCCCAGGAAAGTAATAGATATTTTAAATTCACCCTCCCGTTTCATTTGGGATGTGACTGTAAACTCCTGCTTCGGCTTCAGCATTTCTTCACTTCTTAAGCATTTAGGGATTCTTCCTGCATTTGCAGCCAGGACACAGTCATGAATGAGTGTATCAGTGACACACTGCAGCATGGTCTCTGGAGACATTCATGTCTGGAAGCTCCTGAGATTTTTTTCCATGAAGTTGGAGAAGACTATTAGTTACCGTTAGGCCTTGGCTGTTGTTGCACCTTATATAAGAGCAAGAAAAGTGTTGCTGCATTTTGTGCTGCTCATGAAGATGCTTTGAGATACCCAGGAGATTTTCAGGTCATGTCACAGGGTTACAGATTCCAAACTGTTTCATGGGGAATTCCTGTCTGCCCAGATGAGGTGGTCCAATATCAAAGCCATTTGAAAGAGTATGAAGAGAACACTTCATGGTTGTGGGCAAAGTGGGTTTTAAAAGAGACTCTAATTCATGATAACTACATTTCTAGTCACAGAAGTTATCTTGCAGTTCTCAGTGTATTCAGAACATAACTCTGACTTCATTTGCAGTGGGAAATGCTTAATGCTATGAGTCAATTCAAGTTTCTGACAGAGAGGATGATGAATTGGGCAGTGATACAAATGAGAAGTTACCACCCACATTTTGGCAGTTCGTGTCTGATCACATTCTTTTGACCCATACTTTCAGTACGCAATTTTGTGGAAGTAAAAATGCAATCATTGTTTTAGTGGGATTTCATTCTTCTCCCTCTCTCTTGCTCTCTTTCTTTTCCCTTGGGGGTTATCAGGTTTGAAATATTTAGGTTAAGAGCACAAATCAAAGGTAATGACATGACTGAATGTCTCCACTTCATGTCCCTGTTTGTGAGGTGACCAGCCTCATAGAGCAACAGACCAATATAATTTCTGGTTCTCCTGTTGCTGTTGACATTTTTAAAAAACCCTTTTTGTGGTGCTGTCCAGCTTGAAACTGTGGTCAAGTTTTGTCAGCATGAATTCTCTCCCTGCAGTGGCAAACAGCATCTCTGTAAGGATGCCACCTGTCCCTGTTTGCAAAGTCTGTACACTTCCTTTGTCCATCTAAATTCTAGAAGATCCCTGCTCTGCCAGGCCCTCTTCTGCCGTGCTTGCTTGATTTCCAGCACTCTGGAATTGCCTGCCCTCTGTGCTCTTAAAAGATTCCTCTTGAAAAACACTTCATATCCATGGACTCCTTCAAGAGCAGATTCCCAGGGGACCTCACTATGTCCTGGAAAATACCCAAAGTCTACTCTCTCCACAGGAAGTTTGCTGGAATTTTTTCTCCTACTTCCAGCAATTTGAAACTCAGCTCCTTTGTGGTCACCATGACCGAGGCAGCCACTGCTCACCACTTGGGCCACGAGTCCCTCTCTGTTTACAAACAGCAACTCCAGGAATCACCTTTCCCAGTCAGCTTCCTTAATACCTGCACCAAGAAGTTACTTCCACAGAAATTTCCTGGACCTCTTTGTGTCCACTGTATGATATTCCCAGTAGAATTTTGGGAAGTTAAAATCACCCCTAAGGGTCAAGGCAGTTGCTGCAGAGATATTCCTTAATACTGTGCTGACACTTGGGCTGCTCACAGCAGTGGTAAGGTTGGTGTGAAGGATGTCAGGGAAAGTCACTTCAGTCTCTTACTAAATTCTTCCAAGTGAATAAGCAGATGGGCCTGTTGTAAGAGCTTTGCATCAAAACCAAAAAGCAAACCAGCTTAGAAGTGTGTTCCCATTACAGAACCATTCAGCAGGAAGTTCTGGTGTCTCTTTGTGCTGCCATTTCTCCTTCACCACCGTGACCTCTCAGTTGGATCTGTGGACACAGACTGAAAATGCCTGTGACTGTCCCACCACCTTTGAGTAATAAGGAAGGATGAACTGTAATGTAGAGGCCAGGGCTGTTGTGAGCAGTACAAAATGCATACAAATTCTTTTATTGCTCTGTAAGTAATAGACCTGTAGTGAGGAACTGATGATGGTGAATTGGGATGCATTTTTAACTGGGGGGAAATGTGCTGAGAGCTGGCTGCTCATGGTGTTTGAGATTGAGATAGTGCTGATGAAAGCTGCAAGCACTCCAATAACTACTTTATATGTTTATTTTATTTTTTAGGCTGGTAACCAGCACATATATCAGCCTGTGGGAAAACCAGGTAAGCAGTAAATGGAGATACTGACATTTTGAGGACTTGATTACAAGTCTTGCAGCAGAAGAAGTGAACAAAAGTTCATGGCAGTATTTCCGTACAAGGTGGATTCAGTTCCAGGTACTACACATCAATATTTGTGTGCTGTGTGTTCAGGTTCCCCATGCAGGCTCCAGACATGCAGTCAGCAAGGCAGTGTTTAGATCAACAAGCAGGAAATGTCTAGAGGAAGCTGAGTCAGAGTGGGAATTCACCCAGTGAGGAGTTCAGACATGTAAAACAGCAGTGAACACCTAAAGTTGGGTTTCTCGGTCTCAAAAGTGAATCACACCCAGGATTGTTGCTGGGAAGAAGTCCAGTTTCCCAGACACACAGCATGTTGGCACTCAGCTGTGGTACCAAGGGTGACACTCTCTCCAGGCTGAGGTAGCTGTGCCCAGGGCAGTAGCAGTTACCCCACAAAAGGAGTTTCAAATATTTTACTAAAACAATCCTGTTCTCATCAAGTGCAGCTCCCACAAGCAGTGGATTTACTGCAGGACACCCAAAGCTGTCCAGCTCTGGCAGAGAAGAGCACGTGCAGCCTGTGCAGTGCTGGCAGAGCAGAAGGGTGCAGGTGCATGCTCACACGTTGGTGCTCTAAAAACACAAATTTTTGTCGGGCAGATCACGCAGCTCCGCCAAAGAAGCCTCCGCGCCCCGGGGCCCCCGGGCACCTGGGCAGCCTCGCCAGCCTCAACAGCCCCGTGGACAGCTACAACGAGGGTGTGAAGGTAGGTGAAACACCCCCTGCAAATGGAGCATTGCCAGGGCCACGTGAAATACCCCAGCAAATCAGACATGAGCACTCTGAGGTAGTTGGGTGTTCCTGAAGTGGAGACGGTGGAAAGCAAAGGCGACCAAACTTCCTGAGTAAATAATGTCAAGGGGCAAACAGGCCCTGGCAGCTGTCCAGGGGAGTGAACTCAGGTTCTCCCTGGCTGTGATTTCGTGTGCTCCTCAGCTAGAACCTGCCCAGGTGAGCTTATTGCTAGTTTGAAGAGTGTATGAGGTGTCCCAAATGGACCCAGCTCCCTGTTGAGCAGGAAGGAGCATGCCCAGGGATCCCAGTTGCTCGGATGGTACCAAAGTCTCCTGTCCTTGGTCACAGGGAGGTGAGACCTGTCCTGTGGTGCTCAAAAGGCTCTGGCTACAGCACCAGGGCTCCTCAAACCCTAGCAGCTCTGGGGAACCAGGGAAGAGGGGAAATGGGCTGTCTGACCTGGGAGTGTGATGCTTCCTGATGTGTTTTTTTCATTTCCCATAAATAGCAATAAAGCCAAAACTGAAACTTGACAGCGGTTTTGTAGCAGAGGTGCTGCTGCAGGGCACTGTGTCCTGCCCCTGCTGCAGCTGGTTTCCACAGAACTGCTCCTGAGGATGTCAGGCACTCCCAAAATCATCCTTTAGTGTGCTGTTCCCTGCCTGTGGGACTCTGCCACCTTTCTGATCTCCAGGAAACAGCCCTGCCAAGCCTGTAGTAAAGAGCAGGAATCCATGGTGTGGCGGCCACAGCAGCTGGGATGAGTGACCCTTATTTTAGGTGATTTAGGGAGATAAAGAAAAAGCCCAGTTCATCTGAACATGAAATTCGGAACCTGCTATCAGAGCACTGTGTTCAGCACAACTTGATCCCAGCCACTGCCAGCCTGTCTCACTCCTGCTCTTGTTCTGGGATTATTGGAATGTTTAAGAATCAGTGTAAATAGCCAGCAGTGGTGAATTTGAGCAGGATTATTTATTATAAACTGATGCCAGTGCTTTACAAGCTGCCAAGCCTCAGAAAATGTCAAAAAGCAGTAACACAAGTGTTACTAAACTCAGCTTCTCTAAAATTTCCTTTCTAAATGCTGATGCTGGAACATGAAAAAATGTTTTTGAAACACATCCTTTAGACAACAAACAAACCTGAGCAGTCAGAGATACCAGTAATGACAAGTGAACAGGATTTGTGTACTAAATAGCTCTTTGAGTAGGAAAGAAAAGCTGATTTTGGTTTTTTTCTGTCAAAATTTTCTTGGAATTTGATTGTTTTATGCCCCTTGATGAAAACAGCCCATTACTTTTTGGCATAGCTTTGTTAATGGCTGGAGTCCTAAACTGAAGATGCTTCTAGGGTTCATTTCAGACTGCCTTTTTTGTACACCCAGTTCAGACTCCCTTTTCAGGGAGAGCACAGATGAAGAGGATTGGAATTGCCTGCCCTCGGGACCCTTCAGGGCAGGCTCCAGGGAGCTCCTGGGTGAGGCAGAGCCAGCCAGTTCCACAGAGAAACTCAGGACTTCTGCAGAGTAGTGGTGTTGATACTGGGGATAAACAAAGAGAAACCAAGTGATAAGAAACACAATATCCATAGTCTTGGAAAGTTAGGGCCTGGAGTTCCAGGGGCTGGGTATCATCTGGAATGGTGCTTGGTAGTTCCTAACCATGGCTGTGATGAGTTCTTGTGAACAAGTCCTGCACAGTTAAATGACCTTGTATTTCCCATCATGACTTACCTAAACAAAAAGTCATAAAGATGAGTACGAAATCTTCTTAAATGCATCGAGTCCTGGGCTGTTTGTGCAGAGGGACCAGCAGTGTTCCCAGGACAGGTGGTTTCCCAGGCCCTTTGCTCCACTCACCACTCTGCTGCTCGCCAGACTGGCTTGCTCCTGTCCAGCTTTGCATGATCTGCTGCCCGTGTGTTCAGTCAGGAGGAAGCATGGGGTGCATGGCAAACCCTCCCACTGCCCACAGGGGTGCACAGCAGTTGTTCTGTCACACAGGACCCAGAGCTAACATGAGTGGCTGCCAGTTCTGGTGAGGATGCGTTTTCGTTGCAGGCTTTTTAACTGGTCTCTGATGTTGTGGGTTTGTTTGGTTTTACTTTTTTTTTTTCTTGCTGAGTTTTATTAATATTGTTTTTCTTTTTTTCCCTTCTTTTGGTAAATTTCTTTAACCTCCCCCCACATTCTGCTCAACCATAGCCATGGAGGGTAAGCAGTGCGTGAGCGTGTGTGTACGTGCCCTATTCCAAAATGTCTTTGCATGTGACTTTGCCAAATGACTGTTTTAACTTCTTGATTGCTGAAACTGATTCGAATCACAGCTTTTCCCTGCTGATTGAGGCAATTACAAGTGTTCTTTTTCCTAAGGTATCTTCTGATCAATGCACTAGATTAAATCTCTGTAATAGCTGTTGGTACCCACTTAATGAAATGCTACAAAATGGAATCACCGTGTGCTGGATCCTGCACTCCTTCCTTAGAGAACGTCTCATCCAAACGTTCCATAGTTTCCTCAGGGCAGTGTATCAGAGGCTTGCAATGAAACATTTCTGGAGCTGGGACCAGTCCTGAGAGCCAGCAGTAACCCAGTGTAGGGAGCTGAAGTGCCATGAACCAGATCCAGGAGGAAATCAGGAATTTTTTAACTTTCTGCTTACGTTGAGTTGTTGCTTGGGCATCCTGTAGTAGTGAATAGCTGCAGGAAACTGGGGTGCTCGGTTGTTTTACAGTTCTGGGATACCGAAGATCTTGCAAAGGAAGTTTGCAAAGTTTCTTTCATTTCAGATCTAGGATTATTTCAGTCTGTCTAGGATTTAACTCCAGACATATTGCTGGAAGTTATACTTGAGTAAAGACCACAGGATTTTTAGCTTACAGGTTTTTTTCTGATCTCTTGGCTGTCTAAAAGCATTCCATGTTTCCCACCTGTACTGGTGACGCTGTTTTTGTTAACCTGCTGTAGATTTTCACTAACAAAATAATAATGTCATAGAATCATGGAATAGTTTGGCTTGGAAAGGATCTCAAGGATGATCTCGTTCCAGTTCTCTCTTTAACATATCAGTATGTTACTGTATGCTCTGACCTTATTTTGGAGCACAAAAAGCCCTTCTGGAATGAGGGACCTGATACCCGTTGCCCTCACAGTGGAACTTGAACCACTGAGACACCTTAAGGACTCAGTACTCTCATTCCTCAAATGATGCCTTTCTCTGTTGAGAGTGTTATCAGGGAAACCCTGGTAAAAGCTGCCCAGTGTCGTTTCGGAGATCAGGTTCAGTCAAGGAACGGAAGGAAGCTTCCTTCAGCCCCCCGAGCCGCTGTGCTGGGGCCGGGGAGCCCGAGGAGGCCGAGCCCCATCTGCTGGGGACCGGCGGCCCAGCAGCCCTCTCTGCTTGCAGATCCAGCCGCAGGAGATCAGCCCTCCCCCCACGGCCAACCTGGACCGCTCCAACGACAGGGTCTACGAGAACGTCACGGGGCTGGTGAAGGCGGTGATCGAAATGTCCAGCAAGATCCAGCCGGCTCCGCCCGAGGAGTACGTGCCCATGGTGAAGGTACGGGGGCAGGGCCAGAAGCTGGGGTTCATTTCTCCCTGAAGGAGGTCTTCAAGTAGCGTAGGAGAAATTTCCCAGAAAGCTGGAAGTAGAAAAGCTTTTTGTGTTCATGGGGTGGGTGACTTGTGGTCGGAGGCCAGAGCTTTGGATTCCATGCCCAGTATGGACAGCACTGCTTGATGCCCAGCTTGTCTCTGCTTACCCAGGGTATTGAGGAGTGTGCTGTCTTCTCCACATTCTCATTTTTTATGGGAAAAACTTGTTCTTAACCCTTTGGCATCTTGTTCTGATGGTGTGATGGACGTAATTGCAGGTGGAATTTTGAAGTGCCTTAGGCATGTTACAAGTCTCTCCTTACCCAGAGGAGCAATTACATGTATCCGCTGCCTCTTGCACTCCTAAAATTCTCTCCTCCATTTCTTCCAACCCTTTAAAGTTTATTTCTTTAATGTTTTTTTCTTAGGAGGTTGGTTTGGCACTAAGAACTTTACTGGCAACAGTAGATGAGACCCTCCCAGTGCTCCCTGCAAGCACCCACAGAGAGGTACGTGGAGCTCTGCTTCCCTGGTGCTCAGCCATTGCCTTCCCAGCCAGCCTCAGCCCCTTGGGACAGGTTTTGGTGCTCCCTTCTTGGCACAGGCACACCTTTTGGTTCCCGGAGCAGTCTTAACTCCTGGATTATAATTCTGCATTAAATGAATTTTATTAAAACTGCTGCGTTGACTTAGGCTTGGTATTAGTGAGGATTCTTAAACTGGATATAGGTGTCAGCCATAGGAAGGTGACATCAACCCCAGTATTCAACGGCAGGGAATCATCTGGGGGTTAATTCTTAGATTTCATCTACAGATGTCACCTGCCATTCACTTGCACACTAAGTCATTGAACAGTTAATTGAGCAGAGCTTGGTGCAGCTGGAAGGTTGGCTGTAGTTCTCAATGAGGAGTGACTGAGAGCTTTCAGTGAAGTTCATAATTAAAACAGTTTTCCTCCAAAACCTTGACCAAGTGTGCTCCTGAGAAAGCCAGAGAATGGTTCTGTAAGTGCCATCTCAGAGGTTCATGCTGACTTGGCCATGTGCTTAAGCAACTTGTATCTGCCTTCTTGCTTCATTTTTTAGAGCTACTTCTGTGCTTTCTAGCTGCTTCAGTAATAAAAAGAGTGATGCTAATAATGACCTGGAAACCCATAACAAGCTGTTACTGCCAAGTTGTGGTTTAAAATCCACTACTTGGGTCTTGGTGCTGTTGAACAGTGGGTGGCTCAGCAGGTGCCAGATTCCATCTGCTGCTCCACATGGTGCCCTCAGAAACAGCCCAGCTTCAGTCAGGAATCAGGCAGGGGCTGTGTGGCATTGCTGTGAGCGCAGTGTTTCAAACACCCCCGGGCTGACGGGGTTGTCTCCTTGCAGATTGAGATGGCACAGAAGCTGCTGAACTCGGACCTGGCCGAGCTCATCAACAAGATGAAGCTGGCCCAGCAGTACGTCATGACCAGCCTGCAGCAGGAGTACAAGAAGCAAATGCTGACGGCTGCTCACGCCCTGGCTGTGGATGCCAAAAACCTGCTGGATGTCATCGATCAAGCCAGACTGAAAATCAGCCAGTCCAGACCGCACTAAGCACTGAGGGGAGAGCGTCATCAGCCTCGGAATTCTGCTTGCGACAGGATGTTCCTTCACCTTCCACCAGCAGCGAGGATTAACCCAGTGCAGTCCTGGCCTTCCAGCGCCTCTGGCTTCAGCGACCCACCAGGGCTGGTTCTCCCATTGCAACAGTTTAACCAAGTCTTTCTGGTAGAGCCGGGCTGGGGGCAGAGTGTGGCATTTCCAGCAGATGAGGTTTGTACAGGAGCCCTGGGGCGCGCGGGGCGGGTCACGGGCCACGCTTCGCACTGAGCTGCCACCGGGTCGCGGGCTCGGAGCCAAAACTGTTGGAGCAGCAGATGGGAGAAAGATATTGTGAAGAATTCGGGGAAACCTCAGGGCTGAGAATTCTTGCCCACAGTATATGAACTATCCAGACTGGAATTTTTTTTTATTAGAACACTTACGTCGCAATATGCTAATCACGATTTACAGAGAAAGAATAAAAAGCTATATTTTCAAGACTTCAGTCATTTCAAGACAAACTAAAGCCCTCTTCATCTTCCTGCCTTTTACTTTTACGTGACTGTGTGAAGCATTTGTTTGGAACTAGCTGTAGGACAACTGAACACTCGTCTGTTTCACCAGGATAACGTGCCAGTTCTTTTGTAGCAATGTTGTTTTCCTTGGAAGTGAAAATGCTGCTTTGTACCAGAGCAATTCAGAGCTGCATTTAGAGGAGATCTGTAACCATTCATGTCCCCCATTTTTATATAATTTATAAAGACAGATTAAAGCCATGATGACTATTTTAAACCCACTGTAGTTAACTAACCCATCCTTTTGTCTGTCTTTCCTGGGAGGAGTTACAGTAGAGCAGTGTAATTAGATTTTCCTTGGTTTTCCAGTTATGCCATCTGTTCTGTTAAAATAAAAACCACACTCCCTTTTTGCTGTTGAGGGATATAAATTATTCTCAGGAAGAATATAATGAACTGTACAGTTACTTCGACCTATTAAAAAGGTGTTACCAGTGAAACTCTCTTATTATTTTGTGTGTGCACTGCAAAAGAATTCTTCCCTGGGTAGCTGTGTCTTTTAAAATATAACTGAGTTGATAATGCAAATACCTACCATCCTATCATAAAGTTGTTATATAAAAGGTGGGACAGTGCAGAGTGCATCAGTGTTTGGTCCAGATGTGGAACAACGCCCCTCCACAGCTTCAGGGTACCCTTCTCACACACCTGGAATTCTGTAATGCCTCAAATGCTTTGGAATATCCATTTGGAACATGGCCCTTACCTTGTTCAACTGCTCTGGAGAAGTCTGTCCAAAAGTTATTTATCAAACTCAGGCCTTTTAAGTAGCTCCTTTCCAGTGCTCCTTTCTGACCCTTCAAGGCAGTTTTTTGGCCAGGTAAATACATTCTGTACCTTACACAACCTCAGCCCTTCACCTGCGAAAAGCCTCTGGCCTTGCTGTGCCACAGCTGCCCCTGCACTGGAGCTGCACCGCTGCTGTAACCGAGGTACCACAGCACAGGCACTGCAGCACCAGCGCAGCCTCGGCAGACCCTGTCCTGCAGCTCAGGGCTGGCACATCCCAACTGTGTCCTGCAGCTCCAGGCTGGCACCACATCCCCACATCCCAACTGTGTCCTGCACAGGCTCAGCCCCGGGCTGGCACATCCCAACTGTGTCCTGCAGCTCCAGGCTGGCACCACATCCCAACTTTGTCCTGCAGCTCAGCTCAGGGCTGGCACATCCCAACTGTGTCCTGCAGCTCAGAGCTGGCACCACATCCCCACATCACCCATCCTGCAGCCCCAGGCTGGCACCCAGGCTCACTGGCATTTCATTGCCCTCACGTGTCCAGAGGCTGTGGGTGCCTTTAGGAGCCTTAACTGTTCTTGTGGACCACCAAAAATCTGCCTGGGGAAGTTGTAAAGCCCCAGCTAAACACTCATGACAGCAGTTCCAGAAGATAGCTTGGCCATCCTTCACCCTCTTCCCCTTCACAAACATCCACCTGACAAACACGAGTACAAGCAGATGTTTATTACAGGCTGGTACAAAACTAATTAGTCAAAAAGACCAAAGCCCATGTCATCATCAGATTCCTCTGATTCTTCCTTCTTTTCCTCTTCTTTCTTCTCTTCCGCTGGAAAAGAAATGAGAAAATATTTATTTTCCAACTGATCAGCTCACAGAAGTCACTTGTCACAAAAGGTGTCACATGCAATGACTAACATCAAGTATGAAGACCTGAGCAGTCCTAACAACCTAAGCCAGCAGCTGAGGATAGTGCTTGTACTATTATAGTACAGTACAGAACAGTGTTTGTACTACTAGCGAAGTGGGTTTGTGCCCTCAGAATTCATTTCCATCAAACCTGAAGAACTTCAAGAGAAGATGCTGATGCTCTGTATGATCCTGATGACATACAGGGAGAGCAGTCTCAATTCTGAGGGAACACTAATCCTGTACGCTGACTTCACGTGCAACGCCACCCTTTTTCAAAGGGAGGGTGTGCTTTGCTCGGAAACACTCATACACATACTGCATGGCAGAAACCACATGAAAACAGCTTCTTGTAACTGGTGCCTGCAAAGCTGTGGCTGCCCCATCCCTGCAAGTGTTGGACGGGGCTCTGAACAGCCTGGTCTAGAGAACAGTGTCCCTGCCACAGCAGAGGGTTGGACAGAAATGACTTTAAAGCCCTCCCAACTCAAGCCGTTGAACGGATCCAGGGATCCGCGTTCCCAGGCCTCGGTCGGACACGGCCGCCTCTTACCGGGGGCGGCTCCGCCGGCGGGCGCGGCACCGCCCGCGGGAGCGGCGGCAGCCGGAGCCCCTCCACCGCCCGCTCCCACGTTACAGATCAGGCTCCCGATGTCGATGTTCGCCAGCGCCTGCGGAGAACGAGAAGCGGCGACGAAGCCTGGTTAACGCGGGCGGGAGGCGCGGTGGGGAGCCGCACACGCCGGCCCCGCCCGCTCGCCCACCTTGGCGAAGAGCCCCGGCCAGAAAGGCTCCACGTTCACTCCGGCTGCCTTGATGAGCGCGTTGATCTTGTCCTCCTGCAACGAGACAGGGGCGCTCAGAGCCCGCCCGGCGCGGCCCCTCAGGCGGCCATGCCGCGCGGCCGCCGCCATCTTGTGCGGCCGCACTCACCGTCACGGTGACCTCGTCGTCGTGCAGGATGAGGGCGGAGTAGATGCAGGCGAGCTCGGAGACGGAGGCCATGGCGGGGCGCGGTGCTGGTCGCCGGGTGGTTCGGCCTTAGCTTCGTACGAAGGACTCAGCACCTTGGGCCGCCGCGGAGCGAAAGGGGCCGGGCCCGGCGGCGCGGCTTTATAATGGCGGAGCGCGTTACGTCACCCGTGACCCGCCGCGCATGGCCGGTGCCCGCGCGCGCTCCCTCCCTCTTTCTTCTCCGGACCCCCCCAGCCCTCACCGCCCTCACCGCGAATAATTGAATAACTCATTCCTAAAAACCGAGAGCGGCGCTGAGCGCCGGGCCAGCCGCTCCCCCAGCACTGCCAGGCCCACCTGTGCCCCTGAGTGCCACATCCCCACGGCTTTTGTATCTCTTCAGGGATGCGGACTCCAGCGCTGCCCTGGGCAGCCCCGCCAGGGCTGGGAAACTCTGGTGAGGCGATTTTCCCCGGATCCAAACTAAACCTCCCTGGCACAGATTGAGAGACCCGAGCCCCCCTCCCCCGCAACTATTTCAGATCTCACTGCCTCGCTGAAACACTCCATTTTCTGTATGTTATAAAATGAGAAGAAAAGGTGCAGAATAAGCCCTTGGTATAGAACTGTGTAGCCTCATTTTTTCCACCCGAACACGAGCAAGAACTTCTTTCCTGTGCAGTGGCCAAACATTGCAGAGATTGCCCAGAGAGGGTGTGAAGTGTCCCTTCACCAGAGATACTCCAGAGCCATCTGGACACAATCCCGTGCCTGTGCTCTGGGATGGCCCTGCTGGAGCAGGGAGGTGGCACCAGGTGACCCGCTGTGGCCCCTTCCAACCCCACCTGCTCTGTGGTTCTGGGACTCAGTGATTCTGGTGAGCCTGAGCAAATTCCAGAGCTTTGCTCCAAAGGCATCACTGGATTGTGAAAAATAAATGTTCTCTGGTTTTTTGGGTTTTTTTTTTTTTTTTTTTGTCTTCTTGACAGATATGCATTTGATGAGCCTCACGTCAGTGGCTGGGCAGATCATGGAACAGATTTCCTAGAAGCTGTGCTAGGGCACTCCTGGAGGACTGGGAGGTGATTTGGGACAGCCACGGCTCCATCAAGGTCAAGTCCTGTTTGCTCACCCAAGGGGCCTTCTGTGATGGAGTGGCCACATGGAGTGGACAAGGGCAGGGCTACGGATGTCACCTGTCTGGACTCCTCTAGAGCCTTTAACACAGTCCCCCACAACATCTTTCTGCCTAATTGGACAGAGATGGATTTTATGGATGGAGTGTTTGGTGGATAAGGAATTGGCTGGGTGGTCACATGCACAATGCAGCGATTGACTCAGTGTCCAGATGGAGACCTGTGATGTGTCCCTCAGGTCTGTGATTTAAAGTCTTCATCAAAGAGGTGAGCAGGGGGATCAGGTGCACCTTCAGCAGACTTGCAGATGACTCCAAGCCGAGTGTTGTGGCTGGTATGCCTG
>VXBQ01008264.1:121264-140347 GCA_013400175.1 Phainopepla nitens | reverse complement strand
AAGAAAAGAAAAGAAAAGAAAAGAAAAGAAAAGAAAAGAAAAGAAAAGAAAAGAAAAGAAAAGAAAAGAAAAGGAGAAAAAGAAAAAATATCAGGGAGAATTAAGTAGTCCCCTGTCTTATTACCAGTGTACAAATGAATTTTTGGCTTCCAAGATATTCAGTTTGGGAGCAGTAGGATAATCTGAACAGTGATTTTAGCAGTCATGGATTTCTGCCCTGAAGATTTTGTTCAAATTAAAGCGACTCACTTCTCACCCAACCATCTGTGCTGAATAGTAGTGGCAGATGGAGAGAGAAAAATCTGGACTTTTTTGCTTTCAAGGAACCACAAAAGTTAATGAGGTAATGCTAATTGTTCTGCGGCTGTAACTGAAGGAGGTCTCTGCATAGCATGTACATTGCTTCCTCTTTCTCTTGTGAGTGAATAGAGCAGTGTATGAAAGAAATGCAGCTGAGTCATTATGTTAGAGTGTGATAAAACAGATGTGAAAAATTATGTAGTGGGTTAGGCGGTAAGGAGAGATTTTACTTGTTCCTGTTGGAATAGGAGTAGCATTGTAAGTGCTTCTTGAGTTCCAAAAAAATTGTTCTAGTTCCAAGAAAAAAAGTGAGTTTTTAGATTACATTAGTACATGTTAGATATTTAAAAAAGTATTTAAGACACCATCTCATAGTACCAGTGACATAAAGTCCAGTTCTTTGCTCACTTATCACTCAGAGCAATTTATCTGTGCAATATTCTAGCCAAACACAGCAGTAAATGTTATTTTTCAAGAAAAATCGTCACATAAATAACATTTTGCTGTCACTGCACTTTACCATGGATCTGTGAGCTGCAGGTCTTGACCTTTCTAAAGATCCAATGGAGTTTGTGCTGTGGTACATAATTAGGACTAATGGTATGGTCAAAGTAACATTTCCTTATAAATTTTGTCATTTTATGATCTCTTTGGAGGCATGGTGTTTTATTATGGATGAAGCGTTCACCATTAATAAGCATTTTCTTTGTTGTTTCCTAGAAAGTCATTCACCAGATTAACAAAACAAGTTAGGAGCTAATAAAGGTTCTCTCAGCTCGACTTAAGAGGAGGACGTGCTAATGCCCCCAGGCAAAATGCCATTTAAACCATAATGTCAGGACTGGTCACAAAGACTTTGACCTGTAACTGCGTCCAGAGAATTCAAAAGCGTGAGAGTTTCCGGAGGAGGAGAAGGGAGCGGTCTTGCCGACCACTCACTGCCTGCAGTTCGGGACGGACTTTTAAAAGAGTGAGCCAGTTCCTGATGGCTCTTCGTGGGAGCTTCTGAAAAGCCTCCCTCCAAACGCTTTGGCGAGGAGAGACTGAAGGCAAATTTTGGAGACTTACGGCAAGAGTGCCGCTCACATGTGTGTCTGCAATGCCGCCCCCCTCCAAGCTCCTTGGGGGAATACCGGGAAACCAAATTAAGGATGACAATGGGGTAGCTCCTTCCCCTCTGTGAACAACCGCAAAGAATAATGGCTGATGTGTTTTGGTTTCCTCAGTGCTAAAGGTTGTACGGCATTTCTTATCACCTGGGGATTTAAACCCTGAGGGTTAAGCGCAAAAGTTCCCACGGAATAAGCACTGGCTGGAATTTGCATCCAAAATTCAAACCAAATTGAACATTAGTAACATTTTAGCACACATTAGGCTATCGATTCTGCAGTTCTTTTCTACATAAAATACTTCAATCATGAAAGTACAGCCAATTCCAGCATAAAATATGACACTACAGCAATATTGCAGCTGATGTTAGAAAAAACAGGCTTTAACACTAGATTGGAAGGAGGTTTGAGAGAGAAATTGATGTTCAGTTACAGTTTAGCCTGAACACTTCTACTTGCAGTGTAGGTACCCTTCAAAATGACTACAAGTAAATAGAACTTTTCAGCCACTTTTTGTCAAAGCTGACATATCCGAAAGCTGTCTTCATGCAGAGAAACTAGCTCCATGCAGAGATAATGGTCCACTATAAACCTCAAGAAGAGACACCTAGTAAAGTACTTCTGGCAATAGTAAAGAAACTTTATCCAACCAGATCTGTATTTGCCACTGTTCCTTTCAAGTGCTACTTAATTTTCTCAGATTCTGTGTCTTTCATCGGTCTTTAAAATTACAGTTAGTACAGTCACAGTGAACTTCATTTCTCCAAATTGTATTTTTTTTACCTTTCTAGCTGGACTCATGCTGCTTTTGTTGAAGGAGAATTGAGTTGTTAAAACTCCAGATTTTCTTCTGGCATATTTTGCAGCACTGAAAAAATATCTTGGGGATGGTGTCACTTGTTGTGCTACTTGCTGTCATCGAGCTTGTCATGTCTAGCCTCCCAGCAGCCAGGCCTGGTTGGGACACACTTTTGTCCCATTGCTGTGATTTTTTTAATGGTTCACAAGGCTGGAGCAACTCCAGTTCATCTCGAGAACAGACTATTAGAGGAAGAGACATTACAAATACAAATCAGTTTGTGGGATTCCTCGTCTTATGTAATAGTTCCAAGACATGTGCTGGAAAAAGTCGTTGTCGCTTGGACTGACAGATAGGGCAGGCAAACACAGGCAACCACTTTCTAATTGGCTTTCAAGACTTTAGGCAGTGTCTATTCTTCATTCGAAGATTCATTGATAAGAGTTAGTTGTGTCTCAGTAGCTACAGCTGGCTATTTGGAATTACAGTCTACATCTTCACAGTCTGCTAGAGAGAGGGATGGAAATGAACGAGGTATATATAAATATGAAAAAGTTACAGATATTCCTGAGTGCAGAGTATTACAAAATTGCATTAGAGAAAGTTGAAGGAGTTGCATTTAACCAAACATGCCCTAGTTTGTAACAAAATGCATTATGTGGCTGTGAATTCTGAGGAAATAAAACATTGAGTCTTGGTGAGGATGCACACTGAAAAGCAAAGCCATAAATAAGAAGTAGTCTTTTCCAGTTCTGGCTTGGGAAGTAGTAAACCTCATGCTCCAGCATGCTGCAGTACTGTCCATATGCAAAAGTCCCAACAATGAAAATGTTTGCATAAAGCCTCATATTCATAAATATTCTCAGTGCTAGCCCAAACTTGTATGCAGGTTTCATTTTCCCTTTAGATTCTTTCCAGTCTAAAAAGCTTTGGAAATTTTTAACCCCATCTTAACCCCCTCTAGTCCCTGCCTCTAACACACACAAATTACTTGCTTAGGATTTGCCAATAAGTAAAATGGAGCATATTTTCTGCAGCATGCCAGATGGTGCTGGTGAAGACCAGACCCACAGGAGGTTCCTAATTAAAGCTTTAAACCTACGGATGAGAAATGGCAGGTGCAGTCTGGTGGGTGCTCAGATAGTGGACACACAGGCGAGCTGCCTACTGATGTTTTTGAGAACACTCTCACATCCATCCTCAGGGAACTCATAATGACAAGAGGGAGTTAATTTAAAGCTAATTGAGAAAACTCTATCCAGTCTTCACACAATAAAACAAGGTGCCAGACCTCAGCTGGCATTTGCATCCAGACAGGAAGAAAATGGCCATTGTGGGGCTGCAAAAGCTGCCACTTCAGTCTCACCTGAGGCATATAAAGCAACCAAACCCTTGGACCTTTATAGTTTCAGCAGCATTTCAGCCCATAAATAAAAACTGCTGAGAGGGAGCACTCATGTCTAGGAATAGAAATGAAGCCTGTAGTTTCATAAAGGCTGTTTCTTCAGCAGTTAGAGCTCACAGAGTTGAGGAGTAAATGCAACGCTCTGCATGGATGCCCACCAGAACTGATGCCAGCTGTAGGCAGGAGGCATGGGACCTCTGGAGCCATTCTCTAGGTTACTGCAATTCCATTATCTGCTGGAAGTGTTGAGTTTCATCCAGACCCTGCTGCCCTCTGACAGCTCTCCTAACTTTTCTATGACATAGAATGATGTATCAAGTGTTTCTACTTCTACTGTATTATGTTTGAGGGCAGTAGACAAGGAGAAAACTTACACTATCTTAATAACACATAACTGCCATTTAATCCTACAAACCCAATGTCAAACTCTCTAGTGCAAGGCCAATTTCTACATTGGATATAACCACAAGTGGCTGTTGGGCAGGAGATGCCTGAAGAAAGCACAGTGTCTGTATAGCCATAATCACTTGGCTGGTTTCAGTTTCCTAGATATTCTTCACATCTGCTGATTTGCCTGGATGCAGAGCAGGTAAATAGCTGTTGGCAGCAGGTCTTGACCTGCATCCCTGACATCCAAGGCAGTTCTTAGGGCAATGAATAAATTGGTCTTGTTCTTCCTACAGCAATGCACTCTTGAGGGGCGGAAGGACCTTCCACCCTCAGTCTTCCACTAGGGTCCAGTTTATCTCTTCAGCTAGTAGCACTTGAACTGCCAGAAATCCAAGTTCTCCATGGAAGCCCAGCTGGGACAAATGGCAATTATCAAAGGGCAAACAGCTCAGGGACTGGTGCCAAACCCTTACCAAAATAAAGTGGGATGTTGTGCTCCAGTGTAACTCATTAAGAAGGCTGTTCAGAGGCATCACAGTGTTGTTATCACAATGTAACTGAGGATCCCATATAAACACACTAGGTCCTTTCCATGTCTCTGGTCTGCCAGTGAGCTTCTTTCCTTCTTGGCCTTGCCTCAGTTGTGCCCAAAGTCACATACTCCTTGCCAGTGCTTTGTACAAACTTTCAGACTTGTTTGAATAAAGTGCTCTTAATAGATAGTAAGCATACTTATAAGAATTTCTGTATTGTGATGAATCACTAGTTTCACAGTCACATATCCAAATACCAATTAGACAAAATGCTTCAGCTTGTGAAGAATTGTTGCCTATTGATTCCCAAACACATGGGTAAAATGTGAGGGGATTGTTGTCACAATTTTGGGAGGAATGGCAAAATCTGGGCTATATCTCTGCCTCATGTTACAGACCAGTTGCAGCTGCTGGAGCATGGGTGTGGTTGAGCTAAATCATCAGCACTGTCTGTAACAGAGAAATGACTTTCTGTGTTTCAAGAAATTCCCACCTTTTCCTGCCTCTGGCCGCTCATTCTGATCCCAAATAGTGTTTAATCTCATACCCTGCTGGGCCAATCATACAGTGATATGTGGGACCACAACTGATGCCAGGTTAGGGATTCAGGCTGAACCCCATAACCCTCTCTTTGTTTGTTTGTTTTGGAAAACACAATATGAAGCAACACTTTTCTCTTTCTGACTCATAAGCTAGTCCCAGCTACTACACAGAGATAAAAGAATTGGAATTGACTTGAGCTCCATCTGCTTTTATTGGCTACAGAACTGACCCTCTGCTCACACTGAAGTTATGGTCTGGACACCAAGTGTTTTACGAACTGTGAGGAGTGATCCAAGAAGTAGGTGAATATTCTCCCATCCTCATTTTCGTCACACTGATTCTTTGGCTAATACTTATAGAATTATGGGTGTCCTATAAATACTTATTATTGCTGCATAAATGCACCATAAACTATGCTATAGCAAATGGTAATATTTATGAAATTGAGTGAGAGAAAGGAACTTAATTCCTTTCTAAAAGTTTCATTTCTTAGAAGTTTGGAAATCCTAAAGAACATTATGGAGAGAATTTGCAATGTGAGTAGATTCATAAAATTCCTATTCTAACAGAATAAATTTGCCATGAAAGCAATATCACCGAACTGAAAAAGCCTTTCTCATCAGAGAGCTGGAGAAATGAACAGCAAACTAATCTGCAGGGTGCAGAAAGTGTGAGATTAGTTTGGCAGAGCAGGAAGATTTAATTAAAGACATATACAAACCAAATTGTCGAGCATGTATTGTTCTGCTTTTGAAGCACTTTGGGAAAGACAGCCATTAGCAAATGGCGGGAAAGAATGCATGAGAGCTGCAGAATAGCAAGGATTGTCAGTCACTGGCAATGCTGAGGGCTGATTGCTCCTTCAGGGAACACTGAGACAGAGTAGAGTGTGTTTAGGGTAAAAAAGGGCAGCTGAGGTAAAGGAGCTGGAAAGAAGCTTGACTAATTCTTACCTGACTCTGATGCTTATCATCGTCCCTACAGGAACAACCCAGCCCTCTCAAGGCTGAAGAAAAGAACCCACAGGGGCAAGTCGCAGAAGGAAGCAGAATAGCACTTGGCTCCAAGCAGAAAAAAGGGTCAAGGTCTGTATTTCTTGGTTAGAGAAATGCAAGCTCATTGGTTTCAACCCATTCAAATATTTTCACTCTACAATCAAAGGAACTGATTTGTGCATTCTGATAACATAAAAATTAGCTGTTAATTTATCCTGGTCTATAGGATCTGATTGCACAGTGGTTTACAACTATGATTTTCTGGACATTAATATTACAACTGCTGTGATAGCAATTCAATGTCACTCATATGCAGAAGGATCAATGCTTAATTTTGTGTAGTTTTACTAGTTATAATTTAAATACTAAATTCAGCAGGACCTCCTTCAGTATTACAAGCTCAGCTGTTTCCTAAAAGGAAACAACCATTCTAGCCATAAGACCCTGCTATTGAATGTTCTTTCAAATTTCTGATGGCTAAAGGTGCAAGCAAGCTGAGCTGCATTTCTGTGTGGAGCCCTTCTTGCTCCAGAAATCTTTACTGGTTATTTAGGAGAAGGAATGGCCCACAGGCTATCACAGCTGTGTCCCTTACAGAGAGCAGATGAGACCTTGGTGAAGAACTCTACTGCCAGTCCTTGCACAGTAAGCAGCATAAGGAGGAGCATGTGGGGAGCCTGCTTGTGCAAGGTTTTCCTCACTTTACAGTCATTACTAGCTAAGATTACTAATTTAGCTAAAATAGTCCTCCTGATGTCATTCTCTGTCAGGAGGAAAAGAACTATGTAGTTTCTTTATTAGTGAGGAAGGAAAATGCTTGGTGCTTGCCAAGAAATCTTTATGAAGTGAAAAGAGATTTGCCATTTTTGAAATAAAATCTTACAGCTATTTGTTTAAGCTGTGAAGAACAACCCACCAGAACAAAAAGCAGAGCATGTAAATGCAATATCAAGGAAACAATGGCTACAGAAAATTAAACAGACTCAGAAAATATCTGAGTCTAATTCCTCAGTGTGAACAAAGGACTGAAGAGCATACTGATGGGGAAGTTAACTGTTTGTGTGGCGTGTCAGTGGTTGGTTTTGGGGAATTTTTTTTCTCCGCCTTCTGCTCAGGAAGACAAATAGGATTTCTGCACCTTTTCATTTTCCAAGTGTGTTGATCCCAAGTAATCTTAACTTATCCAGTGTGTAAAAGGTTTTGTTTCCACACTGTTGTTACGCTGCAGTTACTGCTTTCAGTTGAATAGATCTTACTGATTTAAACCTGGCAGATAAAAATGGGCTGTTTTGTCTGTGTGACAGAGTTCACTTTAAGCTGATGTTAATAGCAGTTGTAAAACTGAAGAGTCTGTGTGTACATGCATGAATGCAAATGAGATCGGGAATAATAAATATACAACTAGGTAAAAAATGCAGGCTTTAAAAAATTGTCTCAGAGAATTGGTACAGTTGATTTAGTTTGAGGAGATAGAGCACCATGTGTCAAGGAGAGGAAATGTGGAAAGGGAATAAAATGACAGTGTCAGTCTCTGTAAAAAGCTGGCATAGATTGGAAATAAGAATTCAAGCCAGCCCTGTGAGCATGGTCTGCCCCAAAGGGCATCAGGAAATACTGATTTCCTGCGGGGAAAATCCCAGCTACTCTGTTTAGGATTGGCATCATGCCCGAGGGCAAACGGCTTTTGCAAGGTTGCAGGTGGAGTAGGAAGTCTTCAGGCTGGGCATGGAAATATTCACCATACGCTCACAGAAAAACATGTGTTTTGGTGCTCTATTCACCCTCACCCTCCTCCTCCTGCTCCTTTTGTTTCATTCGTTTGATACAGTCACCTCCAGCCTCAGGCTCATCTCACACACATCAAAACAAAGTCTTGCTCTCATTGAGCTCAGTTTCAGCAGCTTCGTTGGCTTATGTGCTTGAAGACGTTTGAATTTCCTGTCAGTGTGGGCGCTGCCAGAAATTTTCTTAGGCTTTTTTCTAGACTTGTAATTAAGACGGCACAGTGGTTCTTTGTAAAAAGGCTGCTTTTAAGATTCTCATCAGATGAACAATAGAAATGGTACAGATGGTGCCCTGCAGATTTCACTTCTTGCAGTACTCTAGGAATTCAATACTATGCGCTATTCAATGCTATGTCTATATTTGGATAATTTCTATTTCTTATTAAAAGTTACACACAAGCAACAAGTTATAATCCTAAAAAGTATTGTTGTAGGCTTTTTTTCTTTTTTTAAAAAAATTTCTAACAGTGTAAAATGCTTTTTCAATTCTGTTGTTTCAATTTTTTTTCCCTCATGTATGTTGCAGGTCAGAACTGAGTCCTTTCCAATCAGAAAACCTCAACTGAGATATCATATGTTGTGCTACTTTTTTTTCTAAAGAGATTATTAAGAAGGCCAGCATGACACAAAAATGTCATTAAAAAATCAGTGACTTCCCATCATCAATAAGCTAAAAGAAAAAAATCCATGATGCTACTACTACAATGAGATAAGAAAATCTACCTGAGGTTTCACAGCAAAACATGTTCAGGTGGTATTCTGAAATGGCTGAAATAGATGGTTAAAGAGAAAAATGAGAGCATTGATGAATATCACAGTAGAAGTCTGTGAGGTTGGAAGGAGTAATGTGCTAAAATAGGACTGGAAAGGATCAGACTGGGCAAAGCCAGTGTAGTTTAGAGTTCATGTCTGAACTCAGACTAAGGCCTAATCCTGTCAAAATTTCAAAATCTGTATTGTCAGATTTCATCCAAAAATAAAAACACCATGGAAAATTTTAAAGTTTTTGAGACTCTTGCCATCCTGAGAAGCAGAAAATCCCTTACACCTCTTTCTTTTTTGGTCTGTATCTTAGAGACATACAAAAATATTAAACTGAAGCCATAAATTCAAGAATTTCTGACCCTGACCCAGGCATATTGTTATGTATGTAAAAAGCATTTAAAACCTGGTATTTTGGGTTTGCTTGCTGAAGGAAACAGTGACAGCTGTGAAGTCCAGAACCACATCTGGATTTTATCCAAATAAAACTTCTCCTGGCTGGTGTAGATCAAAACATTCTTTGAGGTTAAAAGTGTTGTTTATTTCACAAAATATTATGTGGGTGCAAAAATATGTGTGTTTATTCCTAATAACACATATGGAGAAATAATAATAGACATACAGATATCAATGGCATTTTGTGTAAATATTAATTTCAGCCATAATTATGAGAAAAATCAAGCTTATTTTTTACATTTATAAAATATCGCACTTCCTTATGGAGCAGTTTAAAAAAATGCTGACTCCTAGCTCAGGATAGACTTGTAACAGTGAACCAAACATGAGCCACTAGGGAGGAAAATCTCAAAAAAAATTGACACCAAGCTTCACATGGTTACACAAAATTAAGCATTGAGCTGTGATACACACAGCCTATATTGCTGCTGTAAAGAAACTCTGCTGGTTTTCCATTTTATTTCTCTCAGCTTTTGATGCAGGCAGAATGATAACCTCCACAAAACTAGATAATTGCTTTCAACAAAATCTCTGAGCACAATGTCATCCTTTAATGACGCTCCACTACTAGTTCATAGATACTATCATAAAATTAATTATGTTCCCTATGAGAGCCTTTAATGTTGATTTTGATGTCTGTCTTATTGATTGGNACCAAAGGCTGGCCAAGGATGTGCTGCCTTTAACTCAACTGAAAGAGGACTTAATTAGGACAGAAATAATTAATATGTTGAATTTCTTTTCATGAGGCAGCTATCTAACTGATGATAAGTAAATTCAGGAGATGGGCTGTCTGTTCTTATCCTTCATAGGGATTAACACTGAAATGTCATGGCTGGACAAAAAAAGTCCCACAACCCAAATAGATAAGCAAGGGAAGGGAAAGAATGCTGGCAGAGGAGGTGAAGGCAGAAAGCATGTTTTCAGTCACCGGGCCCTGTAACCAAATCTCTCTGAGGAGCAGCTCCCTTTTTCTTCAATAATTAGTGGCTCTGAAATCAAAAGGAAAGCAAAGGAATGTGATTTTTCAGTGTCAGGCACAGAGCACAACTACACTGTGAAACAGAGAATGATAGGACCAATGCTGGGAAGACAGAGGCATCAGGGAATGCACAGAGTGAGCACAGGGCAGCATGGCATGTGCTGAGCTGGTGCTCATGTTTCCTACCAGTCCAGAGTCCAGAAGACAAAGCCTAATTTTTGGAAGGCTTTATCACTGTGGGACACTACTGCCCTAACAGCCTCCGCACCTGAGCTGGTGGTGAAGCAACATCTCCTTTTTTGCTGATGCAGGTATCCACCCATGCTCCCAGGCACTGCATGGCCTCAGTCTCCCAATGCCTGGCCTCTGCCTCCATGCTGGAAAGTGCTGGGTTTAGGTGCCTCTGCATGGGGGTATCTTACCTCACCTACACTGAATATTGATAGTCAAGGACAAATAGCAGAGCATAACACCCAGATGTTTTTGGCTTCAGGACAGCACATTTACAAGACTAAGCTGTCAGTTAAAAGCTATTCTGTGCTTTTAGTCTCAGCTCTGTATAGTCCCTGGGATGTTTCCTAAATTATAATTGGAACTACTGGCATAAAATTCTCATTCTAGCCATATCCTATCACGAGTTTGTTTCACTGAAAACTTTTTGTGATCCTTTGACTGCTAAAAGCAGCAAAAATGTTTATTACTTTGTACATAGGCCCTCAAGAGCTATTTTCCATTAGCCCTATGGGTTGGCTTTCACAGTCTACTGGAAGATCTTGAACAAGCAGAAGACCACAATCAACCTGAAAGTCAAGCAGAAGCAGAAGCCTACTTGATTATACATACTGATGACTCTCACTAGCCACTTTTCCATGGATTTAGCTATTTAGCTAAGGTGTGTTGCAGGGTTGTTTGGGCCAGAAGAGTAGGGGCAGAAGGCACCTGAGTAGAGGCTGCAGGAGAGTAGCTGGGGCCTGTTTTAGCAACAGGAGGTGGATCACTCCAGGCAAAGGGGATGTGGCAGAGGAAGAATTGCTCTNTGGGTGGGTGCAGCAGTGGAAAGGAACATGTCACACATATTCTGTGCCAGGAAGTAATTTCAACCTTCTCCTGGAACAGCAAAATTGAATTTTTGTGTGTGGTACAGAGACACTTGAGCCCTCTCTGCTAGAGTAATATAATTGAGTGACAGCAGGCTGAGAGTGAGGTCTAGCTATGAGAGTAGGACAGCTAGCCAAGTGTCAACTTTCCTTTGTTGGTGCTACCCGCACGTTGAAGAAATGCATGATAGCCATTGGTGTCATTTACAAGAAGGTGAGATGAGACACAGCTAGAAAGTTATTTTTGTAGCAATCTAAGTTAAAGGAAAAGGGGCATATCCTGCTTCGTTGCTCTTCCCTGGTATGCAGTGGTCATAATGAGAAGCACGAGGGATTTTTACTCATCTCTGCATTTTTGAATATTGACCTTAATTGCATTTTCTAACTCATTCCTCTCTTTTCTATTGTAGCCTTTTTTTCCCCATGAAAGTGATAATATTAATTGAAATCTAAAATTAATATCTGATTGCAATCTAAATTGAATAGAGAGCCACAATTTTCCAGTTTTCTGCAATCATAAAATGACATGGCTGAGAGAGCTAAATCTAATTGTGTGGGGATTTAAAAAAAAAAAAAATCTGCTCCTGCTTCTGCACTTGCCTTTGTATTCTAATAAGCCCAAACATAGAAGGCATTGCTAATCAAATAGCTCAAATTTCATGTCTGATTATGGATGCATATTTGTAAGAAGAAATAACCTGGGAAACAACTGGGATTGGAGAAGCATTTCTAAATGATACGTATCTGGTTTCTTCCAGCTAATAATATTTTCAGCATTTCTTGGGTCTGTTAGTTTTTAATTCAGTGCAAAGCTTCAAACTCTAGCGGCACAAGAGAATGCATTGCTAATCTTACAGCTGAGCAGTAAAAATGTCAGCAGCAGGTTTGATTTTCGGTACTATAGTCCTCTATGTAGAAGCTCCAGTGAATTGGGACTGGGTCTGTTCCAGACAGCAATTTGATAAATTCTGCCCATTTTTAAACACACATGTATTCCTATTAATTTTATGGAAAATGTATGCTGGAGAAACTCCATAGGAAGTCTTTCAGTAGTGTGGGCACGAAGACTCCTTTCTGAGCAGCTGCTGCATTTTGTAAGGTCTGAAAGAAAACCATTTTACGACTCCCTTATGTGTGTTCTCAGTTTTGTAGCCTGAACTGGGCAGCATGGTGTTGGTGACAAAGTTTCTCTTGGTTTCACTGGTAGTAGATGAGTGTAGGTCCTCATCTGAAGTTCTTGGAAGAAGCATTTGTTTGCTTTAGTGGGCATGATAAGACTGATCCCTCTGTGCTTTAGTCATTTAACTAGCAGCCTATTTTGGGAGTCTGGTGACTTGATTCTCTCTTTGAGAAACATCAGTTGTTACATGGGCACCTCAGGAGGCTGCCTGAACGTGCAGCTGAGATAAATTGTCTTCCAGCAATGCCTGGTTCTTTCATTTGGGATGGCTGGCCAGCTGTGGGCCTTATTCAGGAGCCTTGGTTTATGGGTAGGGCTTGAGGCTGGTTGTGGATCTTGTGAGAATCACTACCTTCTGTTGGTATGGACTCAGTGAGAGCCCAGAGACTCTGGCACTTCCAAAGGGATGTACAGAGTCCTCCTGGAAGAGGCTTTTCTTGATTTCTGAAGGGCATATAATGAGGATTACTAGAATAGGTTCTTCATCAGTTTTTCAGCACTAAGATTGGTAAAAAAAAATCATTGCTTAATGTCACATGCATAATCCTAGTATCAAAGAAAATTCTTAGTTTATTGTCATGTGTATGCAAAATTGCTGTACTCTCATTTTGCAACATTATGAACTGATTATTAAATTAGATCTATATAAATACTCTTGAGATGCTGTTTGCATCAGATTAGCTTCCCATTTCATGCAGATTATGAAGACGCAGAACTGCGTGCTAGTGGAGGTGGAAAGTACTGTCAGTAGTTTCTTTGCTGAGCAAGTATGCTGGTGGTCAGGACTCTGTCCTGCCCTAGTTGTGGTTCCATAGAACTCTAAATTGGCTTTTTTAGACAAAGGTCACATTGTAGTATCAATTACTGGCTACTACCTGGAAAATTTAATTTCATGCCCTGTAGTTGGTCTGCTTTCTTCTCTACAATGATTGGCAACTGTTTCCCTGCTGGTAACTAGAATAGCTCATTTACGTTAAGTGATTAGAATCCAGAAGCTGACTGATTTGGAAGGACAGCTTTAGGTTGCTAGCATAACCCAGCAAGCTCTTGCATAAACGCTCTGGGATGAATAGAACAAAAGCTTCTTCTTGCCCTTTACAAAGCCTCTTAAGAAACTGTGTTGTTTGTGATTTGTGTCATGTCAATCTGTTCCTTGTCCAGCAGATATTTAGTTGATACACTTATGAAAACCAGAGGAAATGAGTGGAAATTTGAGCTAAGTAGTGCCTAATTTTAGATAGTAAAATATCACGGTCTTGCTAATATTACTTATTTTTTAACGTAAAAACTTTTGCTCAGCGATCATCAAATCTTTTCTGCCTTTTAGAAGCCTCTGAGGAGCTTCTTAAATGCCTGGTTTGCAATTTAACAGAACTCAGTGCTATTTCTATGATCCAGAAAGCTGGGTCTTCACTTATTCTCAGGAATTGTTTCCTTCCCAAAGGATATATTATGTCATTTACTTTGAAGTGGGACACTTATCAAAATAAAGGGACATTTCTGCTTTAAAATTGTTTATGTAATATAGAAAGTGACAGGTTGAATCAGGCCCTGGGCAACCTGGTCTAGTAGAGTGTGTCCCTACTCATGGCAGAGGGTTTGAAACAAGGGGATCTTTACAGTCCATTCCATCACAAACCGTTCTGTGATTTTATGAATCTGATCCTTCTCATATGTCTTGAAGAACACAGTTAACCCTTTTATTTATGTGTTTACTTAAGCTTTCAGCTTAAAGCTTTGAAGCTTTCAGCTTCATTAAAAACAAGAATTCTAAAGAAAATATCTGTGAGGAATACAAGGAATTCCTAACAATTATTTAGGCAAAGAAAAGCTTATTGTTTTTGTTACTGTGACAGTAGAGTTTTGCTAGACCAAGTACTTCAGGACTTTCACAGGCCAGATTAAAAACAGTTCAAACAACTATCGCGTGGTGAATGGAATGACAGCTGTCAGCTTGCAGGTACATTGCAGAGGCCTTTTTTCAATGGACATTTTGGCATAATATGAAACAACATTATTTGAAAATTATTTACACCAGGTTAAACGTGCATGTGGTGGAGTAGGATCAGAAGATTTTGTAAGGCAGTAAGTTGGAATTTGGCTAGCTAAAGGATACAGGACACTGAGTTCTAGGACTCTGTGTTTCTTTACCAGCATCCGAGAGGTTCTTCCTCTCTTTGAATTCAGATCAAATTATCTAATCCCTTCCGATGCATTTTTTAGCCTTTTTTGCCTATAGTACTGTTGGAGCTGTCACTGTTTGGCTACAGATAAAGATTAATAAGTAAGGGGTATATCCCCAGGAACTGGACAATACAGAGGTCTGGTCATCACTAAAACTCTTTGAGAAGGCTTAGACTTTAAATTTCTTTTAAAATAATATTCAACACAAAATACTATAGACATAGCAATATCTCTCCACATTATTTCTTTTCTTAAAAGTGTGTTGTTCTCAAGGGTAATCCAGTTGCTAGCACCAGATCCTGAAGTTGTCCACTGGCACGTTGGAGACTAGTGATGATTACCTTCCTCTTCGTAAGACTGTGACTTGACCTCAGTCAGTCTCCAGAGGAAGCAGGGGATCCAGGCGTTCATGAATTCTTCACAATGCACAAGTTGCAGGCTTTACTGTCGTCCTGGAGTGACTTTGTGGTGCTTGTATCCCCAGTTGTTTGTCTGTTTCTGCCGGGTGTTGAGTTCTGCATCTTTCAGACGGGCTCTGAGAGCGAAGTGGGGAGAGCAGAAGCGCGCAGTTTGTTATCAGCAGCTGCACTCGCTCCCCCGCATCCTTCTCTGGACTGTGCTGTCTGCAGGGGACGGCCAGAGAGAGCTCTCCTTTGCTTTTGAGTTAGTTGAGCTGGCTGAGGCAGAGAAGTGCCCTGGACTCTGGTTTTGTTCTTTTTTTGGAACTGTTTTGAACCTGCTCTGGACTGAAAGCCCAGAAGGGCACCGGGAGTTCCCACCTGTGCCCCACCGGGGCCCGGCCTGGCCCGCAGCATTTTCCAGAGCTGGGGGGACTGAGGAACCCATGAGAGGGACTTTGCTGAATTTATCATCTCCTCGGAGCAGTGAGAGGTTTTGTTGTTTAGTATTGTTCATTTTGTGCTGGGGAGTGCTTTGCCTGTTGAATAAACAGGTTTTTTCCACTTCTCTCTGAGAAAATCTTTTCCTGGACCAGCTGGAGGGAGGAGTCACTAGAGTTTCCTTTTTGGGAGGAACCCCTTTGGAGGTTGTCTCCCAAATTTGCCCAAACCAGGATTTCTCCAAAGCAAAGATTTTAGGGCAGATGCTGAAGTATTTTCACTACACTTGAGACAAAACCCAACAACTGTAAGTCAGGTGGTAATCTAAATGCTGATACAAAGAACACATGTTTGTCCTCTGAAAGTGATGAGATTTTCTGATTTGAAAGCACGCATGTATGTACTTTTTCAGATAACAGTCAAAATTCACTTCTTTGGCCTTATTTTAACTTAGTGAAATTCCAGACTTGTCAGGAACACTGCTGTTACAAATAACTTAGGATAAAAAGTTAATGTTGGCTACTAAAGCATCAAGTTGCCAGACCCAGGCTTTGCTGGTAGGAATGTAACGAGCTGCTAGTGGTTTGGCATTGCAGTATTGTAGACAGACTGGCAGAAATTTGCAGGTCAGAGAGAAATACCACTGCTCTGGCCTCGGGAAGGTGAGGCAATTAACTCTCCTCATTCTTTTTAGAGAGGCCCACTCTTCTGTGACTTCCTGGAGTAATGCTTGCCATTTTACTTTCCAGTCAGCATACAGATAGTATCTGCTCTGGCAAAACCAGAACACTGCCACTCACAAAGCAATTTGACAATTTCACCGCTGATGATGGCTCACTTCCAAATTGCACAGCACCCCTAGAACTACCTAAACTGCACACTGACAGTGTGCAGTGACTGAGATACACTCACTTCCTCAAAATATAACTGAGTATATATGCTATCATTTAAGTACAATGCATTAAACTGCATTTATTTTGTATAGATGGTAAAAAACAGAAATATGAAGCTGTTCTCAAAGTGCATTTAGCTTTTAAATCCTTGGTGCAGCATGTGCCACATCTCATTACAGATGTAAAGAAACA
Source organism: Phainopepla nitens (assembly GCA_013400175.1). Classification (NCBI taxonomy): domain Eukaryota; kingdom Metazoa; phylum Chordata; class Aves; order Passeriformes; family Bombycillidae; genus Phainopepla; species Phainopepla nitens. Next base: position 123,904 of record VXBQ01008264.1, on the reverse strand, counting down.
GACACTTTTTGTTTTCTCTGTACAGTGAAATGACGTTTGCTTCTTGCAATGTGTGAACTGATGCTTTAGGAATTCTCAGTTTCTGTAGCATTTTATAAATATCACCAAATCAAATGTCAGCAAACATACGGGCACCTGCCAATAAATCCTTGATTTTTTCCTATCTTAACTTGTGTACTGATTGATAAAGAAACCTCCAACCAAGTCCTAGCAGTGAGGCTTTTTGAAAGAATCCAAAGGTGAACTATAAATTCAGTACTTCGCCTTTGCTGAGAATTTCTGGTATCATAAATACAACTTCACATTCTTCAGACTTCTTTGGTTATTTGTCTAAGAAGGGATCTCCATTGGCACAGAGGGGATTTAAGCACTGGGTCAAAAATAAGTACCCAATTCTCTTTTGTGTCTTTGCAAAGGTTTCCCACTGATGCCTATAATGAAAAGAACTGGAATAGCAGGCCTTAATTCATGCAGTCTGTAAGGATACTCTAGGCACTCTCCATATTTTTTGGCATCCTAAGAAGTTTTTCATGTGGAAAAGGAATTCTTGAATTCTGAATTCTAAATATTAAGAGGACATCAAGGATTGTACTCATTTTCAGGGGGAGGTAGTACAATACTTAAAAAATTACTTCTAATATTTTGGGTTTTTTTCCAGTTCTTCCTCAACCTTGTGTTTCTGTCCCCTCTTTCTAGCTGAAAGTCAAGACCCACAGCTGGAGGAAATAAAACAGCTACATTGCAATGCTTTAAAATTAGAATAGTTCAATTTCAGCTCAGAACTAATAGAGCTCTCTGCAGGTCTTGAACCTCTTGTTTTGTGCATCTGTGTCTTGTATAATTAAAAGAATATAAGCAGCTGCCCTATTGAAAAAAAATCAGAAAAATTCACCACTCACTTTTTCCCTGCACTCAGGAGCTAGTGGTCATTCTAGGTTGCTAATGAAAGGCAATTCCAGTCCCTCAGCATATCTTATCGAGTAGCTACAGGTTGTCTTTAATCACCTGATTACTTTTCTCTTTCAGAGTTTAGACTAAACCATTTAACAATGCTCATGTGATTTCCCCATAAAGACTATGGAATTGGTAGCCATGTGCTGTAGGTTAGGACACACCAGAACGGGAAACCTGAACATACTTGTTCCACTGCAGCAATAACAGCAAATTTCCTTCCTTCTCTGCTTTTCCCTGCCCTTTGACAAACCCTCTTCTCCCAGACCACATAACCATATGGTCAAGGTTGTAAAACATAAAGGCCTCTGTTGCAATCCCAATAAAAAAGCCAAGGTAGAAGCCTTCACAAGGCTTAACCTTCATTTACATCTGATCCCTGGAGTGTTTAGCTCTGCAGTTTTTAAACACTGCTTGTATCCCCCATTAAAAATGTTTCCTATTTAAATAGTACAAGATTTATTACATGAACATCCTTTTCCCACTCCACTGGATTACACATCTCCAGAGACAAAACACCAATCAGGCAGGGTGAAACACCTGCCTTATTAATACCGTTAATCACAAAACAGTGATGAGGAGCCTGACATGCAAAAACATGGCCCCTCTTTGAAGCTGAAAGAGTTTCTGCTTGGCCAAACAGACTTCAGCTAAGAGTAACAGGTGCCTTTCCCCATAAATGATGCTGTTCTGCCTTAGGATAGCACAAAAGTCCAGAGAGCTGCACTGCTCAGGAAGCCAGCATCCATTCTCATGCCATCACCAGCTCTGAGGAGGTCCCAAGAGCTCTTTCTGGTGGGGCAATCAGGGCTCATCCTCCCAGCACAGGCAGTCTGAACTAAAGAGACTCCTTAGCATCCCGCAATCGCGCATCCTCTTCTTAGGCAGGGCAGCAGCCTTCCCTGGGCTGGCCAAAGTGGCACTGCTGGCTTGCTCTGTTATGGCCAGACCATATGCGTGATCTGCACTAAACCTATCTTAAGCATGTGCTCTGTCTGCATTAGGGAGTGTCTGGGGCTAGCCAGCATTTTCCTCTGCCACAGGCTCTCCCTGTTTCTGGTACATGATGGTGCCTAGGATGCCCAGATGGCTTATATGGCATATATCTTTGCCCCAGGATGCCTGTAGAGAAAGGCAGATCATTATATTTTCAAGGTATCCTGACTTAGGTGAGACTATTCCAGGCACTACTGGAACTTAAAATTAGACCCTTGTGCTTCTGAAGGAGCTAGAGTCCTGTAGAGAGTGTTTGCAGCACCTTTACTTTAATCTAGGTTTAAGCACAAAGAGGGACCTCCAAAACTACCAGGAGGACTGTAGAAAATCTGTGGTTTCAGAGGTTCGCATGAAATTTTATTGCTACTGAGGCTTACTCACTACTGCTTTAAAAGACTAGCTACCCACTAAAAATAGACTTTAATGATTCAGCACCTTTTTACTTTGTATCGACAATTATATTGTTCAGTCTTCAAAATCCTCTGGGTATCTGACATGATTCAGTAAAAATCTAGCTGTTTTTGCAGACCTATTTTGAAAACTCTCAGCACTGAAATTCACCACTACATCTATAGTCTTCCCCCCCATTCTCATTCCCACTCTTACTGTAGTCAGCTTCTGCTATTTCTGTACTGCAGTAGCATTTGCTGACATTTCCATGGGGATGTCATATATTAGGTAGCACTCCAGGCT
>VXBQ01008264.1:101427-121240 GCA_013400175.1 Phainopepla nitens | reverse complement strand
TTGGTTAGCAATACATGGTACATCTTGAAGCAGTTAAATTCCTCATGCCATTTTGAAGTTAAAACCCTGTTTCATTTAAAAGCTGGACTCCTGGCTGGTAACTTGTCTGGAATAGTGGGTGGCAGGCCAGTGCAATTTGAAATGGCTAGGACAGAGAAGGAAACCATGAAAAATGGGCAATTACACTGCAGGTCAAGGTTTGTTATTGGGTGGCATGGTTTCAATTTGGCACTGAAGCATGGCAACCAGTCCACTAGGTATGTTAATGCATTTCTGTTATCTGCACTAATAGTAAGCACTATTTGAGGAGGGGGAAGGGGAAACATCCAATACAGCCATCTCGAAGGCTTTGCTATGGCTTTTTTTTGTATTTTTTTTTCCAAGGAAACAATTGTTAACCTAAAGTTTGGAATAAAAGCATCCGCATGAAACTTTGAAAACTGTGAACTGTTTGCCAACTTGTAGATCAAAGTTGCTTGAAAAGATTGATACAATTTTTTTTTTAATAAAAAGTGCACATCTGGCCTGAGAATTGGTCTGCCAAGTTTCAGCCTAATGAACTTTGAAATCAGCCTCCTACCAGCAATTCTCTAGACCCAGATTTCTTATAGAGTATCTGGACTATTTTTATTGCCAGAAGGTACTCATATAACGACTATGTTCTCTGCTGGCAACTAATTGACAGACTCCTGACACAGTGTTGCTTCAAGCAAACAAAATTTGTTTTAATTTGTCCCCCATCATTTATCAGCTGGCACATGAAGCCTGGATGTTAAACTTTTATTGCATCAGAACAAGTTAAAATAGCCCTAAGTCCAGCAACAGAATGCATATCAACAATAAAATGTTTGTGCAGCCCAGCTCTTCACAAGTTTTTTTTTCTTCTATTCCTTTTGCTTTGTTATGCAAAGCAAAGTTGTTTGGAAACCTAAAAGCTTTTGCTGAAGCTGGCGTTTGTTGGAAACACCCTTTTGTTCTGCACGTTCCTGACTGCCAGATGGGAGGAACTTTTGACTGTTTAAAAGTAACAGAAGATCCTTGCTTATGCTCAGTCCAGAAAGCTGTAGCCCATAGAGCCAGAAGCTCATACAGAAAGAAGTATTTCCTGCCATAACTAAAATGAAAAGCATATTTTCCCCAAATAAAACACTTTAAAAATCCTTAACCATTTGAATCTCACCTTTGAAACTAGATTTCATTATAATGACCAAAGATTTGAAAAACTGAAGGCACTAGCTTTGCAAGCTGACCCTTGCAAAAGCATAACCAGAAAGGGGGCATTTAAGTTCAAAAAATTTCCTTGCCCCCAGGGAGGTGAATATGTATATCTCTGATAGTCCTTTTGGCAAATGCCCCTAGTGTGGATCAGCAGAGCTCTTTTGTAAATGCTTTATCTCAAATCCACTTATCTGAACTCTAGCAAATTTCAGGTGAGAAGGTAATTAAGCCTCAGCACCCTTTGTTTGAGTCCAGAAGAGTGATAGTATGCATAAAATCTCTATTATTAAATTATTTTTCTTATTGCTTCTCCACCATTATTAAGGCTAGAAAGGTCTTCCTCATGGCTTACTTGATACTAAAACTCTAGATACTCCTAGTAAGTCATATTTTGGCATTTACATAAGCTAAAGTTATCCTGGTTCTGTTTAGAGACCCTGCTCAAGACAAGATGACAAGCACTTATGACTCCATTTATTGTACTTTCCAGATTTCCACTATTTTAAAGACAAGCACCCCTCAATCAGACCCCCTGATGGATCCCAGGTGCAGATCTCTCTACCTGGAAACATCAGTATGAGCTAAGTGGATCAAGAGATTCCCACAGAGTGTCACTGGTACAGAATCCCCGCAGTCCATGGTTCTTTTGTTGTTGTGCAAGATCCATCTCTGACTGATTCCTTGAGCATATCCATGCTCCTCAGAGCAACAACGCTGTAGTAGCTCTCTGAGCTCTCTGAGTAGCTCTCTGGATTTCCACTATTTCCTCCATTGGTAGACTTTATGTCTTAGAACTAGAATATAACCAGTCCCAGACAGAAGGATTGGCGAATGAAAAAATCCTGTGTTCTCTCAGAAGCACCATGCATTGAGTTAATGCACTTTGTTTCTGCAAAATATTAAGAGCTTTTTGATGCTGAGTATATGCAAGAAAGAAGCTGGGAAGATGTACTGTACAGGAAAATACAGTTTAGCATCTTAGTATCTGAAAGGCAAGCACACCTTTTGTGTTTCACAGCCACAGCCTTTGCAAAGAGCTGAGTATCTAAGCGAGTAACAGACTTTCACACTGGCACTACAGTATATTCTGGCTGGAGACATTCCTCTTTTGCAGTGTAGACACTGAAAATAAAAATGAATCAGTGATAATGTTTTTGCCTTTTGGTTTTTTTGACCCAAAAGGAGAAAGGAATATAAAAAGGAGGGCTAGGAAATGTTTCCAAAACCTGTTATGGCTATACTGTCTTAACGACAGTAAAGAATTTATGACAGTGATTTCCAGACTTCAAAAGGTTTCAACTAAACTGATTTAATGAAACAGATCCTGTAACTTAAACCAATGACATGCTTGTACAAATCACTTTTGTTAATAGAGCTTTTCTTTTCTGAAATGCTGTTGCCCTGATTGAGGATTTGAACACTCCAGTGCTAACATCCAAATTTTAAAATTTTGTTCTCTCACAACAATGCAACAGCTGGCTATGGTCAGAATTATTCAAGCTCTTTACTTCTCTCTCCAGACTGTTATTAAAAACAAAAACATTTTGCTCCTTTTCTCAAAGTTATAAAGTTGTGTGGGCACCAGATGACCAGATGCATGTGAAAAGGAAAAAGAAAATTAAAAGTTCTTTGAAAGAGAGAAGGAGTCTAGTATTGCTGCAGGCATGTCCAGCTGAGAAGAGCTAACCTATTATTGTCAGACAGTAGCATTTCCTCCTTTATATACTGGTGTTCCCTGTGCTGAATGGTAAAGTCTGTACTTTGCTGTCACTTTGAGTATTGCTAACTGTAAGACATTCCTGGGCTCACATCAGGTTTCAAATCTTCCTTGTTCTAACAGATATAAAAAAATGGATTCCTTTCAGCATCACTCACTCAACAGACTTTAAATTTAGATTACAGAGATATACCTACAGATACTGCAATAAAAATTACAGGAACCTGGAGGACCATGTCTTTCTATGTGAGTATAATCTCCAGTGTCAGCTGAGTCTGCATCCCATCATGCTCCTAGGTATAACAAATATCTGTGAAATTTCCTCAAAGAACTTACTGTTGCCCAACAGTTAAGAGAGGCACATCCTCTGTGGGTGCCGACTACAGAGAAATAGAACAAAGATAATCCGAAAATTGACATGATTTTTCTTAGCACTATGAAAGAGAATGATAGAAAAATGAGGGCCTGCAAGAGTGGTTATCATTTTTTGAAACACTTATGAACAGCTGTAGCAATAACATATTCATCAAGGGAAAACTGATCCTATCTTTCAAAGAATATTATATTTGAATGCACTGAAATCCAGCATCTGCAATAACTGTGACAATAATTTTCCAAGTAATGCTGAATTAGTTCATGTCCACAGAGTACTGTCCTGCTTAAAATCTCTTCATTTAAACATCTACTCAAAAAGACACCTGAGAATGGAAGCCAGTATATGCAAATAGGGTCTTGAGTGATCTCCCAGTCTTCTAGTCCTCACCTTCCCAGCCCTTACTCACAACTGGGTTATTACCATCCCTTTTGCTATGTTATGTCCAACCCAGACTGGAAGACACAGGCCTGCTCTTTTTAAAAATTATTTTTAAAGCAACATGCAAGGAACAATTAGAAAATTACATAAACTGACCATTTGGCCTTTTGAAGACTAGCAAAATACTTACAGTTGCAAGTACACCATTTACATGTAGACAGTCTCTTACCTGTACTGCTGCTGATATCAACCTTAATATTTACTGTGATATTGTCTGACAGCAGAAGACATTGTTAACGCTTTCCAGGTCTTTATAAGGAATTGTACCTGCCTGTCTTGGAGACACAGACCTCCCTTATCAAAAATGTTCAGGCTCTGGACTTCCCTGCCTCAGGGCTGACTCTACAAAGGTGTTGTCCACACCCTGCTAGCAAGACTCTCCACAGTTTCCTGGTGTGGAGGAAGGAAGTAGACTTTCACTGCCTTCTTGCATCACTTTGGGAACCTGGGACAAGCAGCACATTGCAGCTTTATCTTCTCTAACCTACAGAGCACAGCGTCACTCCTCCATGTTTCAATATCTTTGAAAAAGCTGGTGGGGCAGAAACGCTTTGTTACCCTGCAAGGATGTACATGGCACTGGTCATACCTGCTTCAGAAAACTCCACATTGTGTCTGTAAAATGAGCATCTCCCAAGATGAACTCCCTATAAATATCTGGAAAATGTCAAAATCAACTTACAGTTAAGTCAAGACATGAACCTTGGCTGACCTATTTGTGTAGTTCCCTCTAATCCCTCACTTCCTCACAAAACTTGGTGGATGGTCTGAGAAACCCATGGAGCTCTTGGTTAATCATAAATCCACAGGGTTTTTAGTTTGGAGGATTTGAAGAATGGATTTCAGGAAGTAGTGAGGAATAATGATGCTCTGGAGTATTTTATCATTTTCCATTCCAAGAGTTTATTCATGTTGTCTATGACTTCCTCAGGTCATTTGAAGGAAGAAACTGAACCATCTCAATATTTAATTTTTGAGTGATATAAACCAAAATTGTATTTTAAATTATAGCACTCCATATTGTGAGAGTTGCCATATTTCCAACAAAGAAATAAGCTGTCCATACAAATAAAGTTGGATCTGATTTAGATATAGTCCAGTAGAAATATATTCTTGACAGCAGCATTATTATACTATTTCATTTTTTCTTCTGGTATATGTTTTTTCTGTACTTTCAAGATACAAGTGGCTGGCCTGATTCAGTGTGTGTGAAATTCAGAAAGATATACAAGAGTATATGTAAGGACACATGCTGTGACGTTGTCAGCAACATTCATACATTTAGCTCATAGTTTTCTGCTCTTTACTACTGTCCCAGGGCTGCAGGGATTCTGGTTGTTAAAGTATTCAACTAACGGGCTTTGAAGTTTTGTTAATGTGCTGTGGCACTTTTGGGTATGTATTTAATCAAAACAGGTGAAACAAAGAGAGTGTGAGACCTTGCCTTTGGAAAAGTTATTTAGACAAGAAGAGAGGGGTGGTGCAGTGGGTCTGAGGTAGCTTCAAATTAACAGGTTTGAAGTTGAAAATAGCCTTATCATGGCAGCCCAGAGCTCAGTGCATATTAGTGTATTCTGCTAAAGAGTAATCAAGATGCTTGTTAGGAATCTGAAATTGTATTCACTTTCCAAACATATGTCTGAATTATTTGCATCTGATTCGGTATGATTTTTTCATCTGACATCTTCCAGAGAGCAGAGTCCTTCAGTGCAATGGCAGCACTGTGGAAGGACTTCTTCCTTCAGCATTCACAGCTAATTAGAAAGGATCTGCTGCAACATTTCATCCCTGTGCCAGGGCAGGATTATTTCTGAGGAACAGCAGTTGAGCTGTCCTGCCAAAATCACGTATCTGTGGAGCTAGAATTGTCTGGGACCTCCTCTAAAGCTCAGGAGAGGGTTACACATCCAATAAATGATGTGGAGAATAACAGATAGATGACAACTGACTACAGAAACACAAAGGGATGTGCTAAAGGACTATCTATCATACTTGTCATTTTACGAGGTTATAGTAAAGAGATTCAGATTTAAGATTCAGTTGGGAAAATCTGTCATTATTACTGGCCAGCATCTACAAATATCAATGGCTAGTGTTAAGCTCCTAAATCTACTTTCAGGTATTTAAAGAAAAATTGTTCAGGCTTGTTTTCAGAGATGGTGAAAAGTTGCCTTTCCAGTCCTCTTTTCCTGTTGCAGAAAGCACAAATCCCCCTAATGAGAAAACTTTCAAGCCCATGAAAATTTTAATCTCCTACAGACATTTCTCCCCTTTACACTGGTAATGTGCTTCTTGTTCTGTCAACATTGTCTCATTAAAGGAATTGGAGTCCTTTTTAAACACACGGGCCAAATATTTTCTTGGATGGCTCTCACTTGTTTCTGCAGTGCTCTCTGAAGCAGGAGCATCGGCACGCGGTGACATGACCATCTCTGCTCTGCTGTTAAATTAGACACACTAAAACTGAGGGCTGTAAAACTCCCTGCTTTGTAAAGTCATATCCTGCAACCATATGTGTACAATAAGTGTGTGCTGCCAGAGTGTTAGGAATACTAAGTAAATGCAGAAGAAAACTGGATTCTGGACCTAGCTAGGAGGTAAGATCTACAGGTATATGAATTTAAAGGAAATGATGAGGTAAAAAAAAACCAAAAAAGTAGATCCAGTGTTTTTGTGTGATGTAAACACAACTGGATGACCTTGGCCCTGATTATATTTGGCCAAGGTCATCCAGTTATGATACCCATATATATGTAGGCCTCTGAATAAAGAGCTGCCCTTTTTTTGTGAAAAGTGAATAAATCTTCTCAGGCTGCATCCAGCAGAGGTGACATGGCAACCTGTTGGGTATGGGCCTGGACACGAGGTAAAACCACTTCTTTATTGAAACACCTGCCCCTTGTTCCATCTATACACAGCCTAAATCTAGATTATGTGTGGAGAAGTTTGCACCACCATCTGGAAAAAGAGATGAGGTTTCTTTTTTGCAGAGGCTACAAGAGAGTTATTCACAGAGCTGGTGAGCAAGAGGGCACAGCTTTCTTCTGCTGGGGCAGACAGTCCCACTCCAATAAATAACAATGCTGCCCTCTCAGTCTCTGCTAACCCTTAGAAAGGCACCCACCTCTTCCTGATGGCCTTTGGGTGTAGGTGCCAAGGATTCTTGAGGTGCTCCTTTTCCTTTGTTTGTGTTGGCCTGTACCTGAGAGGTCACAACCCTCATTCAAGTCCTTGGCGATACTTTGGAAATGACAAAGACCATTTCCCTTTCCCACCCTGAGGCTGAACTCTAAACCCTGTGGCTCACCTCTGCCTGGGGCGCAGGCTGCCCCAGGGTGGGTGGGAGCAGCTCTGGGGAAGGCCTTGTGGCATGGGAGATGGTCACGGGTCGAGGTCTCAGGCACGAGACCCAGGTTGCACAGTCATGGCGCTTGCTGCAAAAAACTGCCTAAAGACAACCCTGACAAACAACTCTCTTCTCCAGTGTAAATCCAGTTGCTTTCACCTTTTCCAGTTGCCTGCACATGGTGCCTGTCCTTCCTTCTTGCTATATTAAATGTTCTCCACAACCACTGGCCTGCTAGGACTGGAGGTGAAGCACCACTGCCCAAATGCAGTAGGAGCTGGGGGTCCTGGGGAGGTGACATTTCCTCTCCTCCCTGGATCCTTCATTTGCACTTCTTCTTAGCAGTGTGTGCATCATCTTTCTGCCTCTGCTCTTTCTTTCAGAGAGGGTGCAAGGGAGTGCACCCTGTGCTCTGGGCCACACCTTGCTGGCAGTGTGCATATGTGGAGAGAATGCTAGATACAGAGAACTCATGAAATTGGGGTTAAACTATTTGTCCTATTTCCCACAGGACTCTTGATAGCAACCGTGTGAAGACTTTTATGAGCTTGAAGATACTAACCTTCAGAAAAAATGCCTGGCTAAAGACTTCTGGATCACCAGGAAGCTATCAGCCACTAAGAGGGCTGAAATGTCTTTTCTTTTTCAAATGCCAGTCTTTAATCTGTGCTTCAGCTCCTTTTACCAGGACAATTGCAGCAATGCTTGCAAAATGCTCAGATGTTCTGTAATAACAGCCACACAAATGGAGAAGCATAGCCTTTAATAGGAAACTTTCTTAAACAAATTTCAAGAAACTGGTTTCCTTGGTTTTAAAGGGCCAGTTTGCATGAAGAGCTATGCCAAACAGAGCTGGAGTGAGGACCCAGGTCCCAAATTTGCCATGCTTTCACAGATCTCATGCCCAAAACAAGTGAACCGAACAATCTGACCATCTATCACCTCTCTCAGAACCAGAACATAGAAGAGAGGTACTTCTGTGCCAAAGGATTTCCTACCTCACCTATTAGGATTTATTCCATAATCTGCTGGCAGAAACATGTCTGCCCATGCAGAGTGCAATGGCCTACTTCTGTCAGCAGCTGCTGCCAGGAGCCAAGGATGATGATCAAAGCAATCTGTGTGAACTCAAACACTATATACCTGTCCCTGAAAAAGCTGCATGTACTGGCTAGGTGCCTTGAATGATTCCTGACTTTTAGGAAATTTTCTCTGTGGACTTGATATTTACTGCTTGGTAGACAGGTACAAGGAATATCTTTTTGATAAATGTGAAGTCTTGCAAGGACTTCATATAATAAAACAACTGTAGAAGCAATTTTGCTCATAGAATCAAACCATATTTTGTTATTTTTAATCAAATTTTTATTAAAGAAACAATTATCTGGTTTTAGAATCCTGTTCACTTTACTAGTAATTGCTTTTAATAAGGGTGGTATAAAAAGAAAATTCTGATTAGGGAGATGAATATAGACATGGGAAAGAAAGGAAAACATATACTTTGGTCTCAAAGTATTAAGTGTACTATTTTAAGCAACATATTTACTACAAGCAGAAGGGCAAGCAAATGTTTATTGCTTCTATCAGCACTAATGCGGAGTCCCTTTGGTTATTTCTTTAATCCAAACAGCTTCCTGGTAGATCCAAGATGTGAGGCCTTTCTGTAATGACTTGGCAAGAGAAAGGGTCCAGAACTTCTCTGCAAACACAATTAAGTTGCCAAGACAAGTCCTGTATTTGAATTAAAACTATAAATCTTTCATCTGCACCTACTCTACATCAAATAGCAGGAAGAGGCCCTCCCATCTTAATTACCAGAGCACTGCAGCCTTTGAGCATGACAGAGCCAATGATAGCTGACCTTGTGCTCCAGCCCCAGAGTGGGATCAGTGTGATGGATGGGAAATCCTCCCTGAAATATCACAGCAAAGGGAACAGCCTCAGATGGCAAATTAAGTGCCTAGGACACTGTTGGGGCTACATAAATATAAAATAATACCCTTTGCTTTGATCTGTTTATACTGGAATGAACAGTATGTTGAAGGCTTCGGTGTAAACACATCAAACTTCATCTAGCAATGACCAGCTCTTGACACCTCCTTTCCCACACAAATGTGTGGTGGGATGGTGGCTTTTCCCCTCTCAAATGCCACGTACAGTACTGTTGTGCTTGGAGTAGGAGAGATAGGCACTGTGGGTTGGTTTGTTACTGTTGTCTCTAGTACTCCCACATAATTGCCCATGGCCCATAGTAAGTAAAATAACTGTGGGTCTCCAGGGAGAGCATGACTTTTTGAGGCTTCATTATCCTTTTCACAGTATTCAGGTAGCAGGTGAATCAAATACCATGGCAGTTGAGTGTCCAGTTGCCTTGGAGCAGCTGTTCCCAGATTGTGCAATGTGGGTGTTGAGCAGCTCTCAAGACCCTTAGTAGTGTTTTCTCTTCAATTCTGAGTGCTTTTTTGGTCAAGTGTTGTAATGAAGAGGGATGGTGGTCAATGAACAATGTTTACAGTATTTTATTAGCCCAAAACTAGACAAATGAATGCCTGAAGGCAGGGCCACATTTTCTGGTGTTGTCTCTGAAACAACTACTTATGATGGGTTGTCACATTTTCAGGTGTACTGGTGTTTCTGAGACATTTCTCAAACTTTCTTTCTAATTGCTAGTTGTATTGACCACTAAACATTTCCTTTCTGCTCTTACTTCTATTTCATATCTTAAGGTTTCACAGCACATTCCTTCCACTGAGGAGTCTTGCTAGCACAGTTACCAGTTCTATCATGCAGAAGATATCTTGTCTGACTAGCAGTATCAGTTATGAAGGCGAAGAGCTCATATGAGGTATAATGTTTCACATATAGAGTATAAAATGTTTTAATTGAAAACATAAGAATACCCCTTCCTTTCTCCTTTTGTTTTCTGGAAAAAAAAAAAAAAACAACTTAAAAAGAAGGTATCATTAATTTGTAGGTTTAACATGATAAAGCTACAAAAATCTGCTTATGAAAATATTTTGTAGCAGATGCTTTACACTGGTTGAGGATTCTTCAAACAATATTTTACAGAGGAAAGGTCAAAGTGTGAAAGTAAAAATTTTTTTAGCACACAATGTTTGTGCATGTAAATAATCTATACTTACAATCTTATTGTATTAGGTTTCTATGATAAATAGAACACACTATCTTGTACCATATAAATATATGTCTGTATATATATGTATACATGTGCTTTTGTTTTTACATTTATATTTGTTACATTTCACAAAGAAATCCATCTGCATTTAGTCTTATGCTTGGTACTTATTGTGCTTGCTACAAAAGCATTTGGAATTCACAACAAAAGCACATTAAACCAATCAGGAAAACAGAATATGAACCCTGTAGAAAATTTATTGGAGTCATATTTTGAATCTGCAAGCCTGTCAGATTATACCCACAGGCATTACCTCCATGTCAAAAGGGAACTATCCAGCATAAAAGCAGACAGGAACAGCAACAAAAAAAGGTGACAGTGAAGTTTGTGCTGTCAGATCTGCATCCTTCACATATTCCACAGGAGGATTCTCTTCACCTGTTATGAGTTTAGGCAGTGGTGGGTAGAGGGTTGTTGGCTGCTCCAGGGATGTCCTGGGGGAGGCATCTCCTGATGGATGCTGCATGACTAAAGCCAGAGGTTAAAAGTGCAAGAGAGACTGTGAGAATCAAAGGATATAGCCAGACCTATTTGCTTTGAGGAAAAACAATGTGACTGCTTTAGGGTTTCCCTTCCAGTGCAATTAGTGGAGCTGTTTCATTAGCAGAACTGTGTGGTGGGAAGGCAACAACCCTGGTGGGAACACAGCCTTCCTGAATGCCTGGGAGGCCTGCCACTAGCTTTATCACAGGCTGAATTTCACCTCATGAGCTTGTAGTCTCTTGATACAAAACACGAATAATAAGGATGGGAATGGAGTATACATAACGACACATTGCCAAAAAGGGGCAGAATTCTATTAAAAGCAATCCACTTTTGGCAGGAAAAGAGTTACCATGGAATTTAAAACAGGAAGTTGTGTAATTGACTGCACATTTCAGAGCAATATTATGCTACATACAATAAAATAAAGCATGAAATAAACGACCCAGATTTTCGGGATATAAATGAGTAGAAACCCTATTTACTCTATAGCCTCAATGGAAAAAGGTACCTTCATATTATCTCAAATGACTGCTATATGCCCTGTCTATGCAGTACTTGCAGAAAATAAAACTTGCCCTGCTGGGCGCAGCTTCACTTTTATCTGTATTGCGAAAGACATATTTTATTTTGTCTTTTTATAGGCTTTACCAAGTGTTTTAGGTTTAAGGACTGAAACAGAAGACTGAAACTGGCAAAGACGTCTTTAGAGAGAACGAGCATGACTCTGACACTGTAAACATGATCTATCATCTCTCAAACCCTGTGCATGGACATGTTTTCTGCTTGTACTTCCTGTCCACACTGCTTCTGTACAGAGTTAGTAGGGTCTACGTGTTGTGCATGAACGTGATCAACATTCAGTTTGTATACGTTAAATAATACTTCTTGTGTACACAAAGAGTTACGACATTGAAATGCAACTGTCTGGGGAGAACATCCCCAAAACCATGGGCACTCAGGGAGTTGAGATACCACAGTCAACCCTCGTGGAACTTCTGTGCATTATATTTACCCAGGACTGCTTTGAAGGAAACTGCACTAGGAATATTTCTAGGGATATGAATATGCATGTGTCTGTATTTGCAAATATTTGTATCTACCACAAATATAAATCATCTTGCATTATGTACATTTTGTAAGGATGAAAGTGTTCTCCAGCATAAGGGAAATTTGTCTCCCAGCTGTAAGACTGAACTTACGTGTTTTGCAGAGTATACAGAATTCTTTCACACAGATGAGCTGCTATCCTTGCTTTCTGTTTGCCTTAGGGAAAGATTGCTCCCATAGCTGTAACTATGAAAGGTTATAATTTCTCCGTAGGGTATGAAAAAATTGTAGTGGTGAGGCTGGGCACTGAAAAGTTACAGAGAGGATGTAGATAAGGAAATGTGAGAGGACTGCACAGGTAGGGATTGGCACACATAAAAGGGCAGGCTTTGCTGCTATTTGACTACAGTCTGCAGTACTCTAGTTTTCATGTGAAAGAATACTAGTAAAAATGAAACTGGAGAAGGCATAGTTAGTTCGCTATTTAGCCCTCCCCTACACAAGCCCACCTATGCAAGGTGTTTGAACAAAGATTCTAAGCCAGGCACGTGGGAGGGGCAGGAGGCTGTGAGCAAGAGACAGCGAATGATGAGCAAGGGACAGCGAATGCTGGGTCCCCCATTCTCCTCCACTTCTCAGAGCAGGTGGCCAGGCTGCAGGGTGAGCTCTGTCCACAGTAACACTCATGTGCATGGCACTTGACACAAGTAGTAGGCTTGTGCTAATCCAGCTTGCACGGGCTGAAATGTTGAGGGTTTATTTAATGGTATCAGGTTGTTGGATGGACATGAAAAGAGGGGCCAGTGACTTCCAGTTGCTGCAGGGAGTGGCAAGCAGCAGGCAGAAATGGGAACAGGGGTCAGGTTGTAAAAAGAAGATGCCTGACTACAGATAGGATGTACAGCCCTGAGGAATTTAAAGCCCTTGAAAAACCTTTGTTAAACTAACATATCATAAGGATCAGATGTCACAAGGCTAATGTTCAGGCTGCTTAAAAAGCCTTCAAAAGGCAGGAAGAGAATACTCTGACTTCCGTGAACAGCGAATACACATCATTTAGACCGGTCATTGGCAGCTATGGCAGACAGAGCATGAGCTCCAGAAAAAAATGGGGTCTGGCCTATGATAAAGTGTTCTATTCCCTAGGAGTGAATGACTAGAACAAATGTAAAAGCATAATGATTTTCACAAAACTCCAAGCAAATTCTTTTAGGGGTAGGTAGTGGGACAGAGAGGAGTTAAAAAATAAATTTACCTTACTTATCTTTTTCTTAAAAGTGGCTATGGCTGAAATTTGAAACCCAGACATACAAGGATATTACTGTCATGTTTCCTTTTACAACAGATGGTAGAAGTCTTACAGAGGTAGGACTGTGTTCATGCAGTGTCTAGCCTATACTCTATGCTCAAGAGATGCTTAGAATTTGGCTGCACGACAGAAAAACAGTCAAGCTATACAGGAAAACCTTTTAAGTTTCACTGAGCACTATATACTGTTGCTTTCAGTGTCCTGGGTAGAGTTTTTATCTGAGCTACATGCTTAGTGAAGCAAAGTTTGTTTCATCTCTCATCTTTCATTCTGATTGTAGTGGAAAAGATAGTGGACGGCCAGCAGCTTTGCCCTCCTCTTCTCCTGGGGTCACGTTCTTCTCCCAACTCCTGAATTCACAGCTGGTAAGGACTGAGACTGAGCAGGAAATTGTGAATTCAGCAAAGAAAGCTCTTTCACTGCAAGCAGCTTTTGGGCTTCTCTTTGACTCCTGTTGAAGTTCATGTGTTCAAAGGGATATTGCCTTTAAATTAGAAAATGGGTAAGGCTCACTCCTAGTTACTCCCAGTCACTCCAGTTTCTACAGCCACACCAAGCAACTGCAGAAAACATACTGGCTGACAGAAAACTTGGTGAGTGAAGGGAAAATGAAAAGTCACCTGGATTTGTATTAAAAAAAGATGAGTTACACCAGCAGCCTGCTTTGGCTCTGTTCTTAGTGAGACCCATCTGTTCTGAGGAAGCTGAGAACATTTCAAATAAAAGCACTTGTAATTTCAAAAACTCCTTTACACTTTTAGGGCAAAATGTCAGGTCTTACTTCAACAGATCTCTGTCCCCAGAGTCAGAACTTGAGTCTACATAAAGGACATTAGTCATCTCATACCAAATGCCCATAACTCAGCAATTTCCACCCAAAACAATTGATTAGAAACAATTGAATCCAGGTGGAATGGACAGATCACTTGTTGTTTGCCTTGTCCATTACTTTTAACTTACTGAATCTCCTCTAGAAGATAAAATAGGTTTGGTACCAAAACAAACTTTCAGCTACAGCTGGTATTTAGATTTCAGGTGGCAGTGCCTGAAAACTAATCAAAGAGACACGGGTTTGTGTTCTGATGTTATGTTAACATCATTTACGGTGTTATATTTCTGACAGCAACTGGATCTTGGATTCCATTTAGGCAGTTATATTGTTGAAACATAGCATGGTAGTCTCAACACTCATGACAGTATGCCAAGGAACAGTTCTGTTCAGTTTGCAAGTGTAAGTTCAGCAGAAGGTTGCCCCAAGGCTTTCGATCAGGACATTATTTTTCATTTACATTCATTTTCTTCCTTAAGAAAAGAAGAAAGGAATCAGTAGGAGAAAGTTGTAAAAAGGATAAAGGAAGTATTTTATAAAAAAGGAAAAGTGAAAAAAATAGAAATTTCTAAATACGCTTACAGGGCCTTCCCGCCAGGGTCTCAGAATGGCATCACTGGAGCCAACTCCATGCTGACACTGCTGAGGCCTCCAACTGTGAAACTATACAGCTGAACCTTTAACATGGGAAATAGCCTTTAACACTATCTGAAATTGAAACAGATGAGCTAAAGCAAGCTGAAGGGCTTTTGGTAAATTTTATGAATTTGGTGTAGGCACATGAATGAGTCATTGGAGGGTGAACTAGAAGGTGAAATTTCAACACATCTACTGACCATCTGTAATTGCTTGTGTTACTAGCTCTTACTCTTACACAAGGGAAGCATGCTGCTCTTCTACTGAAAGATAAACCTTTCACTGTGGATAAAACCCCTCACACTGGCAGTTAGTGGGGGTTGTTCTGTTCATGATGTCTCTCTTTACCCCACAAATTGTTCAAATGTCTGTACCCACTAACTAGCCACGTCCCATATGCTGATATTCTAGATATTCTTGTCTTGTGTACTGTGAAGTTACAGTTCACAGCATCTTCTGCCTGCTCAGGTTGTTCTGAATGGACTAATCCATTAACAGTATATTAACAGAACAGTGAATTCCTGGGGGTACTCATTAAAGAGCCACTTCATAAATAGTGTCCCACTAGGCACACAAGGCACTGACCATTCCCCACAAATTTATTTCAGCTTCCCCAGAGGACAGAAACTAGAGTCCCTTGAACAGAAAAACATTCTTTCTCAACAGGTCAAGAGATACCATGGCCAGTGAGAGAGGATAAGGTGGGAGCCTCTCAGGCTTCATCCTTTATCTTTCTGCTAAGTGATGCTGGCTGGCAGGGAAGCAGCAGGAGAGCAAGCTTCTATCACAAGACAGTATGCAGCTTCTGTATGTTCCCCCGTTCTTTCACTGATTTGGGTTTTGTCCAATTTTTTCCCATCTGTTTTTCTCTCAGAAATATGTTTGTAGTATGCTATCAAATACAGGACACAAGGTGAATTCATTACATTACCACAGAAGACTTGAAATGGACTGATGTGAAACCCAAAAACTGGTAGTGAGGAACTTTGATCAAGAAATATGTCATGTGCTATTTTCCCTCCTCAATATGCACTATAAAAGCCCAGCAGGTCCTAGAAACAGGTCCCAGCAGGTCCGTCAGTCATGAGACAGCAAATCTATTTTTCTTTAAGTAGAGAACAATGATTAAAGTGGTGAAGCAGCTAAAAGATTAAACATTGTTCTTGCCAAACAACTTGTTCCTCTATGCACTTTGAGCCCAATCATGAGACCTTTACTTGGGGCCCTGCCCAAGTCACTCCTGAAAACTCATCAGAGGATTGTACAATTATCTGCACATTAATACTATGAAATCCCAAAGGACTATGAACTTCCCAAAATGCACCCACTCTGCTTTTTAGAGAGTGACAGGATTTCTGTTCCATTCAAAAAAATATCTTTTCCAAGAAGTGAGGATCTGGCAGATTTGAAGAGTACAAGATACGAACTTCTCACTGTAGTCCTGAACTTAAACACTCTCATTAGTCCATAAACCTATCTGAAGCATCAAACTTCTCAAATTCAAGTCTGAGTTTCTTGTGGCCTGATCCCTTCTTAAGCCAGATACCTCAATCAAGATAGATAGTGTATCTACACTGACTCCTCGTCAGCTTAGCAAAGGTTTCCTTTTCCTTCTGAAAAGAAGTAATTTCTCATTTTACAATGTTGTATTGCTGAAAAAAGGAACTTTCTGGGAAGCACTTTCTATTTCAAGTGAAGATGCCAGGCTCATTTTCAACTCTTCCAAGTCTGTGAATCAGTCTGGTTTAGTCATACCTCTTCATGGGAAGACCTCTGAGGAGCTGAGCTTCTGGCTCAAGAGATCCAACTTCCCCAGCTTCTTATTGCACCAAAACTCTGTGAAGATTGTTCTGCACCCTGTTTTCCTCTGCGGGAGGACAGAGCTTTTTTGCTTAACTACTGCTTCTAGGAAAGTCTTTCAGCACCACCAAATTACATTAGTGTATCTGTGACAGAGCTCCTAAAGTCATAGAATATGCAGTATGGACAATAGGATATTAAAAAACAAGTACTAAATTCTCACCTGAAATGTAAGTTGACTTCAGTATCACACTTGAGATTTATGGCTACTACAAAAAGCTGGAAAATGGAAACCACTCCTGTCTCTCCTGCTGTGGTGTTGTTGTGTCAGGACTGCTTGACAGAATAAAACACAGAACTTAAAATTCACATCTCATACAAAACCATACCACTACTTTCCATTTTGCATTTCAACATATTGTCTTACCTGAGTGTGAAGGAACAGGTATGCAGTCCAGGAAAGTATATCCTCTAGGCCTGTGGAAAGATAGGATTATCCAGATATACAGGCATGGATAAACTATTGCCAAGAAGCAATGTCTTTTAAATTGATGGACATAGTAGGATTCAAAGCAGGCCCACATATGGATTAAATGCCAGGTTTTTTCTGCGTGAACTATAAAAACCATTAATTTCTCTTTGTATTTTGAAAGAAGTTGACTTTTTACTGGAGGCTGAATCTGAGTTTAGGAACATGTACTTATTATGGGTCTCACAGTGATCTATCACATGCAGAGCTGAGACAAAACCCTGCTATCAACTTGAGCAATTTACTTTGGACTAATTAAAATTCCCACTGCAAATGCAAATGGAAGTCCGGAATAGCCTCCTTTCATATCAGTATGAACACATATCATATTCAGCAAGATTGAAGAGAATATTTTTTAAAATCTATATGTGACTCACTATATGAGGTGAAGAGACTTGATTTTAGCGTGGGGGCTTTTTGTATGTGTTTTTGTTTGGTTTTTTGTTTGTTAGTAAAATCAGACCTCAAAACAAGAAAATATGAGATCTCACATTATGAATGTGAGATTTTATTATGGACAGTGAATAAAATTTCAAAGGGGCTCAGACATCAGTTTTCAGCTTTATAACACAGTACCCAAACCAGTGTTTGGTAGTTTTGGGGGCAAAAAGTACCTTAATAATCTTAGAATTTGAAATCATTTGGGTCTTTTTAACCCAAATCATCAAAGCTTGAGTCAACAAATGGGAGATGTTAAAGAACAGCAAAGGCTTTGGACACAGTAAACCTGTAAACCATATGATTAAAGACAGATCAGATTACAGGGAAAATAAAGTTACCTGAATTCAGAAAACATTTCTTCAGATTCAGAAACAGCGCCATAAACGTTAAAATATATACTCAATTTCATACCACAACTATTGGTCATGACCAGCAAGTGTCAAGCCATAAAACAATGAAAAAGAAGTGGTAAAAATTTTTGAAGATCTGTTTCATCTCTTCAGGAAATTTCAGTCTCATTTTGAAATAGTGACTAAAAAGTGGAAAACTTTTATCTGAATTTCATCTCAAATTTCTGGCCTCATTGAAAGAAGACTACTGTGAAACGGTCACCCGTTACAATTCATTGTTTGAACTCAAGCAGAAAATCTGAAACATTGAAATACTGAATAGCAACTGAGATGGCTGGTTCTCTTATGAATCAAAAAAAGCCAGGGATCATAATGTGATAGTCTCTTTGGTCAAACACAAAAGCTGCAATATTTCCACAGGCGTCTCTAGACACCCATCTCCTCAATGGCAAGGCTGATGTGTGCTGTTGACAAGAGTCTATTTCTAAGCAAGCTGTAACTGACATCTTTGAGGGGTATCTTATACCTGAAGAAATGGAGAACAATTTTCCATGCATAAATATAAAATTCAAAATAATCAAAAATCTGAAGCTAACCCTCAAGTATTTATGCTACCGTGATCATCTCAGCATCTTTTCCTGAATTTAAGAGAATACATTCTCATTAAAAATACATTAAAATGGTGAAATAATGTGGAACTAAGAATATTTGTTGATGATGTAGAAACTCAAATTTTGGAAGGTCAAAGTCGTTGTTTTTTTAAAAAAGGCCAAGAGAGGTTTTTTTCACCTAAAGCATTTCATATCAAGGACACTACACTTTCCAAGCCCTTACAGACTAAAATCTATCTTGTCTTATAGGATTAAATTACTTAAACTGTGTGTTTTGGAACTGAAGACAGCAGTAACACAATAGTGTGACATTATGTTGATCTATATATCCAGCATATGAGGTTATTTTATCTAATCTGAGATTTTTAATATAAAAGTCAGGAAGTCTGACTATACACACCAAGATTTAATTAGATTCAACCTAAATTGTTCTATATGTAACACATTGAAGTAAAATTCATGAGAATATGGTCAGAATAGAAAAGCCATTTGATGGAACTGTTCTTTAAATGACTGTTCTGAAAGAAGCTCCCACTATCAGTGAGGCAGCAGTTAGGGCACTCATCCTATTTATGCATGAGCAAGTAGCTCTTTATACAGAGCAGGACAATTGCAGCAGAGAAGGTGAGGTCCCTGGTGGCTGAAGGCATGGACCCTGACTGACAAGAGACTTGGACCCTGGTCATTTGCAGATTCTTTGACTCAGAGATCTCTTACACTCCAGCTGGGGAGCAGAATCTGAAACCTGAAGCTTAAAGTGTGAAAAAAAGGGTTAAATTTAGTCATAGATGTTCTTTGTCTGTCTTAGAGTTTTTTCAGTTTTCTCAGTAATACAGTGGCTAACTCATGTCTATATCAATTATACTGATTTTCTACTTCTATCCATCTTCTAACCAGCTTGTTTGATAAACAAATCCAACACAGATTTTATAAACAGGAAATTATTTTCATTTACATTAGATTAGTAAGAATGCAAGACAGTATAAAACATGACACAATGTTTTTTATAGTACTTCTTGCAAGTCTTTTTGAATTTTCATTAAATTCTAGTAGGCCATGCATTTGCATATGTAGATGGCATGGAGGTATCAAGGGATCTATTAGTCACACTGACTGACCCAAAGAGGACTGAAAACACATGATAAAACCAGAAAAGTAGGAAGTGGCACACAGAAGTTATGGTTAACTTGCTCAAGGACCTCACCTTTCCAAGTTCCCTTTTATTTTTAATAGCTGAAAACTCATCAGTCACAAGCATTACTTCCAATTTTGTACACAGANACAAAATGCATGTGCCTGATTTATTTGAATATTATTTATGTCACAGTGATCTCAGGATCTGGATTCGGTGTTAACAAAAGCTATCATATACTTTTGTCAAACAATAATTTCTCCAAACAATTTTAAGTATAAATAATCAGCACAGAAGCATTTTTCTCAGTTTTATGTCTTTTATTTCTTTTGCAGTGAACTGTTCATACAAG